>JAWZYV010012425.1:0-162348 GCA_038373885.1 Cheiracanthium punctorium
GTGAGATCTAGAATTATTTTCAAAACCTAGAAATTCTAATCCCAAATACAATTTTTCTAGTTCAGGGAACTAGAAGATTCTGGGTACCTGGTTCGGAATATTTAACTAGAACTGTCTCGTTCTTTGATCTAGAATTTATAGGGATCACATAGTCCTAGAATTTCTAGTTCCCCCAATTATTTTCTAGATGTCAGAGGCATGTTTTTTTTTCAGTGTGCCGGCACAGCCAGCACGCGATGAGCGTTTCGATCGTCCGCCATCTTGCTGGTACTTAAGTCGGAGCGAAGGCAACGGCTGCCCTTTTTTCAGCATTGGACAATCTATCCAGCTGTTCTCGCATTCTTCCATTTTTCAGCAGATGTCAGTGCTGTTAAAAATAATCGTGACAATTTTTTACGGAAAATGACATGCTAAAAAGCTATGTCACCCGCAACTATTTTTATAGAAATCAAATCTGTTCTTCGTGACTGGTAACAGTCAAAACGTCAGAGTTGGGTGTTCCCAGAGCGGGAACACTGCGCGTTAAAGGGTTAAAAAGTCCTCCGACCAAGGCGCCCCGCAGACAGATGCTCCTCGTGTAGGCTTGCCATAAGACGCACATTCTTCAACGATTCAATACAGACCTCTGGAACTTCAATTATGATGAGAAATCACCCTGCAAAGTGCATTTTAGAGACTTCGTCAATATTAAACAACATAAAAATTAAATACATAATTGAAACTCATAAGAGAGTACATTTCGTAAAAAATTGTACATGCAGCATTTATAGAACTATTACAGGTACTGAAGAAAAAATTCGACATTTAGGTGTTTTGTAAACAGTGATTAAAATAAATACTTGAGTGCCTTACTGGCTTTAATTCGTTCGTTACCACCGTTACGAAAAGGGACGGAAGTGATTCTTCCTTTTGCAACCATCGTTCTTCATCATTTCTTGAATCACTGGGCCACAGCGAAAGCATTCAACGACTCAAGCCGGGAAGCAACCATTGACACAGAAAAGGAACTTGCTATCGTCTCGTCTTTGCTGCAGAGATGGGAATACAAACCGTGTCTGATGCAGAATTTAAGTGCATGCGCTGATAAAATCCTGTTTCATAAAGGGTGCATGTTGCATGAATGATCTATCATGTTTCCTCCTGTTATACAGCTCCACCATGCCCGTAAGTAAGGCACTAAATACAAGTTGATTCAAAATTAGTGTGACCAATTTCAAAAGCATATAACTATTTATGGTAGATTTTAATCTCTTTAACACCAGTTTTATTTTAAAAATGAATTGTTTAAATTACACCAATTAAACTATTTTTATTAGTGGTAAATTGTGGCTCCGAAGTTAAATCGTCAAAACCGAAACGAAATTTTAAAGCTTTTGAAGGATGGTTGCTCAAATTCTGCAATAAATAAAGAATTTAAAAATATGAAAAGACATTTTTCTAATCGATTACTATCTAACCTTCGAAAAGAAATAAAATTTGACTGGAAACCAAAAGCTTCAGGAAAAAGGTGTGGACGGAAGGAAGTCCTCGGTGAAAAAGAAAAACGAAAGTGAAAAGACTTACCACTATGGAGCAAGGGAACTACAGGTATCATAATCGACAGTTTGTCGTCATATAAATAAAATTGGCTATAAAAAAGTTAAGAAACCTGTCTATCATCAAATATTTACCGTAGAAAAAAGAAGAAAACGTTCTTGGCCTTCGTATTTAATGTTTCCGAAAATTAGATACAAAACATGGATAACTTCGGATGAAACATTGTTTCATCTGTCGTCCGAAACTGGCAAAACGAAGATACAATATATTTCACGGGAACAGCGTCCCAAAGACGCAGCTGTTTTGCAAAAGGCAAGTTCGACGGAATGGGAATGGCCTCTAAAGGCTTAACAAAACCATTTTTTGTAGAACCAAAGGCTAAAATTGATGCTAAATGGTATCAGAATAAAGGTTTGAAGCTCATGATCAAAGACAGTAAACGTCCTTACCCTCAAGGAAACTTTGTTTTTCACCAAGATTCCGCACCAAGTTATACTGCAAAATCAACTATCAAATGGCTGAAAGATTTTTTTAAAAATCTTCCTCCTGAGAAATGGCTATCATCATCCCCAGACTGTGATGTTTGAGATTATTTTTTATGGGGATACTCAAACAAACAGTTAAATGGACGTAAAGTAAGAACGCTTCAAAGGCTTAAAAAACCAATCAAAGAGGAAGTTGGAAAAATACCCCAAAATGGTCTAAACATTTCTTTTGGCTTGACCTAAACGTTTACGTAAAGTGTACTACGCTAAAGAAAACTACATTGAAAATTTCATGTATATAAATTAATTCAATAAAAATTTATGATGCTCTGAAATTGGTCACATTATTTTTGAATCAACCTGTACTGTAGAGGGACGAAGTGAGATTGTCCAGGGTCTGGCCTATAACGCTGCTGTAAATCTAATGGTCTAGTGTTGGGTAGTTTTCTCCAGATTTAATGTGAGTCGTGTTGGAAAAGTCCACCACTCAAGGTATCTCCATCCCCTAGGCAAATACCCTTCGAGCAGGGTTGCCTTAAGACATAATACACGCAAAATCACCACCTGTAATACAAACAGAAAGAGAAAGGATTGTTACTAGAATTAAAACAGGAAAAAAGTTAACTAACACCACTACTCCAAATGTTGTATGATGAAATATTCAAATCGTAGCTCAAAATATTTGTTGGAAAATGTCACGTAATCGAGAAAATAGCCGTGATATATATCCTTCTCCTCAGTATTCACTAGGTGATAAGCCACGTGGAGAAACATTTGGTTGAATCATACCCATGACGTCATTTTGAAGGTAAACTTATAAATTATGGTGCATTAGTTTTGAGGAAAGCTATGCACTGATAGTTGTTTGATGTTTATTTCCTCAAAGCTTATAATGAAGATAAAAGCCGTCAGCATCATTCTGTCTCGAACAAAACTGGCTTACGAAACTAATTTAATTCGAACTGAAAGTTTCCTTAATGAAAGCCATCTTCCTACGTTTTCCTTCTGTTATTATCTATTGTTTGGTTAATGCTTTCGGAGAATACGAAATAGTTCCACATATTTCACCATTGTTCGGTATTCCAGCGCAGTTCTATCTATATCTGCTCTGAAAATCGTCTCAAATATTTTTGGAAAGCACTAACAAGTTTCCACTTTAATATTAAACTCTGAAGTTTGGTTGTTACTTTTATAAAATATTGTGCCAGCCATTTTGTTTTTGTAGTAGGGATATATGATACTAAAGTTAAATAATTGTATTCAGTTTCAAATTTGTCAAAATATATAAATCGGAGCACTGGCCACGATTGCCTTGCTAGGCATTTAAATTCTATAGGTATACTTGATGATCCATGCTGTAAGCTCTCCAATCTTCAACCACTTATAGACTGTACCCATATTAAACACTGTCCCGCGCTTGTTTCCACAACTTTGTGGGAACGCTAGTGGGAAGCATGGATCCGAATGAGCCCATAAATATTCTTCTATGACCTTTTTTTTTTTTGTTTGTTTGTTTCTTTCCTTATTGGTTTGGTTTCAGAATTGACTTTTGTGCTTGCCATTGGAAATGAAATATATATATATATTAATCCGAGCATGTAGTCTCATATGAACAACATGTTTTCTGTATAACATAGTAATGGTCAAAGCTGTATATTACTCAGCATAATTTTAAAGAAAGTTTAATGACATTATGATATAAATTATTGTGTGTGTTAACACTAAATCACTTAAAAATCTGTCAACATTCATAATTTTAAAGTGTAAGTAGAGAAAATATGTGCAAGAATAACTTAATGTTTACTGAAATGAAATGCAAGTTTTTCATATACTATAAGAGGTATTTCAAATGCAAACTTAATAAAAGGCACAAAATAAAATGACAGATCATAATCACCAAAATTGCATACATACTTGTACTAATTGTTCACCAAGTGGTGAACAATTTGAAGAAGTTGTTTGGCTTAGATTGAAAGAAGTTTCTAACATATTCTATGTGGCTTTGCTATCCAAGTAAAAATGACGATATTTTAATACTTTTTTCAGTGAATCGAACATGAGAAAATAATTCACTCTGTCTCTTTGTTCTTTGTGCTTGTAGCTTCGAAATCAGTCCAAAGAAAAATATAACAAGCTTGTCGTAGATTACTACAAGCAAAAATTTCACTGATTCTGCTCGTTTGATCACAGTCCAGAATCTCAAGACGTAGCAGGCCTAATAAATCAAATTATTGCCGCCCTCTATTTTATGATTGTGAGGTATGCTCACAATAAAATGGGCATAATATCTCGCATAGCGATCAAAGCTTGGATGATTAGAGACCGTCCTTGTAAGAATACATAATATTAACAATTGAAAAATATATCAAATAGAACAACTGTTTCGTTCTCATTTTATCCATTTATGGTTATGGCAGAGCAAATACGTAATCGTGAATATTTCTTCTAAAAGAAATGAATAATTTCTATAAAAACTTTCTACAAATAGAAAATAACTTAGTGAATTGAGAATCATTCATAAACTTTAGATTTAACTCTTAATAAATAAATGAATAAAAATAAGTATATAAAAAAAGAAAAAAAAACATAATAAAAGTCACTAAAGTATCTCCGCCAAATGAGAGTTACCCTATTTTACAATTTTTATACTCTTTTAACTTTTCTGATTAAATATAAAACGGAACTTTTTTTCTTAATTTTAATCGAATTATTTTCTACTATGTTCTTTTGAAGAATATTTCTAAACGCAGCAAACATAAAGTGGGTTTTTATTTTACAAGTCGGAATTATAAATTTCATTTTCCTGTAAAATAGCTACAGTAGAGGAAAATAATCGATTTACTATCTTCTAACACCTGCTTCATTTCCTACAGCCTCATCCTTAGTTTAGTTCAGCGAACTGTTTTTCAATTTCAGTTAGTTTCATCAATTTAATTATAAAAGGACAGAGAGTTACATAAGAAAAACTGCAGCATGATTTTAAAATAATGGAAATGCTTTTAATGTATGGCTGTTCCTCTTATTGAAGAAACTCGCTTTCATATTGTTTTTACGTTTGTTTTACGGATCCGTTGAGAACAAACGCCCTTAGAATGAACTCCATTTCTCCTAAATTGATGCAGCCACATAATTTTTTTTCTTTAAACTGTAATGCATGTAAACACATACCTAAAACATACAAGTATGTATTGTTGCTTTTCTTGTTCTTTAGTATTTTAATTTAAAAGTATTTATGTATGGAAGTTTCATGAAACACAAAAAGGCATATCTTGTGTTTTCCCAGCTCACAGTAAAAGATATGAAATGATCCAAACCACAGTACGCCATTGGGTGCAGTCTAAAGTAGACCACACATCAAGAATGCACACACTGGAAATTCAAAATGCATCTTCTACATCTTTAATTAGCGCATGCTTTTGCATAGAATGGAAAATACAGGGTGGCCATAATTAAACTGCAAGTGCTCAAGGGGTGCTGGAGAGAAAACTACCGAGAATATTCCAATGAAATTTGATATCTACACGTTTTAGAACATGCGCAAGTCAAATGTGCAAAAAAAAAAAAAAAAAAAATCGTCATTTTCACCCGATAGATGGCGCTGTACCGTGTTTCAAAGCTCACCGGTGGCATATACAACTTCCAAAACCGATAGACAGTGACATTCTAAGAGGCATATAAACAATATAAAACATCATTTACAGTTTATCAAAATTCTATACAATTCGCTTCAGTAATTAAGTTTTTACAGTAACATGTAATCAAAAATTAACGTAAATTAAGATCACAAATTAAACAATTCATAAAGACGCTTTGGAAAACAATTAAACCATTATTTATTCTCATTGACACTCATTGGACCTCTTCTTAATCGTTTCATACGCCGGTATTCTTTAAGAGTAGCTGAATAATTGCCACCATTCTGATAGATTATCTTCACTAACAATGCACGTACCTTCTTATTCAGAGTCATGATTGACCATTACTCAATGTGGTCTTGTTTTTACACTGTTCGATGGGCTTAAAATTTGTATATATGACGTCCATAAGCATTAAAACACGATATAGCGCCATCTATCGAGTGAAAAATGGCGATTTTTTTTTTATTGCATATTTGACTTGCGCATGTTCTGAAACGTGTAGATACCAAGTTTCACTGGAATATTCCTGATAGTTTTAACTCCAGCACCCCTTGAACACTTGCAGTTTAATTATGGCCACCCTGTACCAAAGAATATGCCTGTACATTTGAAAAACAAAATTCTACAATTTTCTTCAAATTGGGAAATACAGCATTCGTTATTTTTTAACTGCAGTAAATAAAAAAGAACTAGCTGCGTGCCCGTTCTCCGCACGGCAGGGAACGAAAATATTTCTTACATGTATAATTCGAATTGATTCCAATGGTTTGGAATCTAAAAATAAGCAAAATGACTTGACTCTTGGCGTAAAACTACTCATTAGTTATTCGTAAAGTTAGTATAAGTACTGACCTGTGACCATTGTTAATATCATGACGGAAAAAACTATGTCGGTGTCATTCACGATCAGAAAAGAAAAAAGCATTACGGTTTGCAGTGAAAATTCCTAATTTTCAAAATGTCTCATTTCTGCATCATACTCTTTTTTAGATTTAAGTTATGCCATTAATACCTTATATACTACATGATGTGGAGAACCGTTTTATTTTATAATTAAATAGTTGTGTACCCGCTCATCGCAAAGCAAGAGGAGAAAATTTTCCTAAAATGTGACCATAACTACTTGTGACAAAACAGAATCTCCAAGAAAAAAAAAAGTTGAGATACTGTCTTTTCTGTGGAAACTACCGCGGGATATATTAACGCGACTTAAAATTATTTAATGTTTAGTTAGCTGTGATGTAAGACGGCTGTTGAAAAACGAATAGAAACGAATAGTTTCACGAAGTATTTATTAATGCAGTATATTGTGCTTTGATCAATATTGCCCTAGCATATCTACTAACTATTACTTATACTTACTTTTACTGATACCAATATATTTTCGTTATTCCATCTTTAATGCTTGTGTTGTTGTTGCTAATGCCCTCTGGCAACCGCGTTGCGGTGACAGATCCCCCTATATAGGCAGGCGATGGGCCGAAGGAGCGGCTTCCATTTCAATGAGCCCCAGTGGGAGGAAGTCCGTCTTTGCTCGGGGTCCCGTAATTTTGACCCATTCCAGAGGAGGGGCCAACCCCCTGAAATCGGCACCCCTAGAGGTATCGTTTAACAACTTGGAGGACTTTGGAGCCACGACGGATTTTACGTGCACCCGCTCCCATTAGCGTACACGGTTCCACAGCGGACGGGCCGAGAGGGGGAAGTCCCTCCCAAGCACTGGCCAAGCCAGATGCTGCTTCACTTTCCGTGTTCTTATGGGAACGGAGTTTAGCGCCCAGTCCACTGCGGGACATCTTTAATGCTTAATTTAAAGAAACGGTTTAGATATTTGCTACGAATGTAGTCTTTTATTGTTTGGCGATTCTTTGCGATTTACGCATTAGCACAAACGGTAATCGTTTCACTTTATCGTTGCCATTAAAACAGCTTTCCATACATTTTTATGCACAATTCTTGTCAGATTGACGTATTTAGCTCCGCAAAATATTTCTTGCAATTCGAAAATGTGGCCTGTTTAAAAACTCAATCGAAAATAATGCTGGGTAATTCATTGTTTAAAAAACAGCATTCATTTCTTTTTCTGGCAACGTAATATAAAACATGGAATTATTTCGTAGGAGCGTGTGACTCCGTTATTCTGATTGAGTTTCGAAAGGAGTTTTAAACTCGTTACATGAAAATGACGTAGATTTCGCATGCGAAAAGTCAGTTATTTTAAAGTAATTTCATTTATTTTTTTCAACTGGCAATTTTATTCATTGTTACTGCTCCCAAGACAACCATAGCGGAAGATATACCGAAATCTTGAAGCAGCTTTTTTTGAAATAAAAATCCTTCTTTACATAAAAATTCGTAAAAAATCTCCTAATTTATATTTTTCCTCCGTTCTTCTTTTAAAAGTGGGCGAATTGTATGCTCCGTCTTTAGCCACAATATAAAAAAGTTATGACGGATAGAATTAAAGATGCAACGGTTTTAAAATTATTTTACGCAAACTTCGTCAAAAGAGAAATTATTTTTAAAAATTCCCCCAAAATCGGCAAAATATGTTACATAGTCAAAACAAACTGTTTTCGAAAGAAAATTTTCTCCTCTATCCGATGATGCAAACATCGTTTTACTGCGAGTGCAATGACCGGTGTTATTACTTATTATGCAAGAAAAATCGCTAAAAATCGGACAAAACATAAAATAAAACCTTTTCTAATTCGAATTTCGAAAAAATCGCTCCGAGGCGTGTTAGGATCTATCCTAGTGAAGCCGTATGCAAAATTCGGTAGGTCTGCGACCAATCGTCTCGGCGCAATGCAATCGAGCGACGGGCGCAAAAAGATTGGTGGTCACAAACCTACCTACATAGCTACATTCAATGTTTACTCTCGGATTTTATTATATATAAGACGAGCGACGGGCGCAAAAAGATTGGTGGTCACAAACCTACCTACATAGCTACATACAATGTTTACTCTCGGATTTTATTATATATAAGACTAGGGATTGCCGCCACCAAATCATACAATTTTAGCTTTTTGATTGTTGTTTGTTTATTTTGTGTGTGGGGGGGGGGGGAGTATATGTATGCGTGTGCTCGGAATGAAGATAACTTCCAGACTCCTGGTATTATAGGCTACCTTTTATGCCTTAAATAATTCTTTTATTTAAGGCATAAAAGGTAGCCTTAAGGCAAAGGTAGCCTTAAGGCAAAGGTAGCCTTAAGGCAAAAAACCAAATAATTCTTTTAAAGGGATACTCATAAGAATTATATTAAACTCTATGTGCATCTCTGTAACTATACTGAACTGATTCCAAAACTTTTTTCACTGATAGAAAGCTACACTATTCCTGAGTATTATGGATAAAATTCATGCATGTAACATAAATAGTCCTTTTATGCGAACACTCAAAATAATTCTAATACATTACGCTCTATGGGTAACTCTGTAACTACAGAACCGATTCTAAATTTTTCACTAATAGAAAGCTGCGCTATTCTTGATTAACATAGGCTGAAATTCCTGCAAATAGCATAAATATTTCTTTTACAAGAACAATCAAAATAGTTTGCAAATACTGTAACTGTCTGTATTCGCCAAATGCGTAAAAAAAAGTAAATTAACAGCTCTGCCTGCTCTCTTATTTTAAATGAAGTATACTACCATGTATTATACTTCATTTAAAATACGTAAAACACCTAATATTTAAATACAGTCGCTTGTGTCTATAGTGCAAACATATTTGTTACTCACACATGCTTGATTTCTTTCTGGACCTAAAGCCGATCCAGAAGTAGCAGCTAGTATCGACTAAGAAGATGCTGTTGTGGCTCAATTATTGTACATTTTAAATTTTATAATATACACACCTACTTTACAATATAGTCTTATTTTTTAATATACTCTTTCTTTTACTTACTTATCTTTAAAATAATATTTATTTTCTGAAAGAGATACTTATTTTTACAGTTTGAGATAAGATTTTTTTTTTCCTACAAACTTCGACTAATAACATAATCCCTGGGAAAATATTGTACATGAAACATACAATCATCAAAGACTAACAAATAAACAAACTAAATCAAACATAAAAGCTAAGCTATTTCATTTATTTTTAATAGGTGATAAAAAAAATTCGACTAATTTAGGTGAATAAAAACTACCAAAATATTCCAGGTTAACATGATCTGTGTTCTGTGAAAGGAAGCTGCAAAATACCACGCAAATGGAAAAATGTATCTTACTCAGACATCGATAATTAATATTTTGTCTCAACATGATGACATGATTAATATCGTTTGCTGAATCTTTTATACTTTGCCTGTGTTTCTTTTTTTTTTCGTAATAAGTAATTAATGGGTGTGCCGACCAGATTGTATGGTGGGCAATACACCGTACTACGGTTCCGGGTTCAATCCCCGACTGGGCGTAGATGTCATTGTGTCCGTCCCTTCATAGGGGGAGCGTTGGTCCACCTACTAGGTGCCGCCATAGTGAAATGACCAACAACTCCAGCTTTAGTAGCCTCCAAGGCATTGTTAAGGCCCGTCATTTGAAAAAGAAAATAATAATAATAATAATAATAATAGATGTAGCAAAATCTGGTTTCTCAAATTTCATCTGAATATATCTGATAGTTACAGTCAATTGGATAATTACAAGTTGCTATTGCTTTAAAAAACTGATTGCATATAATACAAGGTGAAAAGCATTGTTTAAAAATAAAATTACCAATGCAAATAAGTAATGAAAACCTCTAAACTAACTACAACAATTATGTACTGAATTTTTTAACAATGCGTTGCAAGTGATGTCCATATATAATACTGCTAGAAAACATATGTGCTCATCTGACACAAAAAAAATGAACTATAAATGTGAATTTTAAAGGATCAAAAGAAAGGAATGGGAAAAAAACGAAAGATTTTCTTTCTGAACAATGCCTTTAAAAATTAAGATTTGTTTTCCTAAACATTTACAGTTGTATGAAGATATAACCTTTTTTTATCCTTCCGTGTCTATGGATTACATAGACTAACATGGGAGTTTACAGAATGTTACATATTTCTTAGTAAATCAGGCACTTTGATCACAATCATGACACATCAATATTTTTAAAAACCTTAGATTTTTATAAAACAAAAAAGAACAAGCTAACTATCTAACAATTGTGAATAATTTAAAGATGTGATTAATGTGAAAATTCATCCAATAAAAGGTATTGTTAATAAAAATAAAACTTTCTTTCTTAGTAAAATGACATTAACAAACATAACATGCAATACTATACACTAAAGGATAAAAAATTAAAAAAAAAAAACATTGTCGATATGGTGTGTTTATAAAATCTTGCACCGATAAAGAAAGTTTATTTTAAAAAAAATATATTTCAAATTAATACATATTTTTTTTTGTTTTGTTTTGAACCTTATTTCATAGAGATTTTACCACAACGTTAGTACACTTCAACATGTGCAAATTTCACAGCTCTGGTTTGTAAATGGGTGGATTTACTTAATTTCGGGGTGCTGAATTCACTGGTAAAACCAATTTATGCCTATCACGTCACATCTCCAAGAGGCACAGGAAAATCAGAAGCAATACCGGCAAAATTTGATAGAATTGAAACTAACAAGAAATTCATATTAAGAACTTAATAATTCAATATTATTTTACATGCATGCGCTGGTATTTATATGTATGCACATGCCAACATAGATATCATCTTTTTTCCTGTCCAAAATGCCCTTCCCACTTGGTTTGAATGAGGTCGAAGCCGCTAACTCGATATTTGTCAGTATGATATCAAACAAGGGATCGCTGAACAATTTTTCTATTTGTGATCCAATAAATATACTTTCTTTTAACTTTGCTTCACTCAGTTTGAGAAACTTTTCTTTCAAATGATTGAAGACCTGACCTCATTTATCCAGAGCTTTAACAAAGTTCTTTATAAAACCCAACTTGACATGAATCGGAGGCAAAATGATTTTATTGGGCTCAACCAGTGGAGTATTTTTCCCATTTTCCTTTACAGTTACATGTGATTTCCTTTTAAGCCACTTTACTATACCGTGGCCAAAGTTTCATAAGTTTCTTTCACGTCTACTTCATTAGCCAAAGGCACAGAGGGAAAAGTATTGCCATTATGCAGTAGTACTGCTTTCAATCTGGTTTTCCTAGAGTCGATAAAGAGTGACTATTCCTGATGGTTATGTTGTATACCTAGCTGCATCAGCAGACCATTGACAATTCTACATACACACATTGAATTCTGCATGTCGAAATATTGAGCGAATGAAGTACCTTTTGATCTCAAACAGGAAATTTTTGTACCTGAGGCTAGAAGGTTTCGTTGTTACAGTCTCGACCGCAAAAGTTCATCTTGCTGTTTTGAAAGTTTTAGATCGCGAACCAAATTGTTCAACTCCTTTTGATTAAAGGGCTAAGGCGAAAAATCTGGAGAAGGAGGGGAATATTTTCTACAGGTTCTTGATCAGCGTCTTCAGATTTACTTGACATTGTTTCTGATTCTATGTTTTGCAGATCACAGGCAGGAACAGGCAACCTTTCATTATGTCACCGGCAAATGCACTAAAGATACATTTTATACTTTATTTTATGTCTAGTTTTGATACAGAAAGCCCTGGTATATTTGTGAGAGAGAAGTTATAGGCTGGAAAATGATCCTTAGGCTAATTCCACACCATAGGAATTGAGAATTGGCTCGGCATTTTCCTTTCAGTCACTTGGTTAAAGTAGTAGTAGATGTTATGCACGAATACGAGGCGCAAAAGTTTTACCTTGATCACCAAGAGGACTATCAAAATATAATTTATAGGCCTTCTTAATCAAATCAGTAATTGTCTTTTCGGGCTTTTGGGGTGAATTTTTCAGAAATAAGAAAAGTTGTCGGAGTGGTTAAGACAACAACTATGTTTACTAGTTGTTATTTTTAGTAAAGTTAAGTTTTAAATATATGTATAAAGCAATTTAAAAATAAAAATACCTCTCAACAGAAACACTCACTTTAGAAAAAAAACTCAATACATTCTTAGGCGGAGATAAATAACATAGTAATTGCACCATGCATGTTTCAACATTCACTAAGTCATGATGTTTATTTCGCACTACTGGATTATCTGTCCATCTAATGAATAACACTTACCTGTGTAACATCTCACATCAAGTGACAATTTGTTGATCTTATGGCACTCTTGTACCAAACTTTAGAAAAAAAATTAAAAATTAAACACATTAAAATAAAAGAACGAAAAGTAGTGAAATTAAGGAAAAAAAATCCTTAAAAACTCGAAATTCTTACGCGCCAGAGCATTTTGAAAGGTAAATTCGGATTCTACACACCAAAATACATACTAATTGATGTATCACATCCAGAGGCAAAATGGCTGTTGAGTAGTGTAATTTAAACGAGGATCTTACACCGGAGAATATGAGTACTACAAAATTGTTAAAATTACGCAACAAACTTTAGAAATTTTAATGGATTTAGTTGAAAGCGTTCGAGTTTAGCTTTGGTTCGATCACTTGCACGTAGCCACCATCCATTGCAGGTTGGAACATCGGTCGTAACATCAGCATGCAAGTTCCACCACATGTTATGTGAGTGGAACTAAAATTCAACGCTGGTTAACCCTTTTGAGGCGCAACCCATTCCCAATGCTGAAAAAAGGACAGCCGTTGCCATCGCTTGACTTAACTACCAGCAAGATGTCAGCCAGCTGCGTTAAAAAAGGGTCTCTAGATCTGTGGCACGCGATGAACGTTTCGATCGTCCGCCATCTTGCTGGTAGTTAAGTCGAGCGATGGCAACGGCTGCCCTTTTCTCAGCATTGGGCAATCTATCCAGCTGTTCTCGCATTCTTCCATTTTTCAGCAGATGTCAGTGCTGTTAAAATAATCGTGACATTTTTTTTAACGGGAAATGACGTGCTAAAAAGTAAAGGATTCTCGTGGAGCTATGTCACCCGCAACTATTTTTATAGAAATCAAATCTATTCTTCGTGACTGGCAACAGTCAAAACGTCAGAGTTTGGTGTTCCCAGAGCGGGAACATTACGCGTTAAAGGGTTAAAGAAAGAACTACTTTCAGTAGAATATTTAAATTCAGGATCAGAGAATGTAATTATAGTCCTCTTATTCCCTCGGCATGAAAAAACAGGGCAATTGAAAAACTATTCGCATAATTCTCAGATGAAACAAGTGATTGTTTTCGACATTTAAACGAAGTTTTTGTACATTAGTCTGAAGGTAAAATCGAAGAATGTGTATTCGTGTTCGTCGCATCAGATATTAATGAAGGTTAATAAAGGACAAAAAGTTTCAGGAAAAAGTGAAATCTTACGAGTTCATTTTTTTTGAATGATTATTTTCTTAGACGCTCCAATGAACTTCTGGGAAATGACAAGGATGTAACGGTCATTAGAATATATTACTAAGCTTTCAAAAACAGGTTTGTAACACGACTTTAAAAATAGACTTTCTGCAAATCCATCTTGAATATTTTCTTGCAAACCTTGATGCGGTGAGTGAAAGAACAAGGTGAGAGATTTTATACGAGACACAAAATGCATAGTAAAAAGCTGTCAAGGACACTGGAATGAAAAATGTCTGTAACTCACTGCCGGGGGGGGGGGCTACAGAAAAGACGTTGAACCAGCTGCAATATCTAAAGTATACAATCATTCCTATAATAATGAGGACTGGCAAATTTACTGTATAATAGAATGTGATTATTTTTACACACATACATATATACACATGATTTTATCTTTATTTGATATTTTTTAAGCATGTTTATTAACCCTTTAACGCGCAGTGTTCCCGCTCTGGGAACACCAAAACTCTGACGTTTTGACTGTTGCCCGTCACGAAGAATAGATTTGATTTCTATAAAAATAGTTGCGGGTTACATAGCTCCACGAGAATCTTTTACTTTTTAGCACGTCATTTACCGTAAAAACATGGTCACGATTTTTTTTAACAGCACTGACATCTGCTGAAAAATGGAAGAATGCGAGAACAGTTGGATAGATTGCCCAATGCTGAAAAAAGGGCAGCCGTTGCCATCGCTCGACTTAACTACCAGCAAGATGGCGGACGATCGAAACGTACATCGCGTGCCACAGATCTAGAGACCCTTTTATGATGCAGCTGGCTGTGCCGGCATAGCCAGGTGCATCATAAAAGGGTCTCTAGATCTGTGGCACGCGATGTACGTTTCGATCGTCCGCCATCTTGCTGGTAGTTAAGTCGAGCGATGGCAACGGCAGCACTTTTTTCAGCATTGGGAAAGGGTTGCGCCTCAAAGGGTTAACCAATATTCCAATAAGCCGGTCCGACTGTATTTTGAAAATTAATCTCAAATTCAACATTTTTAGTTCTAAAGTTGTAAAAAATTCTTACATCATGCAAAAGAAAAAGTAAAGTGCTAGGGTGCTATTCTATACTTTCCGAACGGTATTCTAAGTTTTGTATTCTTCCGAAAGTATTGTAATCATGAAAAAATTCCACTTTGACATTCTTATATATTTACACGTTTTGAGTTCATTTATTTCACTTCTGAATTCGTTTATGCTATTTTTATGAGATGTATTTATGCATGTGTGTATGTATATAAGTGTGTATTATATGAGGGAACACGATAGCTTCTAAACTGTGCATTCGATTGATCTCAAATTTGGTATATATATTTTAGACCACCATCGCACGACCGGTATTGATTTAGGTGTGTATAGGACTTACAGGCTTTTACTGGGCTATGAAAAAGATTTCTTTTACATTATGGCCTATGGGATGAAATTCTTGAAAGTGCGATAGCGTCTCAGCGGTGCATTCGATTGAGCACAAATTGGGTATGTATAAATAGATCACGGTCACATGATATGCATAGATTTTGGTGTGTGTAGAGTTGATAGCTTTTTCGCAGGATTGCGAAAAATAATTCTTATATATTACGACCTCTGGACGCTAGCGTCTAAAGGATTCATTCGAATAATTTCAAAATGGGTATGTATGTTATAGGTCACCGTCGCACAACATGTATCGATTTTGTTGTGTACAGGACTGATAGGTTTTGACAAGAAAACAAATGAGTGTTCTTTTACATTATGGCCTACGGACGGAAATTTTTGAAAGTGTGCGTGTGTCTTTGTGTTTGCTTGGTGTTGTTATGGCAAGACTACGCAAGAGACATCTCACAAGAATGGGGGTGTGGCTTCGTTAGAAGGTTTTCTAAATGGTTCTAACGCGTATTCACGTTACACCTGGAGAAAACAGAGCAAAATTCCAGACTGATAGATCGACAGTCACGCAGTAAAATAGAAGACGTGACTTTCACACGCCATCTATCATGTGCAGGGTCTTATCCACTCGTCAATCCAAATTCTCATATCTGGAATAAATTTCGCTATTGAAATTAATGAACTAAATCCGTCCTTATCAAACCCAATAAACTTTTCTATTTTTAATATATTTTAAAAACACATATTCTAAAAATACAAATTTTGAAAATGTATACATACATACAAATTGTAAAATAGAGAATCAAAACATGCATAAGCAGAGCCATGTGGTAGAGACTTCACTTTTGTCTGGTAACATAAATTCATGCTTTCACTTACACATAACCAGGTGTCTAAAAAAGTTGTAAAATCTTAGGGCCCAGCAAAAGCTTTTAGCAGCCAAATATACTGGGTGTCCAAAACTAAACGACCCTATTTTAAAGTTGTCTACAGGTAAAACTATTGTTGATAATTTTGTGTAGGTCATAATGAAGGTATGGGAATTTGTTAGAGCCAAACAAACAAACAAAAAAAAAAAGACGTTCAAATGTTTGACCCAGTTGGCGTTTTCTAGTGAATTACACACATACGACTGGTGCTGTCAGGGGCGTAGCTACCGCCGTATCAGCCGTATCAATTATACGGGGCCCCCGGGCAACGGGGGGCCCCCAACGTGCGTAAGCAAAAATTAATAAAAATTTCCCTTTTTTTTTCAGAAATGGAAAAAGTTGCCACTTCTGTTGGTTATTAGCAGATCGGCAAAGCAAATCGTACTCCTCTGCATGGGTTAAAGGTGTTTCCATTAGAAGCAATTTTATGCAAATTATACTTGACCATGAAAAGTCACAGCAGCATATTAATGCCTATCGTATAATAATTTGGTTACAAGGAAATACCATTGATACTCTATTGCAAAGTGAAATCAATAGTAAAATTACATTCTGGAGAGATGTATTGTATCGTATAATTACTTTAGCATCTTGTAATCTACCTTTAAGGGCCATGATTCTGATTCTGGAAATTTTATGGCAATTTCACGTTTGCTATCTAATTATGATGCAACTTTAAAAGAAATTCTTCTAAAACCAAAAGGCAAAATAAATTATTTAAGCCTTGCGATTAAAAATGAAATTATTAATTTGCTTGGTACCGCAGTTAGGAACAATATTATCTCAGAAATTAAAAAAGCTTCATTTCTGACTATAATTCTAGATACAACCCAAGACTTGTCAAAAATTGACCAACTTTCTGTAGTTTTTCGATACTTCTCGATTACAGAAGATGATAATGTGCCTAAAGAATTAAAAATCTGCGAGTTCTTTTTGGGGTTTACAGCAGTATCCGATTGCAGAGCTGAAGGACTTAAAACTGAAATTTTAAATACGATTAAAGAATATGGAATTGATTTGACTAAATGTAGAGGACATGGTTACGATGGAGCAAATGTTATGTCGGGTGTTTATGGAGGATTACAAACCCTAATAAAAGAGTATGCTCCGAATGCTGATTATGTTCATTGTGCTGAGCACGCATTAAATTTAGTTTTAAACGATGCTGCGAAACATGTTCGTGAAGTGTCGACTTTTTTCGATAATTTAGAAAAAATATATACATTTTTTGGCAATAGTATACAACGCTGGGCAATGTTAAGTGACGATTCATCTGAAAAATATTTAATTACCCTTAAAAAGATATGTACTACCAGATGGTCTTCAAGGAACGGCGCTTTATTAGCGTAAAGAAAAGTTATTTATTAATCATGAAAACTTTGTACCAACTAAATTTAATTTCGAAAAAAAAAAGACGAACATGAATAATGTAAAAATATAATTAACATTTTAGAGAGTTATGATTTCTTAGTGCTTGTCACATTTTTTTCTTCACTATTTCAAATCATTAATTCTGTTTCTAAAGCTCTGCAACATGAAAATAATGACTTACAGAAAACTAGTATTTTATTAAGTAATCTTTTGAATAGACTGTGCGAATTAAGAAATTAAAATTCATTCAATAGTTTACTAAATGAGTCCAAAGATTTAGCAAAAGAGTGGAGGGTAACAACTGTTTTTAAAAACAAAAGGCGAAAGATAACGAAGCGTTTTTTTGATGAGTTATCACAAGAGAGAATTTCAGTCCCGGAATCCTATTTCAAAGTTAATGTCTACTATAGCTGTTTAGATATATTAATTTCTCAAACTAAACAGATTTCAGAGCCTTTGCGACCTGAGTATTATGTTCGAAATATTACAACCGGAGAAACTCCTGTCTTCTTCAACGAAGAGATATTAAACGCTTCCGGAAAACTGTCGGCTAAATACAGTAGAGACATCTTAGTTAATCTTTATGACCAATTAAAGGCTCTAAAAACATGCTTAAAATCTGAAATTCAAAAAATTCATTCCATTAAGGAACTCATTGAATTATTGCTGATAAAATTCAATAGTCTTGCATCCAGTTTCCAAGGAGGTAATAACAGCATGCTTTTTGTTCTTGACCCTTCCAGTTACAACTGCAACTGCTGAAAGAAGTAATCAAAATTATAAAACTAATAAAAAATTATCTAAGAACTTCGATGGGACAGGAACGTCTGTCAGACCTGTCACTATTGTCCATAGAGGCAGAAACTTTAGAAAAACTAAAGACACCATCAGGTATAAATGATTTAATAAATCAGTTTGCCGAAAAAAAGGCAAGGAGAGTGTATATTTAATTTGAATTTTTTGTAAAAATTTTGGAAAAAGTGACAGATAGATAATTACGATGAATAAATATTTCTTTTAATTTCATGCAAACATTTTTTTTTTCTTTTGTGAGAAATCTTTACCCTTCCTAAGGGCCCCCAAACAGATTTTTATACGGGGCCCAGCCAAGGCACGCTACGCTTCTGGGTGCTGTATTTAGATTTCACCACCTTTTGGCTTTAGGGGAGTCGCGATAATCCAAGAGCTTTCCATCATCTTAAAGGCAGAAATTTAAAACAAGCTCGTAACATTTCCCTCGTCTATAGACAGCTTCAAAATAGGGTCGTTAAATTTCGGACATCCGGCCTATATTGAATAATATTGATGGAAAAAAAAAGCTAGTAGCCAAGGCATATCGGGTTTCATCGAATCCTTCACATAACTCACATCCCGAATTTGTATTCGCATTTCAAGTCAAAGATTTTACTTAATGATTGCGTAGATTAAAAAAAACTCGTGTATGTTTGGGAACTCGTATCCAAATATACCATTGTATTCAAATTTTCCTTTACAATAAATCCACTAGATGGCAGCAGCACTGCATGTGAATTAAGAACTAGCTTTTATTTGTATTATTGGCCAATCGCACTACTACAAAGTATTAAAATGGAAACTAAAATCATTAGCAAGCTCAAAAATAGTACGGGGGGGGGGGGGGAGAGATCTAAAAAAACCGTTTACTCTTTTAAAAATTATTTTAAGCTTTTTAAAGTTTAATCTAAAAATAATTAACATATATATATGACTTGGAACAAAGGAATGATTACGTTATTAACTTTTGCTAATAAATAAAAATTGTGAAACATACAATGGTTTATTAATGAAGTTTGGTTTAAATCTATAATGACGGGTATAGCAGTGGGGGAGGTCTATTTAAAAAACAGCTTATGGCGTTGAAACAGAATGTTCAAAAATTAAAATGTTACCTTGAAGTGTTTTTTTTTTTTTTTTTTTTTTTTACCGGGAGGGGGGAATAGCTGAAAAAAAAAATAGTTTATTTAACCTAAACCATTATCGTAGCGAGAAAGTTTTCATGGGGAAGGGGAGGGGGTACGACTAGTGCAACTCTTATATATGTATATATGTGTGCTGTGTGTGTTAAGAAAATACATTTTATATGAGAAAAAAAATCCTCATCGGGGAGGGGGGGGAGTTATAACCTCCTAACCCCCCCCTCTTGTAGCTACGCCACTGACCTAAACTAAATATAAAAAATAACTCAAAATACAGCAGAACCTTGATTACCCAAGGTGGTCGGGACTAAGAATACCTCGAATAATTGAAACATCGGATAACACGGACAATCACAAAATTTTTATCACTATATTACGTATTTTTTGACAAATGAACATACAGTATATGCTTAATAATATATATTTTACCAGATGATATGTCTGAAGAAATCGACCCGCCCGTGGATCTTCTAATGCCAACATAGGTCAGCGTAGTAAAATAAATAAATATAAATAAACTAATAATAATAACCCCTTTCTAGTGTATGCAATGCAGCATATATCTTTCAAATGATGAAAGCCTCACCATGGCACAGTGGTTATGCCACTGAAAATGGTAGACGGCCGAGGTGTGAAGGTCCCAGGTCCGGGTCCCATCGCGCGGCTGTCGATCTAACGGTCTGGAGTTTTGGTAGGTTTACTCTAGATGTAGCGTGAATACGCGTTAGAACCCCTTAGAAAGTCCTCCTACCAAGGCATCCCCTATCCTAGGCAGATACCCTGCGTGCAGGTTTGCCTTAACACACACAACATCAAATGATGAAAAGAAAAAGGAGAAGGGAAAACTGAAAAGTGCTCTTTTAGAAAAAACAGCGTACCCTTTTTATGTAGTTCTTGCTTTTTGAGTCGGCATAAAATTTATTTGAAAGAATTTTTTAAATGCATCACCGTTGGTACAGCAGATACTTCCATAGGGATAGGCAGAATAGGGCAAAGGGGGGGGGAGGCACTAATCCCCCTAGATTTTTGTATGCCCTTTTTTCCCCATGCTTTTTGTTTATTCCACATGATAACCATACGTTGAAGTAATCTTTGCCTCCCCTCCCCCTTTCCCTGGAAAATTTTCTGCCGGAGCTGATGGATGCTTCATTCAAAGTACATTATAACCCCTTTTTAAAGTTCTTCATAAATGTGAATAAAATCTTTTAATCGTAATATCACGATAAAGGAGGGTCAAAATATCGATATTTTAAATTTTGAAATTGGCCTGACCTAGATATCACATGTGCCGAAGCAAAACGGTAATTTGTTTTATACGCTGACTATAGATGCCGCCACCAAATCATACAATTTTAGCTTTTTGGTTGTTGTTTGTTTGTTTTGTGTGCGTGCGAGTGTATGTGTATGTGTGTGAGTGCTCTGAATGAAGATAAGTTCCAGAATTCTGGTCATGCCGCAAGATAAGTATCAAGCTATATAAAAATGCATAAAAAATATCGAGTTTGGAGAATTAAATTCTTTTTTTTTTAAGATTTAATGTATAAAAGCACGGCATATCCTCAAGACGAGAAATTTTTGTCAAAACTTTGACTAAAATTCCAGAAACTCGGCTTGCATAAAGTCAGCGCCGGGTCCAGAAAGAAACTCTGGAGTTTTCTATTCTTTTACTAACAAATTCATTTGAATTCACAAAAAAGTCTACCTTCTATAGTGTAAAGTTAGTTCATCTGAGGGGCACGTCCCCCCTTCGGATCCGCCATTGCATATTGTAGAAAATCGAAAGAAACAAACAGAAAAATATATCACTATATTGGAGAGAGAACAATTACGGTTTAATATCCTAAAAATGACTAAAAATTGCTAAAAATCAGGGAATGGGAAAATTTTTAGTTTTTTAATATAAGGCACACATATATTTTACATATACTTTTTTATAATTATGGAAAATTTGAAGCCGATTGGATCATTGGTGTGAATTTTACTCCGTTTTTCGAGCATAACTTTATTTTTCGGAGTAATGACGGTAAAATTTTGTTGTGGAGTGGCACGACTTAAAGCGTCCAGTGTCAATGATCAGAAGAGCTACGTTAACATTGTATATCTATGACAACTATAATATGTATATCTGATAGCTAATCTTATGTGTAAAAGTTATGCAGTAACAGCAACTTTTTGATAAATGATTATCTACTGCTCGTATGATTCAATCGCCCAACAGTTCGCCAAAATAATATTACGAATTTTTAGATAGATCTAGTTTAGGATTTCAGGGGTCAAATTTAGATAAAAATTCTTATTCTACGCATCGAATAATTAAAATTTTCATTTCGTTGCATGAAAATTAGTTAACTAGAACGCCAAATAGAAAGCTTTGGGTTGACCTATTGAATAATATAGGATTTGGCAATCTTTTGCCAAATATCGGCGATATCGCTTCGCTGATTTCAGTTTTAGGGGACATTTTTTAGCGCCAAATGTGTCAATATTTCGCCAGAAAGTCGCCATGATTAGGTCATTTCGAGAGATTTTATTAATGGGGCCTGTAATGTTTGCTTTCCTGCATAAGAATTACGTAATAGCATTAGTATTACGCAGTCACAGTCACATGGAGGCTTTTCTCAAAAGTGCTACTGGACGAAAGGTATAGAATTTTATCGAAATATCAACGAAAAGTATAAAATAGCAGGTCGTTCCCTACTAGCAATTTTGCTCGGGCCATGATCGGCTGGCTACGTTTCCGGTGGTAGCCCGAACAAAATTGCTAGTAGGGTTTCAGGGTGATTTCACTTAACTCATGCTACTTTGTTTTTAAATCGCATATTCAAACATGGTGCAATACTAAAAGGTGTTTTTTTTTTCAACAAAATTTATGCTGATTATAAATTGCTTACTTTTTTCAATAAATCATTAAACATCTTATAACGGGTTAATTTTTTGAAAGATTAACTAAAATTGCTAGGTAACTCATGCTACCAAAAAAAAAAAAAAAAAAAAAAAAAAGACATTGAAGTATGGACAGAAAAGTCGAAGCTGTATTTCTGCTAAAATTCTACATTTTAAAAGCTATAATCTTTATGAAAGTTTATATGTAGTACCTTTCTTATCACAAAACATCATTTAGTTTTGTATGGGATATTTTATAATATTGGTTATTGAATTAAAATATACTAAGTGTGGTGAAGTGAAACAGCAGTAAAATATAATTTTGAGACGGTTCCCATGGGAAGACCACACAAGTGGACCGTAAATTAGAAGAGGCGCCAGGCAATGGACAGTCTGGACACTATAGCACAATGAACTGTCAACGTTAAAATATTTATGGCCGAAAATGATATGCAAATTTGGCGGGGTATATTCCCGGATGATCCACCTACATGACTGGGATTCGACGAGAGGATGCATTAATTCCCCGATACGAACAAATCAGAAACTCCAGCCAATGATGTAAGAGGGGGTAAGAAAAGAGGAAACAACCCCGTGGGAGAAGAAAAAAGACGACAGAACGAGTGTGCTAGAAAAAAGAAGCAGAAGAGAGTTTGGTAAAGGTGTGAACGGGCTTAAAAAATCAGTGTGTGCTTCGAATCAATATGATCAAGTTGTGTTCAAAAGAAACATGGAATCAGAGGCTTGATGATGGCTTAAGAGAAAGAAAGCGGTTCCAATAGTGCACGCGTCGATCGTGTCTTGTGTAAAGATGGCTACCTCATCATAATGGAGAATATTCCAAGTAATCTATTTATTATTTGTGTTTCAAACCTTTTGTGGATACCCCTTATCCTCCAAAACCACATCTCCCCCAGACATATTTAAGTTTAAAATTATGCCAATATCGTCTTTTAATTAATATTAGTGGAATGACTAAGAATAAATGGAATTTAGTTGCAATTCATAGAGTCTTTAGTTTTTTTAGTGTTTTGGTGTATGTCAATTATTTTTCATTTTTTTCAGCGTAATACTAGGAGTACTTGCCAGGCAGGTTATGCGCGGCATAATACCACTGTACGATCATCTTAGGCTTTAGTTTTCATCAAATTTTAACCATAACAAAAAGAATCCACCACACTAAGTGTATGGTAACTCATGGTACACAACTGGGTAACTCATGCTACAACATAGATGAATGAGTTTTAAGAATGACTGCGAAAGGAAAATAAAATTTACTTTTTAGGTTTATTTAGCATTTTTACATGTTTTTAAATTAGTTTATTTTGCTTATAATAGTAATAAAAACAATTAACGTCGTTCAAGCATATCAATTTCCTCATTCATGTCGTAGTACAAACGGCTTCTGTTCTGTTCAGGCCCGGCTGGTCAGGTCGGATGGAAGACGATTGCCGAGGGTCCCGGAGAAGCCCCTAAAAATGAATATACTACTTTATAATAAGAGTAATTTTTTGGTATATTGAGTAATTTGATTATTTATATCAGGACCACAGAAACACCGCCCGAAAAGTAAGGCCCCCCAAAATCTTTAAAACAGCTAAATGTGGTTTTAAGGTACGTAAGCCTACTTTTTAATTTTACATGGTCTAATATTCTATTTCCTCTAAATTCTCCAGTCTGGGAACTCTTTTCAAACTCCAGTCGAGAGCCCTCAAAGGAGTCAGTCCGGTCCTGGGTCATTCGGTAAAAACTGAATAATGTGGTAATACATCATTTTCATCTGGTCTAAAAATACTTCTACACTTGTTCTACTTTCTTAAGAACATAGTGGCAAACTTAAGAACATGTATGGCAAAATTGTGTTATGTGGTTATTTTTCTTCAGAAGAATTGTGCAATGTGCTAAATCGTGTATATTTAACTACGATCGTTTGCAGCTATGAGACGCAATTTTTTAATTTCAATCCATGAATTTTACTTTGTGAACATCGTCATTTAATAATTTTTTTTCTGCCTGAACTTTTAAAAGTTATTTCACACTTGCGAAGGTAAAACACAGCCCTTAAATGTATCCAAATAAGAAGGCCATACTAACAATTGACCTATTTTTATGTTAACTTGATCAGTTGCTATCGTAACATAAATATATGATATTTTATCGTATTATATTTTATCGTAACATAAATATATGATATTTATGCAAATAACAAATTCACTTTCGGAATTTCTCGGAATTTCGAAAAACGGAATTGACTTTCTAAATGTAGCATGAGTTCTCATGTGGTAACTCATGCTACAATAGTTTTATGCAAAGAACACAAGAAAACTGGGTGCTACCTTTTCAAAACTTTCTTGTAATTAAAACATCTAAAAACTGAAGAGAATATTAAATTCTAAAGCAAGTGATAGTTTATTACATTTGCAAGGATAACTTAACAATGTTTTGGTTCATGCTACATCATTTAGGAATAATATACGTATATATATAATTACTTTGTGATTCTAGCAATTTTTATTTTATTATTTTTATAAACTTTATGAGTGTATTAATCACAAAATATAATTTTAAAATTTATAAAATTACAAAAACAACATATCTTTTTGCTGAAATTTAAAGCTACATGTGACAAAATCTTCAGATGTCCGAGTTTGAAGAGTTGCCATTCTGATAAAAAGAAACTTTTACGCAAAATAAACTGTTTCCAACACAGCTACGACTACATGGAATAATTTCTCACATAATTTGCCAAAAAATACACCCTTTTTTTTATTAGCCATGTCCACATTCATATGGAATTGCCCTTCAGAGTTTGTTCAGTTGTGACTTGCTCGCTGAGGTGGAGTATTTGTGAGAGCCATAAGGCGCTGTATTGTGTGCGCTTTTATAAGGGACTTTTGCTTGTTCTGAGAAGACTATTTTTTTAAACTGTTAAAAAATTCATCATTGTTGTACGCTGAGGAGCAGCTGATCAAGATTTTCCACTGAGTGTTTAGACTGTGGAAGGATTTTGTTATATGTGAGAAATACAGCCTTTACGGAAGCTTTTGTGAATGGCTGACTGTTATAACCTAGGTATCGCTTGTTAATTTTTATGAAGTGTGCATTGCAGATTGTTCGTCGAATTTATGGAACAAAAAGAAAAAGAAATGGTGTTTAGTCCTGCCAACTGGACTTTAACTAGAATTTTCCATACACACAAGTTATAAGCCGGAAAACTAAGTGGAGTTTTCTGCAATAGGCTATTCTGGCCGTTTCTACTATAGAAATCACCTACAGCCCTAGTAATTTAGTAATCTCAATGGAAAAGTTAATTTTATTACATTTTTTCTTTGATCACCAAAAATGTCGTGCATGGCAAGTGTCTAACGATAATAAACCTGTTTCAATCGCGTTTTTTATCGTTATATTACTATTGTAAAATATCTGAGAATGTGAGTTTTCTGATTTGTAAGTTTCCCAACTTATCAATATTACATTGAAACATTTGTGTTTTAATTTAAGCTTACAAATTAAAGAAAAATTAATTTCTTTTTTCTTACGAATGACTTATTTGGACTGGGTTTCTTAATGCAACGCTGGAGCTTAGGTGAAAATAATTTTGAAAAACAGGGTTTTGTGTTCCTATGGTAATATCTTTTAAACACATTATTTTACTGTGTTTTTAAATCATGCTGTGAAAATTCATATGTGGTTTAAACAATTTTCGGAAAATCGATTGAGGCTATAAAAATAATTTGAGTTCAAAATTTTAAAGTTAAATAAAAATTTAATATATTGATGGTGGCTCAAAAAGTTATTTTATGTGAAAAAATAGATTTTCTTGAATAAGTAAAACTAAAATTGTCGCTTATTTTAGATTTAAGATTCTTCCACGAAGTGCCTGCCCTTTTACGATATCACTAAAGAATGACTAAAGTGCAATTGGCCGTATTAATTTGACTGCTATAGACATTTTCTACTCACAGCATCAGTGTTGTGATACTAATAAAAATTAACAACCATATAACAGCCATGTACTCATAGAAGCTTCTTAAAAAAGTAGGGGATCTTATTATCATCTTAAAAAAGTAGAGGAAAATTATTTATTTTAATTTTCTATTTTTAAATGTCACGGTAATATTGCCTGGGACTACATGTAATTCGTAGAATCACTATTTCCTAAATTCATATTCGTAAATTAAAGGCGGAAATTTCAAACAATGTTTGATTATTGTTTTGAATGACTTCGGAAACTTGATGGCTATGACAGTAGGGTGATCACAAGTTATATGGGGAAACTTTTTTTAATATTATTTTCCAATTGACTGCCAATTGACTAGAAAATGAGATCGGCAAAGTTTTAGCTCAATTGCATAATATTAACCCGTGCCGCATCGAGATTGAATTCTTGAAAAATTACGATTTTTGCCAAAAATATCTAGTTTTTCCTTCATTTAGTATAAACTATTTGCTCTACAGACCAGGTTCTTGTTTTATTTCATAAAAAATGTTGTTGCTTTGAACTTTTAATCTCAACAAAACCAATATTTAATGACATGCAGTGTTTTTTAGGTCAGTTTATGAATCGTATCACCAAAATCTGCACTTTTGTAAAATTTGTGAAAAAGGACAGATTAAGAATTTTAAGTGATTTTGACGGCCTTTTTTATTATTTGCATCAAAAAACAAAAAATAAATCAAGAATTTTCATAACTTAAACTACAATTCGTGAAATATTTTTATTTATTTGATATGCATTACTGTGCTTAAGAAAGATCTTGATTTGTATTTCAGTTGAAGCACATCTAAGACAAACCTCTCAAATTTTTTTATTACAATGCTACTTTTGTTACCGGTTATTATTTACTTTTGGAATGGACATGGGTGCCCATACGTATGGTCAAGGAGGAGCTATGCCTCCCCTAGCTCCCATATTATCGTTATGATTTACATGCTGGTATAACGTAGAAGTGGTTCAACACTAACACATAATATCTTTTCGTTGCAGGACCCTTGACGTGCAATAAGACTCCGAAGACAAGAATTTCGAAAACAAAGAATTGATTTCATCAAAAGCAGATTTTAAAATTCTGATTTAGAGGGTGCTGTTGTTCACTGGGATTAAAATGCTTCCTCATATTTTTGATAATGTAGAGAGAATAGAGATTTTAATTAGCTGTGGCGATGAAGAACAGTTAATAGGAGTTCATCCGCTTTAAAATAATATGAGAATAACTCTTAGGCAAAAACTGTATTTACAGCAGTTGAAGAATGGGAGGCGGTTGGTAAAATTCAGGCAATGTGCTTTGATACCACTGATTGCTTTAGGGGAACGTGCATTTTTTGCTGCAGCAATTACTGGATCGAAATCTTCTATATTTAACTTGTCGCCATCATATTTATTTTAGAAATCATCCTAAAATCTGTTTTCTATGCAAAATGGGCGAAGCTACTGCTCTTCATCCAGATACTTTTTTTTAAATTTCTGGTTGGGTGTTCCAAGTTATACAAGACAAAGTACATAACTGCTATTGAAGATGAAACTATTACATAAAGAACGCAAAATTTGGAAGAAATTTCAAATTTTCTTGCAGAACATTTAAGAAATCAACAGCTCAGGGATAACTATAAAGAATCAATCCAACATTGTTTAATTTTTATAGGAGTCTCCCCAAATAGACATTTCTTTCAGGGTACCTGGTGCTGTTCATTATGCCAGGTGGATGTCTAAGGCAATTTATTGTCTCAAAATACGTCTTTTCAGATATCAGGTCTCATTAACAGATTTATAAAAAGGAGGTATTACAGACATTTGTTTATTTATAATAAATGTTTATATAAAAGCAAGGTTCAACACTACAACTCAGACTTTAGCCCCAATCAAGACTTAAAATTATTACAATACTGAAAATTTGATGAAGAGGCTGCAAACAAAGATCTACAAAATGAAAAGCCATCTATGGAATCTTAACTTGGAGCAAGTTACCTTTTCATTTCTTGATGACACTTGGGCAAAAAAGTCAAAATAAGCATGGCTGTAAAATTAATTGCATCCATGAAAAAGAAAATGATAATGATGAAGATGTAAGAGCAACAATGTTTCAACGAAGTGGATCATTTATTGAACAAAGTTAATTTTTTTATTTCATCTCGGACAGTGATTTTTTTTTAAGAGATTTAATTTTAATATAAAATTTTTGAATACTGATCCTGATGTATAGTGTGAAAATCAGCATTATTAGAAAAAAAAACCCTGAAAGCTTTTAAGGTTTTTAATAACTCAGATGAAATAAGGGGAGTATAATTAGTACGAGGATTCAATTCCTGTTTAACTGAGGATGAAGAACAAAAGTAGTTTTTACTATAGGTAGTACCCAAATGTAGAAAAACTTTTCTAGACTCTTCGAAAGCCAGATTATCTAAGACATGCCACTTTAACAAAAATTTGTAAACAATAATAATTTATTTTCTTTATAATGTGCCTCCTTTTAGATACATAATTTTAATAATCAAATATATCTAAACGTTAGTCATTCTCAATTTTATGCCTTCTTTGACCTTATTTTCTGTTAATTCTTTTACTTAAATTTCATTTTTTTTTTCAAATTTCAGATTTTTTAAAATTAAAACCTTTATTTCGTACACAAAAAAGAAAAACAGTGCTATAAATGCGTGTTATAAATGATTATTATTATAGATGTATTGCAGTGAAAATTGGAATAAAGTGGGCGGGATTTGCCATCACAACCGCTTGGAGGTTTAAATCTGTAAGTTTTTACATAAAAGTGATGTGTGACTGACCAAGGCGGGAAGTTTTCTTCTGAAACGAGACCAACATTATGTTTCTAGACTCAATTTTATCCATTTTATGATGGAAAAACTGCTTTTTTGCGAGAAACCACGATTTTTCTAAACTTTAACTTCAATGCGGCACGGGTTAATATTATGCAAATGAGCTGAAACTTTACCAATCTCATTTTTGAGCGTATTGGCAACTTTTTAGGGGGCCCAAAAATTCGAAAGTTGATTTCTTGTGACCACCCTACTATGACAGATTCCAGTGATCGTTAAGGTTTAGCTTTTCAGAAAAGCATCTTTTTAAACTGTGGAACTAATTTGCTGTACGAATTTCGCCCCTTATTAGTTACAATTTGGGGAAAAAAACTTCATCTCTGAAGCTGTTTTCCAATCGTATAGACTAGAAAGCAATCTATGAGAAGAAACCCCAATAGTATGCAGTGCATGTATTCTACACAATCAAAAAATTCGCAAAATTAAAAGATTCTAAATAGTGGGATGGAGGAGGATTAAAAGTCGGCGAAATGTGAATGACTTGTTTTAATTTTCTATCAATGAAATCACAACTCAGATTTCTGTCTCAAGAAAAACTGAATCTGTTAAACCAACAGATAAAAATGCTGAAACAGAAAGCAGATATGGAATTTCATTGTATTCTGTTTTCGTTATATCCACTGAAGAATCCCAAAATAACTGTATAAAGTTTAAATAGCGTGATGAATCAGAATAATTTGGGCTGTGCTGATCGCCAGCCACTAGTAGCTGTTTTTCTGTATATATTGAGTTCTCTGATTTAATATTTATTTACTTTTTTAAAATGGAATTATATGTTTGGATTCTCCAAGGTATTTGCATCTGCAAAGGAAGTAGATTGACAGTGTGCTGATCGCCAGCCACTGGTAGCTGCTTTTCTAGAGATATCGAATTCCCTGATTTAGTACTTAGTTTTTACTTTAATAGAATTATATGTCTTGATTCTCCAAGGTAATTGCGTCTGCAAATGAAGTATGATTGACAGTGTGATCCAAAGCTCTGGTATTCTTCGCTACTATATCAACAATTTCGTTCTTATTGCAGAGAAGATAGAATTAACGAAATAAACAATGACCTTTACTAAGGCAACATACTAGGGCTGGACAGACAGTCCAATTGAAGAGAGTTTGGTCTTATATTCGGAACCACCAGAAATTTACATAATGCAGATTATTAGAAAAGTAAATTCACATACTGTAGGAATTAATAAGTTAGAAAAACCGCGGATAATAATTTTATAGTGAATTTCAGTTGCTTCGAGAAAATGTCAGAATGGGATTCGAACCCGGAGGGCTTGGCTTAGGCTAGAGCTTTGCCAACCAAGCTGAGAAGACTGCAATTATTGCTGCTTTGCGGCAATGTTCCAAATAAAGTTGGCCAAGTATCCATCGCAGGCTACTTTTTTTGCGTAGCTTGTTGATTTTTCCCAAAAGAGAAGAGGTGTTCAAGACTAAACTTCAGCAACTCTTGCTAAGAGCCTGTCAGGCAGACCTTGAATCACTGAAAAAAGTGATTCCATTTAGCTAATTTAATCATGGTAGATTTAAACAGGCTTCAAGTACTTTGTTAAGAACCAACAGCTCTTCATGGTATTTCTGTGCCTGTTTCATATCTTGTTGGATCCCATAAAAAAAAAAGTATTCAAAGAATATCTGTTAGACTCGATAAGGTGTCTCCTCATTTAATGTTCTGATTAATGCATGTTTAAACATCTGCTCTACTTTATTGAAATAAATTCATTTGCTATATGATTAGTTTCTTCATTTTACTTTTAAGAAAATTAAAATATAATTTTAAAAAATGAAATTAGTATTTATATTCTTAACCACACACAACACACATTTTATCATACAGATTTCGTAAGTCCTGCTTTATACTTGATAAAAAATTTAATGAACAGTTTTGTTTCATTTTATTTTCAAATTAATGTTTCAGTGAACATATAAATATATAATATTCTGCTAATACATTTAAAACTATTTTATGAAGCTTTATGTAACAGTCTATTTAATATGTATACCGGGAATATCCCGCATGTCTGTAAATGTTAATCTATGAGAACCCAACAATATGCTAAAATTAAATTCAGCGAGAGCATTGTTATTAAACTCTGTGCACAAGATATAATTTCGTTGGTCTGGGACTTTCCAATTTTAAGTCTATATTGAGTAATATTACACGTGAAGTGTTCTAAGGAATAATTAACCCCTATTTTTCGAATGCTTTGAGATGACATATACTAATCAAGTTGCCACTCCTGAAAACGTCCTGAAAAGAAAATCAGTTACATCAACTAGTCGAGTCAGGAGTCTTTAGTCAGATAATCAGCTCGTTCCATACTTCAGAGAAACGACGGTTATTTTTAAAACATTTACTACTGCAAAATATTTTATATCCTTACTTTAGCTGTGTATTTTTTGTATTTTCAGATTGTTAAAGTAATTGTAAATCTTTACAAATATTACTCTGTATACGTGTGTGATTTTTCAAACATGCTATATGGGACGCAACTTCCAAATAATCATTTAATCCACGTAAAAATAATGCTTTATTTCATGGTAAAATAGTAATTTCTCCGCTTTTCAGCCATAAAGTCACTCCGTAATTTTGGGATTAAAGGGAAAGAACAGAAATTGGATTTTTTTTTTTCCAGCAGTAGCTTTTTCTTGTCTTTTTTTTGCGTGTCGAATTTTGTTCATTTCTGACAAACAGTGTAGACGCTCATAGAGAACACATTAACAGGAAGAAAAGAACAGTGCTTAGTATATACAAAAAAAAAAAAAAATCAACAGGTTGATAGTTTTCTATATCTATAAATTAAAAATTCACCACAATGCTGAAAAACAATTTTATAAACTTTCGGATATCGCAGAAGCTTATTACTTCGTCAGTGGTGCAATTTTCGTCTCAAAGCCTCATAACCGAATTGACCTTCTAATGCAGTTTTAAACTCGGGAGATCAAAGTGACGTAGATCTTACTTCCTATAGATAACGTTCATATGTAGAAGGTTTGACACATGACTCACTATCTTACAAATTAGGATACTGGGAGAGCTTTATAGAGGTGAAAATTACAAAAAATCGCTTAAAAATTGGGGAAAGGGTGGATTCGGAGAGTTTTTAAGTAGAACAAAATTTGGCTTGTATTTTTTTTTTTTTTTCTACGTATTGAGTAAAATTTCAAGTCGACTAGTGAAACAGAGTGCATTTGTTTGTGCTATACAGACAAACAATTAAATAAACAAATTTTCCTTTTTATTTATAAGGATACTATTTGAATACTAGCCGCCAAGGCGACCAGCTCCGCCGCCCCATACCTTACTGTTCTTTATACTTAATAGAGTTTCGATCAAGTTATTCGACTCATTTCAACGAAAATCGTGCTTCTTTGCTACCTCACCATGCCACAATGGCTATGTCACTAGGGATGGACGCGAGACAACTTTTTGCGAGACGAGACAGTGATTTACAGCTTTTTTGCGAGACGAGACAAACATTTTAACATTATGATATAGGGATTTTACGAGACGAGACAAAGCTTTTCGGCTGTTTTGCGAGACGCCTATTTTTCGTCTCGCGTCCATCCCTATATGTCACTGGAAATGGTAGACGGGCGAAGTGTGAATGTCTCGGATTCGGGTCCCATTTCGAGTCCGTCGACCTAACCGTTCGGAATTTTCCGTGGTCTTTTCCGAAACTTAGAGTAAATACGGGTTAAGACCCCTTAGAAAGACCCCCATGGAGGGCAACCCCCCCTTGTGTTGCCCTTCTCACGAGGATTTATAAGCGGGCTTCGAGCCAAGGAAACAAATCCGATATACATGTTGACAACAACAACAAGCTTCTTTGTTTTAACAGTATTTGTCATTAAATTTATTTAGGTTAGGATTGCTAAAAATTTTGTGTGTCATCATAAAAGCTGAAGGTGGCCATGCCAAGTACTAACATTGCAGAATGCACGAAAAGACATAACTGGTGACATTTCCATTTATGAAATGGTTGTAAAAATAACTTTATAGGGTGATAACTTGTTGTACAAATTCCTACATAAATATTTCTTAACTACAGCAGCTGTAGGCTTCCTCAAATTAGTGTTCAGTATGCTACAGTTCATTTCACGAGCTCCATGGTTCCGTTAATGAGTACTTCCGTTTTAATAACACTAGTGTTAATGTGCCAAAGTTATAATGAGGCCTTCGCTACTTGAAACGGGCCTGCGCGTGTATTTCGAGGAGTCATCCAAACAGGCCTACGGATGCTCGCGTCTTCACGTATACATCAAGCATTTTCTAAGCTTTCCATGGCTTTGTAACGTTATTTAATGTAGTTTTAGGTCATAATTGTACTACTAATTTTATTAGTTTCTTTACTATGATGCATGTAGACATTAAAGTAAATGGTTGTGTGCAATTTGAAGTCAAAACAAAGTAGTGCCTACTCTCATAATTCATTATTTTAGCTTGATTTTTAATATACGTTAAACTAATTAAGCTGATATTTAGTATACATTAAAGTAAACAAATACGCAGATACAACAGTTTATTTTTTTTTCATTTCTTTATGCTGAATGTTTAAGTTTCACATTTTAAAAGCAGTTACAAGAATAACCCCCTTTTTAAATAAAATTAACTAACAGTTATTAAATTTGCGTTCATTAAATTTTGTCCAGTTAATATATTAACAGAATATATGACGAGGTGCTGGAATAGAAATGAAGATATTTGATATTTACAATTCACGTATACAACATTTAAGTACTCTGCTACAATATTTAATTTTTAGTCTTTTGTAAGACGTGGTTATTTGACGAATGTTTGATATAATTAGAAGTACAACCTGGTGCACTGCATTTCCTTGGCATCTAAATTTTTTAAAAAAATGTAAATTATCTTAACGAGAAACATTAAGAATAAATTACTCAATAAAAGGTGTCCCATGAATAGTAGTACGAACTTTAAGAGAAGATAAAGGAAATCAAAAGGATTAGGAATCACGTATGTATGGTCAAACACGTTTTCATGCTCCGGTTAATAATCTCTATTAAAAAAAAAAAGTGTTTTTTAACTGTTTTTATTTTGTTTTTTTTCAGATGAGTTTATGTATCGAAAATTTTACCATTCGCGAAATTAAAATGATTTATAATTTTCGTTTATAGTTCCATACATTTTTTTTTCTTCCAAAGAAAAATATTAAATTTTAGAACACCATACTAGGAAATACCACGAATATTCCATCATCTTTTTTTTTTAAGTTATCATTAACTGGTGCTTGAAGAGAATATTTTTGTCCTCGTATTACTGTATACAGTGAAAATTTTATGAGCGACCACTTCTATTTAGTGACCCCCTCCTGCAACGACCAATTTTTTAAGGCAATTATTTTTTACCCTATCTAGTTAATGTTAAAAATCCTCTAGAAGAGACCACACAACGCTCTATAAGTAACCGGTTCCGGTTCCCTGTCCGAAAATTTTCTTGTATTTTACCGGAAGCAAAGTAAATGAAAACCACAGTCTAAACCAGTCGCTCTTTTCAAATCGACAGCAGTGCAAGTACAGGTACACATTACGTAAGAGAAGAGGCATGTCTAAGAAACGAGTGATTTTACTACTGGCAGCCCACTGATGCGATCGAATCACACAAAAAAAGAAATTCGAAGAGAAATTTAGAGGTTACTTTTGGTTGTGGGAAAACCTAAAAAGCAAATAGATTTTATTATGACAAATTCAGAATGCATTAAGATTATCGGAATACATGCTCTTTTAGCAGATGTAATAAAATGCAGCAGAGAGTGAAGTACATTCGAAGCGAGAATAAAGAATGAAACAATCTGAAATTTCTAAGTATTTGATCAAAATTTAAAATTTGTTTATATAATTACTCATGAAATTTATTATGCAATTTCATAATTGCAAAACAAACAATATATTTTAGCACGTTTCTTTCTTGGCTACAAAATGTTCATACTTCTTTGTGCGACCACCTCTCTTAACGACCAATGCTTCGCGGTGCGGAGGGTGGTCGCTCCAGGAAGTTTCATTGTATAAAGGCTGTAGCTCAAAAAAAAAAAAAAAACTGCTTCAAGACCTTTGAATACAAATTAGGATAAACTAACAGCTCAAGGACTCGAAATATTTCAGGACACCTCTTCAAAAGCTGCACTAAACGCTGTAGTAAATCAAAAATAAACGATCCCTTATTTAATTATTCTTTATTAGAGCCATTCCAAGTATTATATAAAAATTATTCTTTTTTCGCTATCTCAATCGAACTTTGAAATGTAGCATAATGAACGCTTGTACAAAATATTAACTGCATTTGAAGTTTCTACGTATACATATACAAAAATTAATAATTTATAATTTACTGTACTTCTGCACTGAAACCTGTGCCACACATAAGTCTAAATCACATAATCAATGCATATATAACTGAAATAACATTTTCGACTGAAAAACCAAATAGATAACATTGTCTAACTAGTATTTCAATAACACGCTTATTTACTGTATAATAAACTACTCAAGTAGTACGATTTCAGATTAAAATAATTTATAAATAGCACATGTGTGAATATTAATTAACTAAACTTGATTTACATACATATTTTTAGAACTTCTAAATAAATTATACAAGTTTACACTTACCTTTACACTCACAGCAAAATGTTCGAATTCTATGATAAATTTCCATCAAAGAAAAAGAAGCAATCTTCAAAAAATGATTATCTATATCTCAATTACTTTAGTACATCAAAACCGTAAAAAATTGTTTTTAAATAATGAAATTAAATAACATTCATAATATTTATATTAATAAAATAGAACAGAGCGAATGGGGATAACGGGCCTCAATGATTCACTCATTTTTCGCGGTGGGAATCCATGCGCAGGCCCTTTGCTAATAGCGACGGCCCCGGTTATAACAACCTGTTGTTTTTATTAGAACTAGAGTGCTATTTTGTTCAGTCACAGGTTTTTGTCTACGCGACTTTGTAGACAGCTTTTGCTGAGATGAACTGTCACGGTGAAGATCTTTTCAAATGTGTTTGTCAGATAACGCAGAGGTGTGGGGGAGGGAAGAATAAAATTTTGAAAGCCGCACAAGGTTTGCAATTTTTGATAACTGACTGGCATGTTTGCTGCCAAAAAATAACTTCAAAACCGAACCAAGCTTAGCGATATCTTCCGAATTTGGCTAGAAACTAGGAAAGTATAGTTAAAATATGCCTGGAAATGATTATAAAATAGTGTTAGTAGGCGATTTTAATATAGATTTCAATCCCAAATATGTGTTTTATGGAACAAGAAAGACAAACTCGGCACACTGATCTATTATGATGCCCATTCCAAACAGTATTTAGAATGGTGAAGTATTGTTGGAATATGCTTGGCGAAGATTGTAAAACAGTTTCAGTAGGCGATTTTAAGATTGATTTCTATTCCAAATATGACTTTTATGGAATAAGAAAAAGTTGATTCCTATTTTAACACTCCCATTCTCGCCAACCTAAAAATTCGCCGCCCTTAGTGGAGCTTTGCACTCATGGGTCTCAAGGAATTATACACAAGTTTCAACGCTCCCAAAAGAATTAAATGAAAATAGCCGCCCAGGTGGTACAGTGTCTAAAGAACCATTTTATCACGCTTTGGGTCTGGGTTCGCATTAGCCTTAGTTCGTAATAGCCTTAGTAGTGGCGAATGCTTGATGAGCAAGTGTCCATCCACTAAAAAAAAAAAAAAAACCAACTAAAGTGAACAAATTAGCGATAAACGCTCCAGTTAAGGAATTCGAAGACACTTAATTGTTAAAACTACTTTAATTGGAAACCCAAAATAAATAAATAAATAAAATGCTGTTCTTAAATGTTGTTTCAAATCGCCATTTTAATTCTTAATTAAGGTTGCAACATAAATACAAAAAATCGTCCTGGTAACTGCATATTGTTTAATTATCGCCACCTTGGCGGGTGTCGGGACGTTAAAATAGAAATCATCCGAAGAAAGGCAATACGGCACACTCATTGATTATGTTGCATATTCTGAATAGTATTTAAAACGGTGAATTACAGTTGGAATAGGCTTGGCGAAGATTGTAAAACAGTTTTAGTAGGTAATTTTAAGATAGATTTCTATTCCCAAATATGTGATTTATGGACCTGTATTTCACCTATTTTCCTGCTCATATTTATTTTGTTATATATAACAAAATAAATATGAGCAGGAATGTTAGTTAACTATAGTTAACAAAATAATGTTGCTAAAATGTGCTAAGGATATCAACATCGTATCTATTTTTAATGTTTAATTTAATGGCAACAAGTTCAAGTAATTAGACTTGGCGGAGTTGGCAATGAGTGATGTTATCATAACCGAAAAGTACAAGCTAATGTTTACATCTAGTTAGCATTCATTGTGTAGAAATATCGTCGATTTTGGTACCACGTACGTTTGTGCAATGTATAAATAGATTATGTTTACTATAATACTTCGTTCATTTATTGGCAACATTTACAAATAATTTAACTTTTGCTGAATTGGCGATGTGTAATGTTGTCATCGTTGTCATAAAGGGAAAACGGAAATGTGTCCGCTAATGTTTACATTTAGTTTTTGCGGTTCCCAGCGTAGAAATATCGTCGATTTGGGTGCGCATACGTTAGTGGGAACTTACGTATTATCTCGTCGGTCATTCACACCAATTTTTCTTTCGTAAAATGCGTTGGCAAACTGTTGCCAATCGTATTCGAAACCATCAATAATTTCATGTGTCCGGCATTTATCTTCGTGAAAAACCGCTCGTCTTGGCAGACCGCCGAGATAATACGTAAGTACCCATTAGGGTATTATACAATTAAGATAGTTTGATTTTTGAACTTACACGGGTACCATCACTAACAAAGAGGAGCCACGGCTTCAGGAAAGCCGATTTCAATTATCTTCGGCATAGTGGTAGACATTGTGAATATGCCAAGTGTAAAGTATTAAGGCGCAATCCTCATATATAATCGAGAAAAATATGCATTTTCGAATCACTTCACCAAAAATTTAAATGTAAGTTATATGCAGCAGCGTTTGAGAACCGTAGCTTAATCGGCAAGGCTGTGGCCTTCTACTCTGACGTTGAGGGTTCGAATCACGTGCTGTAACAACGCTATTATTCTTTTTTTTTAGTGGAACATACTCCTTCCTTTCAATCCGATTTTCATCTAGATTATAGTAATCAAATGAATTGTCTTGTATTGATTCGAAATTTTTTACTATGCATTCTTATTGGGCATGGATCAATCCTTCATGAATTATAAACTCCTTTTTACTCAACATATGTAATATTCTTATACAACTCTGTACCTATAATCATAGCTTCTTCAGATAGTGTATCAGAAGTTGTCTTTGCTATTAAATTATTTGTTAGAAGTAAATTCTCGTAATACGCTATTCCATCTTTCATTGCCACTGCTTCGAAACAACAGTGTATACAGAATTTTCACTCACATCAAAACTAGAACTTGCTTCGCTTGATGACGTATTTTTAGCTGTCAAAACAAATTTCAATGCTTAAATACCTTGATTCAAAATTTCAACAGCATCCTAAAAGTATTAGACTTGGAGTAAAATGTAATATGTTATTTTAAAGTTGGCAAATCAATCAGCAGATAGCAGACTATTAAACTACCCGTGAAACAGTTTTATCATCAAAACAGATCTGTGTTTTCGAACACCCTCCCTTTTCACCTGATTTAAAGAATGTAACATTTTTTCTACTCATTTGTTGAAACAAAGTTTTTTGTACTTTCTAAATATCTTTTTAATGTGGTACGTTCCAGTGAAGTTGAGGACACCCAACGTTACGATCAACAGACGGAAATAAGTAAGGACATCCGATGCCCTTTCAAGAACTTGAGTAATCGGTGTAAACTTTGCTATGCCGGTGCAAAGGAATTATTTTGAATCTTCAGAACTTCGAAATTAAATAAGGTTTTTAGGGCATATGCAATGATAGCAATCTCATTACTTATTTGGCACACTGTGCATATTTTGCGGTCTTAATAAGTTTGAAAACTCTATGATAGATGGTACACCAGAGATTTACATGTTTAGAGTAGGACTTACTAATAAAACATGAAGTTTAAAAAAATTACGTACAATTTTAAGCAGAAATACTTAACTGCATACGTTACTTGATCTTGAAATATATATGAATAGTTTTAAAATACAAAGCCAAATTAATCATATCGGTCTATTTCCCAAGAGACGTAGTGTGGAAGTTATAATACTAGCGTAGACATAATATAAATTACTTTTTCTCCAAACTCTTCTAACGCTTCTAGGAACATCATCTACACAAGTGTATCAGAAAAATGAAAGAAAACCTTCTAGAAGTCTCTTCGCTGCTCCAGAATTTTCGTAACGTCTCTCCCAGATGGGCATTTTGTAACTGTCACTTTCTTTCGACTCGAAACTAGTATATTCTCAGATGTAAAAAATGAAATAACAACTGACCTTCTTAAAAGGACCACTCTCATGCAAGAAGAGTCCTATGTAACAAACAAACCCCAGCTCAAAGTAATCAAAATCCAAATATGGTAGAAAGGAAACGTAAATAATGCCGAAGAGATTGGTTGCAAAACCTTTTACGACACAATCTTACTTTCGTACTTTCAACACGCTTTTATTAGTTTCACCTGTATGTTTGTTTGTTTGTTTGTTTGTAACCGACTCCTTTGAACTCGATTTTGACCCACTTTAAACGGTCAGACTTAATTTGTAGACTTATCAAGGGCCGATGACAATACAATAATTTGATAAGTTTATCCCGTTTCCTGATTAAGATCGTCGGGATTAGTAATTTACTTAGAGATTCTTTGCGTGAGAGCGAGAGAGATGGAGCAAGCGGCACTCGGCTCAGCATAAGGGAGTAGAACCTCTCTCGCTATTGGTAACTGTATTCAATGGTATGTTTGGGTAGTTACGTTTTTGAAATCCAGATGACAAATCTAAAAATTTTACCACATTATTGTTACATAGATGTTTGTGCTTGTTGCAGTCCGTTATGAAACTTGTTTGTTGATTAGAGACCTATTTTTCCTTTTTAGTGAGGAAGGTAGCATTTAACTGCAGGTTAATTAATACTTTGGTGCAGAGCAGGGGTGTAGTCAGAGGGGCGGGGGGCTGAGGAGGCTTATGCCCCCCCCCCCCGAAATGGGACCCTTTCCTTAGCTTACAATTTGATATTTAGCTTACAATTGAACTTTAGCTTTAAATTTGATACCCAGCCCACCTCGAAATAAAATCCTGGCTACGCCACTGGTACACAGTAAAAATAAATTATCTCACAGTTTGTACTTTCCAACTTAGTGTTCCTTAGTGTCTTATGAGAGATATCGAAAATTAAAAATAAATTTTAAATAAACACTGTTTAAAAAAACTAAAACTAAAAAACACGCTTTTATAGCAAATCGAACTAAAAAGTGAAAAATAAAAATATAGTTTAAAAAAACTAAAAAACATGATTTAGTGATAAATTGAACTAAAAAGTGAAGAATAATTCTTAATATAGAAATAAATTTACAGACGAAAAATAGTATTATTGTGAAAAAGCCTGGGGTGCTCCATATATCAGTTCTTCTTAATATTCGATCAGTACGATTAGTACAAAAATGATACAAATTATAGCACAAAGTGCCCCACACTTTTCTCACAATAATACTATTTTTCGTTCATTAGTTTATTTCTATATTAAGAATTATTTTTAACTCTTAGTTCAATTTATCACTAAAGCGTGTATTTTAGTTTTTTTAAACTATTTTTTTTTTCAGCTTAAGTTACTCAATTTGCTCTGATCGCTGCAAAGACACGTCAGCGGGTATTTTCTTCCTTCGGTGAAGAGCTGTTTTTATTGACTGCTATACTGGTCTTTTTTTCCAGCAGGTCTTTTTTTCTTTTTTTCCCTTCCTAAAATAAAAAGGAGCATGATCAAAACAATGTGAGTAAGTAATTTTTAAAACTCTATGACTTTATCTTCTCGTAAAAAAGAAAATATATATATATATATATATTTATTTCACAAGTTACAGTTCCAGAAAAGAAAATATTTGACTCTGACTTCAGGTCCACTCCGCTATTGGCCCTTAGAACCTAAACCTATAAGAATTACTATATACGACCGAGTCAGTCTTGCCTATATTACGACAATGACACGTTTCAATGGAAAGCATTTTCTTTTAAACCTAAATAATATATATCAATTTCATTTCGCATGTGAAACAAAGCATGGGAAACCTCTAAAATACACTTAAGTAATGACTGCTCACAGGCTTAATACGAGTAAGCTTGTGTGCTCTTTGAAAGGACTATTCATTGTTTAAACCCTCGTTTGTAGTATATATCCAGTGTATCCAGTGCTAACGGTGCCCAATGGCTATTTTCTAAACTGTTAGTAAGACACATAGTTCCAGTTGCAAAATTTTTTAAATTATATAATCTATTATATCAGAAACCATTGAAGTCAATAAATCAATTCCTATAAAAATTAAGAAATTTAAATTTTTATACGGTCCCCCGATTCTATCAGTTATGTTTAGAAAATTTTTCTTTATGCAATTTCATGCCCCCCCCCCCCAAAAAAAAGAATTTGTCCTTCTACGACCAAAATTCACCGAGTTATAACTGCTTAAAGTTAGACCACTTTTCGAGCTGCGAAATAGAGGTTGTATACAAAATGAATTTGAGAAAAATTCATATACATGGTTTTGAGCTTTGTAACATTTATCAGCAATTTCACTAACTATTTTATGAATATAGATTGTAATAAAGAAGATTAATGGTTAACTATATGTATCCAATAAAGTAACATAAAAATATAGCTTATGCTGTAAATAGAACTTTTTGAACAGATTTTTAAATGAACTGGCGTTAAATAACTTCCTTCGACTGCAGTCTAAATATGCACCCGTGCAGAAAACTCTTCCTGTACTTTCCGTAGCACACTCTTATGCCTCACATGTGCATGCAACACATATACGATTTAGCAAGTCTGACCTCAGATAGATTTTAATAGAGCTTGACTATAATTCTTTGATTGCAGGGCCGATTATGACCAACAAGGGCACCGGCCATTTATGGATTTGGGGGGCCCTTTCGAGCTGAGGGTCCTGGGAAAAGTCCCGATTTGCCCATGCGATAATAAAGCCTTGTCAGCTTGAAGATCAGAACTCTAAAATTAGTTTTGCTTATTTTTCCGCATTATGCCATTAAATGAAATTAAAACCTATAATTTAAAATTTGAGTATTTATTTGGTCTCTTAACGATTTACTATAACGGGACATTTTTAAACGTGGAAAAGTGTCTTAAGTCATAATGTTTGCTGTTTCATAAATCGATGAATTTTGGTCGAAGAAGGACGATTTTTTTTATTGGATATGGTGGGTTTTATTGGATACTGATAGGACCGGGGAGCGTATAAAAAATTAAATTTCGCGATTTTTATAGTAATTAATTTACTGACTTTGATAGCTTCTGATGTAATAGATTATACAATTTAAAGCATTTTTGCAATTGGAACTACGTGTCTCTGACTAACGGTTTAGGAAATAGTCATTGGGCACCGTTAGCACTGGACACCCTGTATATAGTAAATAGCGATAATATAAAATACATTTTGCATCATATTTAAGGCATTGTTGCATATTTAAGACCAAAAACACAGAGTTTGGGGCAGTTTTTTCCTGACTACGAGAGGAGCCCTTAAAAAGTACACCGCTCGAGGCACTACCCTCTCCCGTATACATTGAAAATAAAAACAACAAAAAAACCCAGGGTGTAGCTGTGTTCTGGACTCGGCCGTGTGTATTAGGCAAATACGATTAATATTAAAGTACGTAACCATAGACGGTCACACACATCGTACTTATGTCCAAATCTATGATCCGAATGGTGGAAGCTAATGTTGCCCCCGTAGCATACTTTAAGTTTCAACGTGTCCTCTGGGTAGTGCAAAATGAGTAGCAATTCTTACAAGATTGGAGCTGGTACAATTCTTACAGCATTGGAGCTGCGGCTGTGGAAGCTATGGAGACCTTATGTGTTTTGCATTGGAATCATGGTGGGATGTCACCGTCGAAGGTTGAAGTTGAGAGTATTTGTCATGTAGGGGCATCGATATCTTCTCCCTAGTCGAAGCTAATGTCACTAATGAAACTTTGAAAAAATTTAAATTTAAGGGCTACTGTTTGTTTTGTCTAGAAAAGAATAGAAAAGTTACAAATGGAATCCTTGTAAGAATCAAGTACACACTAACATCGAGATTTGCAGTTATCAAACAAAGAGGAAGTACCCAAGATAAGACTGAAATTGTAAAAATATATCGTTGTGGAAAGATGAAAATCATCTTAAAATTTTTCTCTATATAGCCAACCAGGTAGTAAACCAAATTTTGATGTTTTAAATATTCCAAAAAGGATGATCATTTATGGGCAATTTCAATGCCCATACACACTTAGTGGGATATAAAGATGAGAATTTCTCTGGTAGAGAATTGGAAAGTTTTATGGATACTCATTAAATTGAACTTTTGTATCAAGGTTCAGGTTGTCCTTCATATATGCATTATAATGGAACATTATCAAACCCCGATATAGTTTTGGTATCTCAGCCGGCGGGTTCAATTAGGCGTTATAGAGGATCCGGGTTTTGGACATCGGGTCATTCTGACTACGATGTCCAAAACCAAAACCGATGTTCAAATACAGCAGAACAGATGCTACTGTAAACGTATAAAGACAAGATTATCTTAGAATTTTAAAAAGACAAATTGGATAGTGTTTCAAAGTACAAGCTTAAAAAAGGTCAATACCTTCACTAACGCATTTCGCTAGATAAGGCAAACCAAATAGTTTTCAACATGAGTTTTCAACATTTCTCCAGAGGGCAGTCATCAGTCCCATTCTTTTTAATTTATACATTAATGTTTTTTTCGAAATCACTGGAAATCGATCGTTGAATCAACACAACACTTTTTGCTGATGATCTAGTTTCCTGTTGCAGTGCACCAAAGAAGTTCCTTCAACGATAGAACGTTAGTATTAATCTTTCTTTAGAGAGGCGTTACACTTGGTGTAAAGACAACATGATTTTAAATATGGACAAGACAAACTGCCAATTGTTTACCTTAAATAGACAACACTTTCAGCCGCAACTCTTTAATCATGATAGACGAGTCTCTGTTAATAACAGAACAACCTACTTGGGTTGCGTCCTGCACCCCAAATTGAAGGGGAATAAACATGCTGCGGCAGTCAGAGAAAAAGCTGAGAAAAGACTGCCCATTCTTAAAAGATTTGCTGGCTGTAAATGGGGTTGTAACCGGGATACTACTTACAAAATGTGTATAAAACTCATTTTCAGTAACTGTAATGAAATTTTTGTGACTGCCTCAGATAACACCATTGAAAACTAGAAATAATACAGAATCAGGCTCTCCGTTTAATTACGGTACCAGTAAAGACCACCCCTATCATATCTATGCATTTATTAACAAATTTAACTTCGGTAAAATATGATATTCATAGAGATGCTGGTGTTATTGCAGAAGAGTTTTGGGATCTCAAATAATGAATAGAGAAACTATACTAGACATAGGAATTTTGAAACTCAACATGGTTTCAACCAGGCCGGTTTTAAGTAATGCGAGACCTCGATCTGGTTCAGTCTCCAGATCTTTTGACTGGACCATGGTGCACCCTTGATTTTTGTGACATCCCGGTACATCTTGAACTTGATTTGAAAATTGATTAAAAGGAAATGCACAATATTCAAATAAGTGCTATCGCTCGCGAGACTTGATAATAGGTACCCCAAAGATCAGTAGACTCGTGTGTATGATGGTTCCTTGATGGATGATGGTATTGTGGCAGGAGCCGGTGTCTATAGTGATCATTTTCCCTTTTATAAAACAGTTAGAAACAATACTACTAGTTTTGATGGTCAGGAGGAGGCCATTCTCACTTTGGGTTGAGCAACTCGTTGAAGGAAACGAGTTGCTCAACCCACTTGCTACTCACTCGTTGAAGACAACGAGAGGGCAGACTACTTGGCTAAAAAAGGTACCACAATTCTTCAAAGTACAAGAGCACTAATGTCTTTCCACTCCGCAAAACAAGTTATAAACTTGAATTAAATAAAAGACACAAACTTCTGTTGACTACCTATATGCTAAAAGAAAGGGCCTGGGAGTGCCTAGCTTCCATTATCCCGAGTTTTCCTCGAGCTTCTACTGTTGCAATGTTTCACCTTGTAACTAGACTGTTGTATGACTGTCTCAAGTCTCATTTATGCAAGATTGGACTCAGTGGCTCTCCGGACTGTTTTTTATGTAACACTGGACGACCTATAAACTGGGAAACATTAAGACAAATGATGTCTGCATTGTATAGTTTTAATTATGTTGTTAAAAAGTTTTGGGAGGCCGGAAGGCTAACGGCTTGATTGCCAAATGGCAGGCATTGGATATAAATAAATAAATAAACTGATGCTAGAGTTTTGAACCAATCAGCATGAAGAAATCTGAAAATTTCGCAAGCAGAAGTTGTTGCGATAAAGACTGCCTCACAAATGGGAATATGCAATGATTCAGTTCACCACTGTTTGGAATTTTTTTTTTGTAAAAACTACGTTAACCACTCACTGGCGGAGAATCAAAAATTGTCAGGTATTATGTCAGCGGTGCTTAAAAACGAGAGGAGAATAGGCCCCCTTTGTTTACTTACTCTTTAATATCCTTCTAAACCCATCTCAATGGACTCAATGGTGCAACAGAAGACTACTTCTATTTTATCTATTTTCAGTCTTCAAAAGAAAAGAATTGTCGAGAAAACAGACTAATACATGTGTAGGAGAATTGTTAAGATGCATGACGCCTGCTGAACACTTTGCACGTATCCCACAGATGCGCATGATACATGGAGGCTGAAGGGACACGACCTCTTCATGCAGCGGTGTGCTGACCTCTGGTGTAATCCATAATACAAACATAATATCATGGCAATACATTCATATTATAGGGCACGGACAGACACATAAACAATACCAAAGACACTCTTCAACTTTGTTATAAAGTGTTTTAACCCTTTGCGGCGCAACCCTTTCCCAATGCTGAAATGCTTTGTATGCAAGATGGCGGACGATCGAAACGTTCATCGCGTGCCACAGATCTAGTGCCGGGCACAGCCAGCTGCGTCAAAAAAGGGTCTCTAGATCTGTGGCACGCGATGAACGTTTCGATCGTCCGCCATCTTGCTGGTAGTTAAGTCGAGCGATGGCAACGGCTGCCCTTTTTTCAGCACTGGGCAATCTATCCAGCTGTTCTCGCACTCTTCCATTTTTCAGCAGATGTGAGTGCTGTTTAAAATAACCGTGACCATTTTTTTACGGGTAATGCCGTGCTCAAAAGTAAAGGATTCTCGAGGAGCTATGTCACCCGCTACTACTTTTATAGAAATCAAATCTATTCTTCGTGATTGGCAGCAGCCAAAACGTCAGAGTTTCGTGTTCCCAGAGCGGGAACACTGCGCGTTAAAGGGTTAAAAGACGGTCCATAATAAGAACATAGTGTCATGGCAACAGATTCATATTACAGCACACGGGCAGACACACAAAACGATACAACAGACACTCTTTAACTTTGTTGAAAAGTGTTTAAAAAGATGGTAACCCCCACTTCCCCCCACCTCTTCGCTGGCCGATCTATAACCCACCAGAGCCAACTTTCCCAAGAGCGGACGGGCAGAGGGATGGAGAGTTTCTGTACTTCTACGGAGTTCGTTCGATTGGGCACGCAGGCGCGGTGGGGATGCGACCGAAGTTGGGGGAGCAAAGCATTCGTCCCGAGAACGGAGATGAAGGGAAAAGAGCATCAATTGCTCCTCACAGTGGAGAATTCAAAAAGTTGGTTGACAGTTCCACGTAGCCGAGAGAAGAAAAAGATAGAAGGGGGTCATGGTTTTATACGTCGTCAATATTCCCGGTGTCCGTGACTGATTTCCTTGGTGGAAGTTTTAGTGGATTTTTTTTTTTTTTTCTAAGGATTATATATACCCGAGGGTGATAAAAAGCGTGTCATGCTGAAAGGTAGGTTGTTTTGCGTTTTTTTTCTTAATGAGATGTGCCTCCTTTTTTTTGTGATTCAATCTGTCAGTTCATTGTCGAAAATTTTAAAGGAAAGCTATGGAAGTTCAAAAGGATTTTATTCAACCTTTACCTAGTACGTAAGAATTTTTGGACCATTTCAACAAAAAGGCATAAATTGTGTTTCATAAAATTAATTTAGTAAAACTCATAACAAGTGTCAAAGATATTAAAAAAAATAGTGAACGATTATTTTTTCTCCAATGTTGCAATTTTAATGCGATGGAATTTATTTTCATTTTCGTTCAATGATATAGAAAATATGTTTTTCATTCATGAAATATACAGGGTGCATTGGCGCACCCACCGGGGGGGGGGGGCTATCCAATAAAGCCCCCCTCTAAGCTGCAAAGTTAAATCTGAATAGCTTTAAAAATTGAAGATTGTCACAAACGGATAAAAGAATTTTATTTTCTAACATTCTCATCGAATTATTTATAAAATATCTTTTTACCAAAAAATAAATAAACAGTTACAGTTGGTCTGTCAAGTACAGGCAAACTCTATTATAACGTCATTGAAAAAAATCAGTATTTATGACTCTATAACGATTTACGTTGATAGTGGACTTGTGTTCTATGGGCAAGTGGTACAAAATATTTTGACGTTATAGGAGAGTTATTACTATAATCGAAGTCACTATAACCGAGTTTATCAGTATTTGTAGCCCCCACCCCCACCCCCAAACTAAAATCCTGGGTGCGCCACTGATAGGGTGTATCACGATTCCCTCCCGGGTTTGGAAGCCCTGTAAAAAATATATATTACCAATACAGCAACAAAGTTGACTTTATTGGAAGAAGAAATGTTACAAGATTTATTTCACAAAAGTCCAATATATGAACCTTTCTTGAAAGTGGCGTATTAATGAAATTTTTTTCGGCAGGGGTGGGGGGAAGGTCAGTTAGTTTATCGAATCATCAGCATCACGAAATATCAACGGATAATGGGAGGGCAGAGGGACGACCGCAACAATTAAAAAAAAAAGAAATTAATGTAAAAGATCCAATTTTACTTCCATAAAATGGATGTATATGTCAATCTTCTAACTAACTGCCCCCACCGACAAACGAACTATCCTCCCATCCACCTCCATCCTGGACAAAATTCCATTAATCCGTTGCTGTCACGGAAGGTTCACATATTGGACTTTGGTGAAATAAAACTTGTAGCATTTCTTTCTCCAATAAAGTGAACTTTGTTGCTGTATTGGTAATATACATATATATATATATATTTGTAAGCCTTCCAAACCCGAGAGGGAATTGTGATACATCCTGTATTTTGTTTTATTCCTGAATGTATCTGTGTGCGATTTTGTTTGCACTTGACAGCAGAGCGGTCTGTAACTTAATTAAAAATGCATTATAAGCCAATTTTTCTGATTTTATATCTTTTGTAATTATATTTTAAATACAGAAATGTGAGCAATCGATTATTTACCTCTTAAAGAAAGATGTAAACCAAAATAGCTTTTGAATTGCCTTCAAATGTTCTCTCTGCCTCTCTTGTTTTAATCATTCTAATTTTAAAAAAAAACTCCAAAACTAATATTCTCGAGCTAAAAATATATAAAATACTATTAATATATTATACACAGTTATAAATTCCAATTTGTTTGTGAATAAATAAATTATATACCTTAATTTATATTGTATAGTAATAACTAACAGCTTTGAAAAAAAAAAAGATTTTATATAATCATGATGTAACATTTAACGTAAGTATATTTCAGATTCATTTGTGACATAGTATAACTTAAAAAGTAAAATGTACGGATCTTGAAAACTTATGAAACAATATTAATTTACGTTTAAGAATTCTTTAAAAAATAGTTTTTTTTTTAAATTTACAATTTTTAATCGAAAGGATGCAAGTACAAATTATGAAAAATGAAAAGCAACAAGATTTATTTTAAAAATCTACAATTTTTTAATAAAGAAATGTCTACTCTTTAATATAAAAATACCGTATGCATAAAATGTTTCAACTATACTAACATGCATAAAGTTTAAAAAAGAAAAAAATACAATAAAAATGTTTTGAGTCATTAAAAAATTGGTCCTCTTCAGTGAGAATTTAATTAAAAAAATATTCTGCCTTCAATCTATCTATACAGACCATTAATAAATCACAGATAAATATTTTCGAAGCATAGTGAAAAATGATATAAAGTGTTGTTGAAGTTTTAGCGAAATAATAACTATGTATGGCTCCAAACACAACTTATCATTCCGTAGTCTCTTAGAACTGACAACATCAATTACTAATGATACGTATTAAGCATTGTTTTCGATAAATTAAATAAAATCTCTAGCTGTCAAAGCCAATAGAATTTTTGTTTCAATAAAGAAAACGTATCCTAGTCCCTATACTATATATATTTTTGAAATTCAAAGATAGTGCAGTGAATCTGTAGTGGGTATTTTTAATGTTATTTTCACATAAATAAAAAAGTTGCATCACTTATGAAAGAAATATTTGTCATGAAATTTACTCATATCAAACATAAAGAAAGTTGATTTCCTTCCTTATGATAAATATTAGTTGAAATCATTCTTTATCAATTGAAAACATTTACTTTGAATTTATAAAAATAAAAAGTGTATCTCTTTGTTGCAAAAACAAAAAACTTAAATGATTTATGCACGTTCACTAGCGAAGCACCTTTTTTAAGAATGATATAAAATATCAAGTATGCTCATATGCATGCATGAAATCTTTTCATAACGCACCCTAATTTAATGAAGCTGCCTATAGTGACAGATATCTTGTAATTGACAGCTATGCATAAATAGTGAATACATTCAACAAATTTTAAATTTTAGATTGACGTAATTTATATTACGTGCGTCAGAAAGTAATGTCATTTTTTCGTAAGTCTATATTTTGCCTATCCAAAACTACTGAAGCTAAAATTACAAAATATGGCACGTGTATGAGTTTTTTAGCGTAGGTGTTAGATATGAGAGCATCTTCCAAAATTCGTAAGTTATGGGGGATTAGAAGCTAAAATGTTGTTTTCACATATCTTGAACGATCTGAACGAAGAAAAGAGATATCCATAAAATTCTTGATGTAAAATCTGAACGCACGAATGACTGAAAATCTATTTCAGAACATTTCGAATATATACACCAAGGAGGGTATAGAGAAAAAAGGAGGAGGGTGTCCATTTTCTTTTTACCGAGCATACAATAAAGTTCCAATAAATTGTGGTCTAAGAAAACTGCTTCAAAAGAAAAAAAAAATAATAATTTAATGACATTGCTGTATTTAGTTACAAAACGGTGGACACTAAACGGAGCGTTTATTGACGATTACGTGGAGGAAATGCTTGGAACAGAAGGGAAATCTCCGTTGTTAAACTTGTCAGCGCTTCAACGGGGCAATCATTCGTGTATGTTGGCAAGCAATACATCAGGCATTTTCTCATCATTAAAAATTTATGCATTTATTTAAAAAATTAATACAAATTTAGGTAATACTTATTTCCAGTTTAAATACATTTCAAGTTTTCAATATATCGCAGATAAAATAGTTTTTAAAGTTCCTCCATCAAGTAACCACCATTCTTTAAAAACAACTTTTGACGGAATCTGGGTTCGTATCCTTAGGGAGGTTCCACGTTAGATTACAATAGGGAAAAATAACATAAACAAGTTTTACACATCAAAATTAGTTAGGAATTCTAGAAAGGTATCACACTTGCGTTCGAATGAGAAAACGCCATGGATACGTTCTATCTGTTAACATTATTTGCTTATTTTGATATTTATTTTGAAATAGCTTGCATTGATACGGAAATTGCAAACATATACATATATTTCTCATATGTTTGTACATAAAAGCATTCTTGGGTACTGCCAAAGTTATTGGCCGATTATAATATAAACCTTTTAAACAGATTTCCTTAAAATAAATGTAATTAGATTTCTTAAAAAGCAAATCATCTGCTTTTAATAATTATGTTCCTTTATTTTTAATAATGCAGAAAAACAAAGTTCATAGGTTACTTTTGTTTACAGAAACCGAAGTTAAAATTTCTTTCTAAATTCTACAAAACAATTGCGAATTAAATCGTGTAAAATACACAGCGTGCATCAATAAATATTGCTAAAAATGTTGTGCTAATTTTTTAATATATGATCTTAAGTATTTTTAAAGACAAAGATTTTTATTGAGATATTGAATAAAAATCACAAAATTGACAAAAATATTTATGAAAAAAAAAGTTAAAATTACAAACCTCATATTAAACTTATACGGAATATTTCTTGATCAATTAGATATTTTAATAATATTTCTACAAATAATAGTTTTTGCTTAATGTATGCAGCTATTTTCGTACAACAAGAATCTCATTATCGGGTACAAAGTTGAAAAGTTTCATTCGAGATCCTCTTCTACAATAAGTTTGTTTCTAGACTTTGATTTCGTATATATGTATATATCAGTACCGAAAAATTTTTCTAACACAAACATGTGCAGAACATAATCAGTTGTGGAGTTTCAAGTGCAGTGTAATCTGAGAAGTTATCATATATAAGTTTGTAAGTTAAACTGCAACTTTGTTACAGACTTCATGAACAATTTGCAACCATTTTTCATAATTAATTGCAGCTAATGGCTACGCAGAACTCCAGTGGTCAGTGACCACAGCTAAATAACCTCTGAACCAGAGTATTATAAAATGCCAGGATGTATTTTAGTGGTATAAGATCAGTGGGTAAGTACTAATTTGTTAAAACTCCGGACTTCTGAAAAATTGTCCTAAAATGTCTTACTATTCGAGATACCCGAGAGAACTTCTTTCCGTATTTTATAAATAACAGGACCACTTATTTAAAATATCAGACCATTTTAGGATAATGAGGTAAGCAAAACTTTGTGTAATAACACACATAAAAAGATACTTATTATACAAAGTTTTATTTATCTAATCTTTTAACATCAGTGTCTTTTTGAGTGTTTTTTTTTTGTTGTTGTCGTTTTGTTATTTATGGACAATATTTCAAAAGTTCAGAGTTTTAGCAAATCCAGGATCCGTACAAACCCTATGTATATGAACAGTGGGAATATTTTTTTTTTGTTGTTAAAAAGAATTATTAATGAAAAAATTAAGAATAAGAAAAATGAGTCTGCAATATTAACGAATATTATTTTTTACCACAGCGATATTTTGTTAGCAAAATTAAATGGTTAAAAATTTAAGTGTTAGTTAATTAAAATAAAAATTAAATTAAAACGCACATAATTAAATTAATAAAAACATGGATAAAATGGTCAAAAATATGGGTGTGTAATACTCAAAGGACCTTTTTGAGAGAAGAAGAAAAGCATTTAAAATGAACAGCTATCCTGGGGATCACTCTGCGCCCTAGTAAAATCCAATGGCTACAGCCCTGATATGTATATACTGTATCAAATCGTATTTTACAAACATAAGTTATTTTTGAAGGGAAGTCAATACAAGCAAGTAAATTTTTATTATGGTAAGAAACAAAATGTAAATAATTAGGCACACTGTGCCGTGCTGTAGAAAATCATAATTTTTTGTTTTTTTAATTAATCAAATAAAACATTTCTTTCTTTTTTATTTAAATAAAACAAATTCTGTACCATATATTGTATTGTATTTGAATTAACTACATATATATTTGCTTGGAACATTTTTCATCCCATGCCAGCTGTCTCAATAGGCTCTCAACCTCATAACTTAAGAATTATATTTGCAGTCCAGTATGAAAAAAGAAATGTATACATTCAAACAGTTATCCGTTGAATGCTCGTCCATAAAAGTAATAATAATTTTATGTGCCGTCTTGTATATATATTGGTGTTAGTGTTCGTTGACTATCATAGAAGATGTCATAACATTCGGTCGAAGAAAATTTATTTCTAGTCGTTAGGACTAGTTACTGACATTAATTGAATAGCTAGTCCTAACGACTAAGACGATACAGAAATATGCAAATACATCACGCGCGAGCTGATTGAGGAGACATAAGCAAAAATGTACAATGTTAAAAGATAGCGTTCAAGTCAGTTGGTAATTGAAAAAAATTTAAGAAGGTAGAGGCTCAAAAATTATAAATATGGGAGGCAATTAGTGAAGCACATAGTGCAAGTAAGGTTCCAAATAGGTGATAGGTGCTTAATACCACCAAGTCAGATACCAAGAAAGTTCCTGAGATGCTTGAAAAGGGTCCAGTTCAAGATTTAACAAAAAATAGTGTCAACTGATTCAAGTTAAAGTAACTTAACTATGTATCACAAATTCCTGCGGGAGCTTTTAAGACCTACTACTAGTAAAGTGCGTAATGGAGCAGTTTAATTTTAAAATTTTGAAATTTTTACATGCGAGTCTTTCCTTATAATCGTGAAAATTTTTGCATGTCAGTCTATAAAGATCATCATCTTCAATGGTAATTCTTAAAAAACCTATTCGGGCTCACTGGTTCAACCATTTTTGGGGTCTGCGACGGTCTCGCTTGCCTTTCGGCATGTAGTAGAAGTCAGCTCTTGGTAGTCTCCACCGTGTCATGGTGGTTTCTCCAATCATAGCAGTGTACATTAATTTTTTCACACAGGCTAAATATTTTAAATTCTCATGCAATATCTTCATTTTTTATTTTATCTATATTTTTGCAGTCTTTTAGAACTCACAGATACCGCATTGCAACAAATATTACAGCATATTTTACAAGACTAGAGATTATTTAAAAATTTAGATTTCTTAATTTTCGAGAAAGATTTTTATTAAGTAGAATTAAAACAATCGCTTCATTAAAAAATATTATCAGAATTACTTATTTAACAATTACTGCTTACATGGAATAAGCTATTAATTGATTATAATTAAGAGTGAACACTCTACATATAAACTTGTTCGGAAAATTTCGGTAATGCTAAACGGACACCAAATTCAAACCTACTTCATTACGTTATTCTAGCTTGAGGAAAACATATAACGAGGACTTTTGGTAGTGCAGCCCGATAACGTACTTGTAGAACGTACTCAGAACGTTCTAAATGACCTTTACACTGAAAGAAAAAAATTTCATCCGAACAATGTAAATGGAAAATCTTGGTTGCATAATACAAAACATTTTACTTTAAACTCAATGATGTGATATTTCCGAAAGACAAGCAGATGATTCACAATTATTTCAAGCAGCACACTTACGTCGAGAGAAAACTATGAAAGCTTTTTGAATCACTCTGAACGTTAATCGACGTACAGAGGACATCGCTGTGCTGTTTGGGGTATAGACTTTATAAAGTGCGATAAACGTTTTTCTCCTTTACGAAAAAAAACCTGTAAGATTTATTTCTTAAAATGGTACAAAAAAAAAGTACATTTTTCAAAAATTCACATGCACATCTAAATCCCTACTCATTAGCGATACTGTATAATATATCTGTACTATAACGTTAAAATCTCCTTAAAGGAAAGGCCTTTTAAGAAGTTTCTTGAAGAAGGATTTTTAAGAAGTTCTTTCATTTAGTTCTCCATTTATAATTGATTTCATTTATTACTTTTAGTTTCAGCTTTTTGGGTGCTTCAGGTGATAAAGATCAATCAAGTGCATTCTTTGACTGATTAAGTTAATTAACAGGGATTTAAAGACTGAGAATTGATCATATTTTTCTCCGATGATACTTTATTAGCTTTCTCTCTGCACCAAAAGAAAATTTTCTCTTTTGGCTTATTAGGAATTTAAAATTGAGGCTTTGACTACTTGATTTGGTAACTGCAGGTGTGTGATAACATGCAGTGATATTTGGTGATGTTGCTTCAAATACCGTGCAATTATTGCTTAAATTTTATTGATGCATAAAATAGAAGCAATATGTTTCACAGCTGATTGAGCTTACGCAATAACCATAAAAATGGCGAAAAAATCACAATTCCATGACCGAGAAGTTGCTATTTTTATAAATAAAAAATTATCTTTGAGAAAGATAGCCAGAAATTTAATCTAAAGCAGCTCAAAACTCATTACTTTGTACAGACAGACAAAATTATATTGTGGGAAGTCGTGATTAGGATGAGTACTATATGCGTATAAAAATGAATAGAAAGTGCAGAATGTTGAAGGCGGTAGAAGTTATATTTCTTATGAGATATTTAACTTTTCCCCTCGCTTGGCCAACTCAAATTTTAGGTTTTGAGCTTTGTATGACCCGGCATTGTTATCAGATATTTAAGGAAGGGTAAATAAAGAGGGATAGGCTTAAAAACCGGAATACGGAAGGCTTAATAAATTACTGCCGCTACTCTAAAAAATGGCCGTATATTTACTGGAAACTTCCCAGGAAATTTTACAGAAATTCCCCATTTATATTTGAATGCTGAATAGTTTGCGCATATCAAGGGTCAGCTCTTCTCTGGAGCGGGATTTCTTCTTCAATTTAAAAGACAAAATTCGTTATTATATGGAAATAGTGCTGTCGTCCCATTTGAAAGCCATTTTGAGGGAATATTTTTTTAATGTACAGTCCATCAAGAGCAATTGGAATTAGATGCAGGCTGTTTCCGTGTTATTTAATCTGAAATTATGTCAGTCAATATTATAGTGGTTGTCAATATTATGTCAATATATGAATGTCAGTATTATACTGGTTTGACGACGCTGGTGTTTTTTGAAAAATTCAACTTGAAAAATGTCGATTTTCACTACGTTTAATTTACTCGGTGCATTTGAATAGTTTAGGGATATATTTAAGGTGAGTTTAATATGCGCTAACAAGTCATTCAGGTGTTATTTTAAATAACTGCAGTAGGTTTTGCACCACGTTTGAAATATATAATGCCTCATTTTCAGTTAAATGGCGTTGTTGGATAAAACCGCGTACTACCGTTTTAGTTAACTCGTTTTTTTATCAAATACAAATAGCTTGTTTATTTTGCAAAATATTCTATAACGTCTAAGAAAACGGCTATTTTATTTCATCGATATCTCTCTTCACGGGGACGAAAACAAATCGCCCTCTGTTGGATAATAATCGTCTGGTATCATTTCCAGCTTACAATAAAAGTGCTGGTATCACTAATGAAACATTCTTTCTACGTTGTATTCTAGACAGGCAGTCCTGGCATGCCAAAACTAGTAACATAATAAATTCTGCAAAGGAAAAGCAACTTTTGCTCTTATATATATATATTTTTTTTTTTACAATCATATTTCATACATTCTTTATAAAATAGCAATTCCGGATCCAGAGGAGGGGGGACAAGATCGCGTTGCTTCCCCCATCCCAGACAAACTAAGTTTAAGCTCTAAAAGTTTAACTTCTTTTGAAAATCCAAATGCATGCATAAAATAAGGGAGGGGGTAATATAGTTTTCCGTTGATTTTTTTCCCTTTAAATCTACCACTGTAAATTAGATGTGGGTCTTTCAGAACACACAAAAACCGATAAGGGGAAAATTAAAGCAGAAATTGTCCCGGACCTTAAAAACAAAAACTGATAGCAGCAAGAGAAAAATACTAAATTTAAAATGGCTTCGAATGAAGACGACATGAAAATGGCCTAGCCTGTTTGTTGTAAGAACAGTTTGGATAAAGTTTGTTTGTGATCTATTCTGGATTAATGTGCTTGACCCGACGCCCACTTATGAATCCACGTCAGAAGGACAACAAGGGGGTGCCCTCCGTGGTGGTCTTTCTAAAGGGTCCTAATCCATATTTACGCTGATTTCGGAAGAAACCACGGAAAACTCCAAACGGTTAGGTAGACAGTCGCGCGATGAGACTTGAACCCGGGATCTTCACACTTCGGCCGTCTACCATTTTCAGTGGCATAACCTCTGTGCCAAGGTAAGGCGTTTGGAGCAGTGTGTCTATAGCAATAAAGTGTCTACAGCAGGGGTTCCCAAACTTTTTTCGCCGCGTCAAGCTTGTGAGGCTAAAAGCATTTTAGGGCAGCCATCTCGCGCTAAAAAAATTACGGTGGGTTACCTATGAATAAGGAGGTTTAGAATGAAACAGTTGAGATGCATTTTTCATTATTTCTTTTATGTTTTATAAGGGCTAACTATCAGGAAATTATTCTCTTGGGAAAGGACTATAGAATTTTGCCTCCCCCCCCCTCCCCTAATCTCAGGGAGTTCCTGTAAAGGAGGAGACTGGACACTGAATAATCTCGATCTTGGTTTTCGCCCACTTGGTAATCGGCCTAGCCAACCTTTTATGTGGGATACCGGTTTAGATGAAATTTGTTTATTATTATCCCCCCAGCACAGAACTTACTTTTCTCGATTATCTCCACGGCACCCCTGGCCTACTCTCACGGAACCCCAGGGTGCCGCGGCACACAGTTTGAGAACCACTGGTCTACAGTAAATATGAGCTTAAGTTCATGGCAATGCCGTGTATGAGCAAAATTTCATTTATGACTTTTAATCATAAAACTTATTCAAATATGATGAATTATTTATAAGTTCCAAACACTAAATTTAAAATTTCTCCTGCACATTTTTTATTTAAACCACGTATATTCTGAAAGGACAGTTTCCACTGCCGCTAACGGAGGTAAATCGTCAAGCGCTGTTTGGGTGTTTCTTTCTATCTCATATTTAACCCTTCATTTACCGCATTGTAAATGGTCAAGAAAATCAACTTGAAACTATTTCTATTCTCTTGTTTTAACTGAACAATGAATGATCAATTCCGATAAATTAAATGAAAAGGAAATTAAGAAATATTAAACCTTAGCGATACGACTGATGACTCACTCGGATGCAATTAATGCGGCTTCTTCGAAAGAGGGTTTAGCCCAAGCAAAACTGAAGAAGTCAAGTACTACTTGATAGACACACTTTTGGGAAATCTAATCTTTTAATCATAAAATCTACGTCTGAAAATTCCCTAATTCTCATATTTTTTTCCCCTCTGCCTCGACATGATTAGAAACTGAGCAGAAAGCGTGTACATTTATAATAATCTTACTTTTGAAAATCATGCAGTCGTAGTGTGTAGTATTTGGTAGTGAGTTTTGAATGAAATGATGATAGTAATTCAATGTATTTTCAAAGGAAAAAAACGATACTTTTAAGTATCTAAGTACCGTCATTAGATAAATGATTAAGGTTACATATTTAATTGTAGAATGTTTACAAGTAAAGCGAAGTATTATTTTGTTATAGTTGTTCTCGTTGAATTATTATTATTATTATTATTATTTTCATTATCAAAGCAAAAAACTTCAACTGCAGTTTACGGTTATTACGAAAAGTTAAGATTTTGCCGTGAGTTGAACAGTTTTTTGCTGCCAGCTTCAAAATCCTATTTCGAGTTGTGATGTATGAATAATTTTTATGCATTTTTTTATTTGAAATGCAAGTACTGTTGTTCTTATTACAAAAGGAAAAACAGAAAGGAAATGTGTGAAATCGAGAAAGCAAATAATTTATACTAAATTGTTTTTCATGTCGCACTGTACAGAGTCGCGATATTTGCTTTATGTGCACTTAATAAATTAAAAAAACAATACATTTTATTATTAATTTAATTTCAGTTAACTTTAACATACACAAAAAGCATATAACAATTCCAAAGTTTTTTAAATGTCATATCAGGCTTTTAAATGTCAAACGCATAAGGTACTACATAAGTATAGGTTAAAAACCAAATTTATGTTTGAAAATTTTAAGTATGGTCTTGTAAAGGAACACAAAGTAAAAGTAAGAAACTCTCAAAATTTAGAAAAGATTGGGATTTTGAAAATTAAAATTCAATAATTGCTGTAAATTTTATTTATACACGAGCATTAAAAGTACAGTATAAGTAAAACGACTGCTTTTTTTTCTTTGAAATACTAAAGTAATAATAATAATAATAATTAATAATAACAATAATAATTCTTTTTTAAAAGAAAAAAAAGTAAATTAAATTTTTTTATTGAAATATTGATTATAAATTGAAATTTCTACGCCGATCTTGTAATAATAAGTTTAGTAAAATAGGGACCTAATCTTTATTGAAGAACAATAAGTATAAAAATACCGGAGTTTATACAAATATCACAACACGAAACACTTAAAAAATGGAAACTATGCAAAAACAAATATGTTTAGAATTTTAAAAAAATAATTTTTAAATTATTAATTATAGAAATTTCTTATAAGAAAAGATAAAGTAATACAATAAACGGTTCCTTTAAAAAAAATGAAAATGAAAATCACAGTTAGAAGGCAGGTACCGCCACTTCTCAGTAGAGCCGAAACGAAAAAGGACACTTCAGGATTCCAACACTGGACGGCAGGGCCGAAGCTAAAAGTACTCAGTCTCACTTCACATACCACTCTTGTGGTATAACCCTTTGAGGCGCAACCCTTTCCCAATGCTGAAAAAAGGGCAGCCGTTGCCATCGCTCGACTTAACTACCAGCAAGATGGCGGACGATCGAAACGTTCATCGCGTGCCACAGATCTAGAGACCCTTTTTGACGCAGCTGGCTGTGCGGCACAGCCAGCTGTTCTCGCATTCTTCATTTTTTCGCAGATGTCAGTGCTGTTAAAAATAATCGTGAACGTTTTTTGACGGGAAATGACGTGCTAAAAAGTAAAAGATTCTGGTGGAGCTATGTAACCCGCAACTATTTTTATAGAAATCAAATCTATTTTCCGTGACTGGCAACAGTCAAAACGTCAGAGTTTGGTGTTTCCACAGCGGGAATACTGCGCGTTAAAAGGATAAGTAAAGTAGCACAGGTCAAGTGAACTATGCAAGATCCCAGCGAACTGAATAAGAGAGTCAAACGGGGGCGGAAGATTAAAAAGTCAGATAGCATTAAAAGAGTCATTGTTAATATATAAAATGCAAATTGAGGTGATAAAATGCAAAAGAAATAATGATGGAAATCATTAAATTTATATGAAATCGTGACCTGAGAACCAGTTGAAAGCCCGGGTCTTCGGTGTTTATTAGGTTAAGAGAAATGCATCAGCTGTGCTTAGAATTATTACAATTAGGAATACTGTGATAGTTACTTTTACTTTGTGTTCCTTTACTTAGAATTATTACAATTAGGAATATAATCATGAAAAACTTACTAATTTATTGAACCGAAAATCTTTAAGAGTTCATCTATTCTTAAAAAAATCTCAGCTTACGACTCGGAGATCAACCATGTTGGAACGTTGAGGAGGCGTTATTATCCGTAATAGTTTCCTATTGGCTGGAATCTTACAGATTTTAGTGAAACTAAATGAAACATATCCAAATGACGAAAAACTGATTTTACACGAAAAAAGGGCAGCATCGTAGGTCAGAAGAACGCAGCGAATACCTTACGTGTCACTAATTAGAAGTTTATTGCTATTTAATGAAATCAATTAGCTTCAGAGCACAATACTTTTGTATCTCCAAAAGAGTTAAAAGGGAACAACAATGAAACTTTGTTATGTTCTTATTATAATTTTTGCAAAGGTAAGGAAGGTGGAAAAACGAGCATCGAACAGTTTCCCCCTCTCAAAGTGTAATGAATGCGCTTAACCCTTTAACGCGAAGTGTTCCCGCTCTGGGAACACCAAACTCTGACGTTTTGACTGTTGGCAGTCACGAAGAATAGATTGGATTTCTATAAAAACAGTTGCGGGTGACATATCTCCACGAGAATCCTTTACTTTTTAGCACGTCATTTCCCGTGAAAAAATGGTCACGATTCTTTTTAACAGCACTGACATCTGCTGAAAAATGGAAGAATGCGAGAACAGCTGGATAGATTACCCAATGCTGAAAAAAGGGCAGCCGTGGCCATCGCTCGACTTAACTACCAGCAAGATGGCGGACGATCGAAACGTTCATCGTGTGACAAAGATCTACGACAGCTGGCTGTGCCGGCGCAGCCAGCTGTCGTCAAAAAAGTTCTCTAGATCTGTGGCACGCGATAAGCGTTTCGATCGTCCGCCATCTTGCTGTTAGTTAAGTCGAGCGATGGCAACGGCGGCCCTTTTTTCAGCATTAGTAAAGGGTTGCGCCTCAAAGGGTTAAACACCTTTAAAAGGAATTCAAAAGTATGGATAAAATTTAAGAAGACATCAGATTTTTACATTTGTACTATTTTTTTAAAAGGTTTCCTACAGAGATCATTCCACGAATTTTCACACGTTTAAAATAAATTGCCTTATTTAATCGATACTCCAATCTGCGTTCTTCTTCCAGTGAAAGACGTTCAACGTGACCCTCGACCCTCGGGCAAACTGCCAGTTTTCGGAAAGGGAGAAAAGAGACAAAAGATCCTGTAGAATTTTAGTTTCGTTGATTACCCCAGCAAGTAAAATAATCCGTCGATTTTAAAGTGTTCACGTACGGTCGTGAATCATAGGTGAAATTTTGTTTAAATAATTCACAAAAAAGTATAAGAAAATGTGATCTGTGCGCAAATTACAGTTGATGAAATGCTTTTTTTAACACTTAAGCAGGCGCGCCGACTTTTGTAACTTAAGCACTCGCGTGGGGTAAATCTGACCGCATTTTGTCTTCTTTATATTTGTGACTAAAGCATTTGAAAACAAATTTGTGAACTTGTAACGTAAAATACATCAGTTCTATTACGTTTCATGGAGAGAATCGTGCTTTTCATATTTATTTAGAGTTTTTCTAGCAGTTCCTTTAAATATCATGCTTTCTGCGAAGAAAAATTTCATATGGCATGCTTTATACCTAAAAACACTAATTACTTTATTAATATGATATCACTTTCAACTAATAGCCTTTTGTCAATGCATACCAGTAGTGTAAAGTCAATTTATATTTAATTTACATTTAGTTTATATTTAGTTTACGTTAACAACGTAATGAAACGTTGACAGTCGCGCGGGAGTATTTAATCCCAAAGTGGAATTTTCTTCCCTTCCGGATAACAAAAAAACGACTTTATTTCCCCCACCCCAACTAGACCTTAACCTTGAAAGGTAGAAGACGGGGCAAACTTCTCAAAAAATTTCTCCCATTTTACGAAGAAAAAATGTCGCTGGGGTGAGATTTACCCCAGCGCGCCTGCTTACGGGTTAAAACTTCAAAGAAAATTTCATATTTAGGGATCATTTTTAGCATAAAAGTGCTGTCTTAACTTTAACCAAGGAGTGTCCGGCAGCAGATCGGCCTATTAAACTCGGTTGCCATTGGAACATCGAAAGTGAAGCAGCACCCACCGGCTTGGCCAGTGCTTGGGAGGGTGAACTCCTCTCTCGTCTGCTGTTGACCGTGTACACTAAAGGTAACTGGTGCACGTAAAATCTGCCTTTAATGTTCTCCATGTTCAAACGTTACCTCTATGAGAGGGGGCAATACAGGTACTAGGTTAATTTTAAACAGATCACTCATCAGTAAAAGAAGGAAAAAAATTAAACTAATGGAAGAAGGCTAAAGGTAAATTAGAACACAAAAAAAAAACAACGAATTTAATGAAAGATGGTTTTCTTACTTAAAGGCATATTTTATATAAATTCCATTTTAAAAAAAAATTACACATATTTTGTTCTATTTTTGTTTTATTTTCTTCGTTACTTTTAAAATTTCAATACATTCTTCATTTCGCCGTCACCTCTTTTTTTTTTTTTACTCTCGTGGATTATTTTCTTACCTGTTTTTCTTAATTTTCTTTCTCCGATGAGATATCATTTTGTTTCCTCAACTTTCTATTTACTATGTCTTGCATTTCCTGTTCTGTTTCTGTGTATTTGTGAAAATTCGGCTCTTGAAGAAGTAAGAAACTTTTACGTCTCTCGAAATAAATTTATCCTTATGTGCACTCATAAGAGATTTTATTTTGCCATTTTTAATAAAGTTCTGTCATGTACGTTTCATACGCCATTTAAAAAGATCAAATTTCTCTAACTTTCAAGGCACAACGTTTAGTTTTTTAAGAAATTCTATACTCAATTTTACACAGAAATCAGAAAATTACTTTACGTATTGAGAAATTTTGTAAAAATCATATCTTCTTTTATTATAAAAATTACAGTTGATGAAATGCTTTTTTAAAACTTCAAAGAAAATTTCCAATTTAGGGATCATTTTTAGCATAAAAGTGCTGTCTTAACTTTAACCAAGGAATGTCCAGCAGCAGATTGGTCGATTAAACTCGGTTGTTGGAGCATCGAAAGTGATATTATCTCATGCATTGATATTATCTTCAGTATTTCTAGAAATTCAAAAATAAAATGCTGTATATTTATATGTGAATCCAATTTTTGTGCGAAAAATTACTACCGCATTTGAATATATAAAAAAAATCAAACTTTTGTAACAGCAATGATAAGCTTAAGAAATTAAAAATATGTACAACGAATTATTTACTTTGAATAAATAGATTTTTAAACAGAAGAAATTGTCATTCATTGTAAAGATTCTTTTTGCTTTTTACTCATATGCAAAGAGAATCGTAATTCAAACAGTGCAGTTATTTAGGAAAACATTCTTCGGATTGTGAGATCATAAAAATAAGGAAACTGAAAATTTGCTATGGAAATAGTCAGGTACTTCTATATGCAAACATTTTTCTCTAATTCTAATATTTTTCTACAGAAATTTATTTCAATGAAAGAATCATCATTATTAGACTAATCTTATTTTTAAGGAAGTACGCTTTGTTCTGCATAATGTATTGCTGCTTTCTTTTAAGTTAGCATTTTACTTAAAAGTTAAACAACAAAAAATAATTTGTCTTTTATTATATTTTTAAATCATCTCAACTTTTAAAGAATATAAAATTGCTTTTTTGTCTGTCTTTTTGTACAATTGTGCTCTTCATATGCATGACTCTGTTATTGTGAAGCTCAATTGTTTTTTAACGTTATTTTACTGTATAATTATACGTACAAGAATGCTAAATCTATAAAAAAAATAATGTAAAAAACAAAATCACAAAATTCTAGAAGAATACTATTAATATATTAAAAACAAAATATCCATAAAAAATAAATCAAAATATATAATCATAGATAAACACAAAATTAAATTATTCCTGAATGAAGTTCAAAAATCTAAAAATTTTAAATTTCAACAGAAAATTACGTAGAATAGAAGTGATCGTTAAACCCATGAAACATTATAATTATTTGAACTGTGTAGATGACCTCACACTCTCCACTTAGAAAAATGTGAAAAACTGATTATCATTAACAAACATGATATATTGGCTCATTTCGTTTCGTGTGATATATATCTGAAGCCATATCAACTTGTTGCGCATAGTACTAAACCTGTAATGATTCTGGTAAAGAAGAATTTAAAATAAATGGAGTAAGTATGGAAAATGTGAGTTTTGCAGCAATCTTTTATTGTAATGATAGCTATAAATCCAAATAGTTATGAATTTAAAACAACAAGAACCAAGAAATATCTGAACATTAGTTTTCATCATACTATTTTGGAGGGTAATAATAACAAAAGTAGACCAAAAAACGTTAATTAAAAAGGTTTCCTGGTTATTCTTTAAAAACATCGACAGGTGTAAAGAAAACAATCACATGATGCAAGTCTCTCTGATTGGTTGAATTTAGAAGAGTTTTGCTGCAAAACAGTTATTGAATAATATAAGTTATGCACAAATCAAGATTTTCAGTATTTTTTTTTCAGCCTTAATATATTTCTTATGGTCTAAATCACCTTTCCATGCCTATTTTTCTTTAAAAAGACGAACTCGGTGATTTGAATAACTCACCACTTTTGAATACTTTCAAAAGTGGTTAATATCACTTGTGCACCTACCTACCCCATTTATCAAATACAATATAAATCCAGCCCTCAAAACTGAAGTAATGACATCGAACTAAACCAAATATATCTAAAAATAATTGTCATAACAATAACCTAGAAAAAGAGCAAAGAATATATGCAAAAAATCACCCTAAATTATCTATGTAATTATTTAAACTTAAAATTATGACATATATCATTTATTAAAATAAAATTAATGTACTTTGATAAAACTAATATCATTCATAACTGGTATAAATTAAATAAGTAAGCGTTTTGAAAAAGCATCGAAATTTCTTTATTTTAATGATTTATTTATAGTATACTTCCCTTACATAAAATATTTTATTCATACTAATTTATGTATTTCCTAATATCGCATTACAAATGCACTCAGCTTTTGCTTATTTTATTTATTTATTTTAATAAATTAAGTGAATTTTTCTTTCTTTCACTTTTAGTCTACTGTAACACAATTGCTCATTTACAAAAGTAAAACATTTGGACTTCCAAATGTTTCATAATCATTGTGTTTGGTGTGATTTACTTTTCTTGTTAAGCTCTTCCTCAATGAAAGTTTTCAGATGCTTTATGATCTGTTTGCATTTAAAAGTGACAAATATTCAATCTAGGCAAATATACAAAAGTGTCAATGACAAATATACAAAAGTGACAAATATTCAATCTAGGAACTGGATCCTGCAGGATCCCGCAAAAAATATATGCAGAACTAGTATCGCTTGATTAAGACTGTAATCCCACGGAATTGAAACTGAAAAATAAATTGTTTTTATTACAATTTTACGACCCTTTCACAATCATCAACTGGCAAAAATTTTTGCATTAGATGAACAATACAGAACCAGCAATCTTGGCCGCTCACTTATACCTATTGGCAGATAGGGACCATAGTCCGCCCATAGCTCCTATATTGTTATGATTTACGTACTGGTATAACGCGCACGTTCTTCAACACTAAGTATTGTATCTCACTGGTACAGGACCCTTGACTTGTCCCTCTCCCCATAAACAACCATATGGCCGCCCATGCTAGTGATACTTTTATAAGGTGAACTTTAGTTAAACACTAAAAAATGTATGGCTCCTTCACGATTTCATTCAAAGAAAAAAAATTGTTAAGCGCTTTTTTATTCGCTATCAAAATTAGATGAAGACTAGTAAGACGAGTGCCTCTTTACGTTGTCTTTTTTACATTCTTCTTTTATAGAAACTAAGAAATAACACCATTTTGTTATGATAAAATGTCTACAATTTTCATATTTATGTAAGGTATTGTATTATTTATCAAATAAGATAAAGCATTATTATTAAACTTGATAGTGCTTACAATCTTAATTTTTCCTACTTTTCTCTATCGAAATCAATTTTTAGTTCAATGAAATATCAACCCCGCGGGATTGTGGGATCAACAAATCTCAATCCCACAATCCCGCGAAACGAAAAGCAGTGTGGGATTGACATTCCCTAATTCAATCTAATATCTACAAAAGTGTTTTATTCGAGAATTTAGAAAAGCTATGTTTAATTTAAGAACAGTGATGTCAAAAGTCAGATATACCATTTTTTTCATCATCTTATCCAATAAAATGCCAGAATCTGCTGCATTTTAAAGATACATAATTTTTTCAGATGCTAAGTTTTTCTCGTAAAATTTCACTATTTTTTATAGTCAAAATCATGTTTTTCTCGATAAAAAATTATTTCATTTTCACTAGGTGAAAGAAATAAAATTTTAATAAAGGCAGTAATGAACGCCAAAGTGAAGAACACATGGAGCGAGTTCATTTTCTTTGGCTTTTAGTTTAATAAATGGATATCTCGGGCATGAATTAATAAAAAGAATGTTTTTTTTTTGTATGTGTGGCCCAATGTCAGTGCTGTTTTTCTTGAGTACATCAAATAACACTTTAAAGAATGCAAAATTGAAGGAAGTAATACTCTGGATTATTAGACTTTATAAATAGTGCACATGTTAATTCTGAGCAGGAATGTCTAATTTTCTTTTTCAAACTTTTTTCCTTGTTAAATTTCATTATATTTTGAAATAATTTATGATTGAAAGCGTCAAGGAAATGAATTTGTTGCTACAAATGCTCAAATTCTGTTGCTTATGAAATATTCCCCTTCATTTAGTTTACTCTAGTGCAAAATATAATCTAAACAATGTGTATGTTTTTTAATCTTTCGCAGTTAAGCAAAATATACTGCTTTTGTTTCTTTTGTCTTCCTGCTTGATTTACTTGTGGTATGCCGAATATGCTTGAAGTGCTACAAAATTTAACACAGACTTTGTTTGACATTTATTGCACCAATTTCTCGCCCAAAATCCTGCGTATTGACCTATTTTACATGTGCATGCATTATAATATTAGGTTGTCCAAAAATTTCGTTTTTTTAAAAATAGAAATACCCAAAGAAAGTAATTTTCATCACTTGATTTGGGTATACTGAGTATCATGGATACAACACATAATGCTATACAACTATGGAATATGCTATCGAAGGCTATTCAACACATAATGCGTTGTATAGCATTAATTTTTTTTTTGTTGTTTGTTTGTTATTCTTTTGATTTCATCGCTTTGAATCTTAATAGGTCTATAAACAAAAAGTGCACTTTTCACTGAGAAATTACCATTACCTAACTTATAAACACTTCTAACACGTTGAAGCTGCCATAACACCTATTCCAAACCCTGACAAATTTTTTTCTTCGTTTCACTCAATTCAGTTGTTCAATCAATGTTTCTTGAAATTAAAAAGCACAATAAGACGAAAATTTTTCTTATTGTTGTACTAATTTATCATTAAAATAAAGACTTAAATATCAAACATTTCTGTTAAAATTTATTTAGGAAAAACCCAGACATCACATAAGCTTAAATCAAGCTTGACATTTCCTTGAATTTGACGTATTAATACAAGCTTGGCTTTAGCTTGATTTTAGCTTTCAAAGTGCGCAGTGATGGCGCCATCTGTGAAAGAGAATGGACATTAATTGTCTAACGTCCTCAAATTTCCTGAAAGTTCGTAAAAGATGTGTTTTATTTTATTACCAGTGCTATATTACCGGCAGGGCAAACGGGACAACTGCCCAGGGCCTACAGATTTTAGGGCCCAAAAATCTTACATCTTACACTTTTGTAGTTTTAAAATAAAATTACAAAGGATAAAAAAAATTCAGAAGTTAAATAATTTTTTAATTATAAAGTATGAACAATGAAAATAATTCAAATTTACATTTGTATAAATTAATTTAAACTTATTTTTAATTCTTCGAAATGTTCTATATCGATATAGCATACCAATATGTAGGAAAATAACTAACCACATTTGTAAAGAGAAATTTAGCGTTAAAAAATAGCAAAATTTTTCAATTATTTGTTGAAAAAACACTCAAATTACTGGTGTTAAACGATAAAGTAAATAAAAAACTTTGTAAAAAACACACATAAGATGTTATAGGTAAGAAAATACGTACGTTTCGGCCAAAAATTGTTTTAGCCTTCCTCAGTCCAAGCCCTTCGTCACAAGGATCCCTTCCTCAGTCCAGCCCTTCGTCACAAGGAGTTCCCTGTGTTCCTTGTGACGAAGGGCTTGGACTGAGGAAGGCCAAAACAATTTTTGGCCGAAACGTACGTATCTTCTTACCTATAACATCTTATGTGTGTTTCTTACAAAGTTTTTTATTTACTTTAAAGTGCTTGTATTCCATACATGTTAGCAACACAAAATTTGTGTTAAGTAAGTAAACCCATTCTATACTTCAAATATAGAAATTCTTCAAAATAAAATACAAATATACAACGAAATTGATTTCAAAATCAGTCGTTTGTCTCGATTTTAGCCAGCAGTATATTGCTCATGAGTGTTGCGGTACTGAAAGTTTTAAAACGTGTGCTGCTCTTAAGTTTATATTATGTTTATTTCCATATTAGTAGATTCTCTAAATCACACATAACATTATTTTAATTTTGATGCATCCCATGGAAAAATAAAAGAAACAAATAACACATCGCCCACTTATCAATCTGGCGAGAAAACGGCGTGATAAGTCACTTCAAACTTAAGTCACATCTGCGTGAAGCTTAGTAGCTGAACGGATAGAGCGCTCGACTCCCAACCGAAAGGTCCCGGGTTCTATTCCAGCCACGAACACTTGATGGAAGCAGATTAAATTAAATTGAAATTTCTGTGTAGATGGGGGGGGGGGAAATGCGTGGCAAAGTAAAATATGTGGGGCGAGTTCGGCGCCTCGTGTATTTAGGAATTTTTTTTTTAGGAAATTTTTTTAAGCTTGAAATGTCAAGCTTGATTCAAGCTTGAAATGTCAAGCTTAATGCAAGCTGGGCAAGTGTAAACTAGAAAACTTGATTCAAGCTTGCATTAAGCTTACACGCTTGAAATTTTCAAGCTTAATTCAAGCTTATTGACTTGATAAATCAAGCTTGCTGCAAGTTTGATGCAAGTTTGCTGTGCTGTCTGGGAATGCTCCTTTGCATGCTGCCAATAAATATTTTTATTCCCATATATATATATATAGCCCAAAATTGTCTGATTCCTTTAATTTCCATTTAAATAGCAACAAACAAACAACCAGACATTTTGGCTAACATGATAGAATGGTAAGAGGGATGACACTTTAACCAAACAGGCCTGTGCAAGCATAGGATTCTTTCTTAGAATGATCATCACATTGCTATTTCTAACGGTATCCAATGGCCATTTCCTAAACTATTACTCAGAGACACATAGTTCCAATTGCAAAAATGCTTTAAAATGCATAATCTATTATATCAGAAACAATCGAAGTTAATAAATCAATTCCTGTAAAAATTACAAAATTTAAATTTTTATCCGGTCCCCCAGTCCTCATCGGTTATATTTAGAAAAAATTTCCTTATACAATTTCAGGGGGGAAAAAAAAAATCCTTCCTTCTACGACAAAATTTCTCTGAGTTACAGCTACTTAAAGTTTAGAGCACTTTTGCGAGATGCAAAATAGGGGTTGTATACAAAATGTGTTTGAGAAAAAAAATAATGTCAATGTTTTTGAGCCTTTTAATATTTATTAGTAATTTCCATCAGTTATTTTACGCTTGTAGATTGCAATAAAGAAGATTAACGTTTAACTATGTGTATCCAATAAATTAATATAAAAATATGGCTTATACTGAAAATATAATTTTTAAAGAGTTTTTTAAATGAACTGGTGTTAAATAACTTAAAATACAAAATCAAGAGAATAATCCACTTCATTAAATATTAAATTAGAAAATGAAACATTTTAAAATACGAATACATTCATTTTAGAAACTTAAAATAATATTAAAAATCCTGTTAGTGTAACATTTGCTCAAAATATAGCTTCCTTCGGCTGCAATGCAAATATGCCCCGTGTAGAAAATTCTTCCTGTACTTTGCATAGAATACTCGGTGTTACACATCTGCATGCTACACATATATGCGATTTAGTAAGTCTGATCCCGGATAGATATTTTATAGAGCCTGACTATAACCTTTTGGCAAGATTAGAATTCTAAAATTAGTTTTGCTTCTTTCTCCGCATTAATTCAGAAAATGGAATTTTGACCTATAATTTAAAATTTCAATATTTATAGGGTCCCTTAACGGTTGACCTTGACGGAAATTTTTAAACGTGGAAAGTGACTTAAGTCAAAATGTTTGCTGATTCCTAACTCGCTGAATTTTGGTCGTAGGTGTTCGAATTTTTTTTTTTTTTTTTTTTTTCTTGTTATTGTTCATGAAATTGTGTAAAGAAAAACTTTCTAAATATAACTGATAGGATCGGGGGACCGTATAAAAATTTAAGTCTCGTAATTTTTTTATTAATTGATTTATTGACTTCGATTGTGTTTCTGATACAATAGATTAAACAATTAAAAGCCTTATTGTAATTGGAACTATGTGTCTCTGACCGACGATTTAGGAAATAGCCATTGGGCACCATTAGCACTGGACACCCGTACATATATGTACGTAATTAAACATATTATATATATCTATATATAATTTGTAATCTCAGTTCACAGTAAACGGCGTAAGTTTCGAATCCTGTGACTTTTTATGACCTTGACGATGTTAGGTTGTCTGTATTTTTGGTACATTCATACGTAAACCGATCTCCAAACAAAATTGTAACAAATAGTCTCAAATGCCGTTTATTCTTATATTGCAATATTACATGTGCATGGGTAAGACATTTGCATTGAAAATTCTTTCTCAGTCTACTGGTTTAACATGGTTTGCAAATCTCACCATCTGCCGAAAATGTTAACAAAAGTGTTACATATTCTGTGAATCAATAAAATAAACATACACGATTTTGAAACAAGTGGAATTTTGGCTAATCTCTGTTGAAATGTATCTGTAAAAGTATGCATAAAAAATTATGACCATAAATATGTATTCAGAAATTTATTCAAAAAATAATTACTTTTCTAAATTTTCAACCCCCCCCCCCAACAATAAAAACACCAAAAACGTAAAGCTCGTGAAGTGAAAAAAAAAATTATTATTAATATCTAGATAATAGGTATTTAAACATCATTTGAGGGTCATTCGTATTACAAACATGAGTAAGGTGCACTTAACTGCATTATTTCATTCTTTCAGTGGATTTAAATACCGTCATTTCGATATCCTCAATCAATAGATAAAACATATGAGGAAAGTTCATTTACTTGGGTATTCATGTTAAATAAATGGACCTTTAAAATGCATTAATATAGTAAGAACGATTTTTTTAGAATAAAAAGCAAAGAGTTGATTTTACTCGAGTGGATAAAATACCATTTCAAGGAATGCTTTTTCAGTCTCTGGATTATTAGATTTATAAATATTATACATTCGAATTCGGAGCAAAAATTTATAAAAACTTTGTTGCTCAAATATTTATCTGTAATTTTAAACATACTTCTACAGCAACATAAAACTAAAAGCATCATGATCATTAGTTACATATTTCTCGCAATGGAAAAGCTTCGCTCTTAATGTGGTATGAAAACTGTACGGAATTTTTTTACTATTTGTTAAACTGCAATAACTTTTCGTCCGTTTTTCCTTTTTCCATTATGTATCTCATTTTTCCCCGTAATGCCTGGGTAGAAAAATAATAATATTTAAAACGCCATTACAGTTTTGTTAAGCATTGAGAATGTCACATTCGCATGTAAAACGCAAGTTAGAATGACCAAATAACTTTAACTACGTGGGTTATGATATTTTTCAGCGGAGTTTAGCGGTATCCTCCCTGAAGCTGCTGATCAAATGATGAAGAATGCTGATTTGCACTTTTATATTACACATGTATACTTTTTTCAAAATATATTCTTGAATGTACTTTTTTTGCTTAAAGTATAGTCTGTAAATTCAGTTTGTTTTCACGGCACGAATCAATCTCAAAAATAAATAACCGTTAATTTTTTTAAGATATAAAAGCTTAAAAGAACAATAATTTTAGTCAAATATTGTTCGTTCTGTGAAGTAGTCACTATAAGTTTGATAAAGAACTAAGAGGCGCTTTTATAAACCCAAACGACATAAAGAGAGACCAAGAGGAACCAAAGCAAGTGAGAAACAAATTATTTCTTCAAAAACTAACAACTTCTATTACTGTTGATCATTAACTCATCGACAAATTCAAAGCAAGCATTAGATAAAAGCATGTCAATTATATTTATTTTAGTATAGTTATGTAGATTATTTAAAATAAAGTTCAATTAACTATCTTCAGTGCGAGAAGGAAGTAGGTAGTGTTTTACACTAATATTTTCATAATGAGCTGGGTTGGAACAGAGTTTTTGCACGAGCAAACAGGAAAACACTAACGTATAACATTCTTAGAGGAACTTGTAAATTTTTGCTAAATGTTAAACGTAAGTGTGCATGAAAAAGTTTACTGATTGCTGAAATTTATCACACTTCATGTTCTAAAAATTTACCAATGTATCTTTTTTTTTTTTAAGAAATGATTTCATCGCTTCTATCGTTTAGAGATTGCATTTGGAGAGCTAAATTTTTAAAAATTATGTGCTAGAATGCATTCTTCTTTATCTTCTTACATAGAAATCAACGTTTGGTTCAGTTATTTTGTTTAAAAAAAATGTTGGTTATCCTTTCATTTTCAAATACAAAAGCAGAAATATCGAAAAACCCAGAATGCATAATCCGCTTTACATTCCTTACATATGATGATTATTCAGGTGTAACTATTTTAAAATTAGAAGGTTTTGAATGTTCTTCAAATATGATCGAAGCAGGGTAGGTTTTAGAAAAAGAAATTTCAAAGAAATAAAACGATATGTGGAGTGAATAAAAGTATTTGTTATATTGAATTTTTTGCATCGAGAAATCCAAAAAATATCTTTATTTATTTACATTTTCTGATAACAAAAAAGGATTATATCGAAATTTGTTAGTTTATTCATAACCTTTTTAAAAATACGCTCAGTATGTTGTAAGCTTTTGATTTAGTTGCAGATAAAAAGCGATTATTATTTATAGGCAGATCTCATTTAGAAGATGTAGTAAATATAATTGCATTTAAGGTTTTCGATTTTATTTGAGAACCGTATTTTTAAATGCAAGTAAGAATACAACTATTTTAAGTGTGAAACACACACGGAATATGAGTAGAAATATACTAAATATTAAAGAGAAATTTTACAAATAATGCATAAATAAATCGACTGGCTGATAAATAAATGGATAGAGACGGTGAATATATGTTGAATAAAAAAGCAATAATATTTCTTCTAAACTTTTAACTCCCAAAATGTATCTGATACCTTAATCAAATATATTTCAAAAATACCCATCCTCCGGCTTCTTTCAGACTAACTCAGTTGAACACGCATTTAATCGCTTGTTTAAAAATTTGTTTCCCCATTGTCTAAATGCCTCTAAAACCATAACTGACAAAACTCGAACTATTTTCGTAATTATTTATTGTTCTCCCTAACAAAGCCACACGTCATCGCCAGAACTGCTGAGGCGCTCTCGTAATAATGCAGATGAGGACTGAAAGTTTATAAGCATGAAAAATCAGTGCTCTTACCTGTTTCGTACAAAACCGATGGCGCTGACGTCCGTTATTTTTAGATAAATGTTTATGCCTTGATGACAGTTTTAAGACGCTCTTAAAAGATTTGCCGAAGAGGGATTCTTTATTATGTCGGAAACGAGCGTAACTATAATGAAAAAGGAGACGTGATTACAATGGAGATAATGCACACAAAACTTAGCGTGTAGTGAAAATTTTAATTTTCGTGATCTCAATAAGTCTATGCATAGCAACATAATTATTTAATGTAGAACGAAGTATTACATTTGAAATTCGTTTTTCTAAACTAAATATCTAAGAGTATCATTTTCCTCCTACGGAATAACTATAAAAATAGTGAAATCATTAGCAGTAATGTAAAAAAAAAAATATTGGCAATATTACAATGGCAGTTGTACTGGATGCATTATCTGGAAAGTTATCTTCCTCTTTTTCTAAATTAAAGTTGTTAGCTTGTTTTACTGAGTACTTCATTCTGTTTTGTTAAAGTCTTTATTTTAGTTTTAACATTCTAAATTTCTCGTTCAATGTTATATCTTTGAATGGTTTCCACGTTTATTAAAAACTTAATGTCAAACTCTTCCAGCAAGTAATGATCAAAAGTGTTTATTATTTGAGTTCTCTGTGTGTTTGATTGCCTATGACTCAAAGGTAAATTTGCATAGCTACAAAAGGCACTGGGTGAATCTTAAAAGTGTGCGAAACGTTTTGAGTAGGTAAGACAGGTAATAAAATTTCAAAATCACAGAACAATGTGGTGACAAAACTGTTGTTTACACGTACCTGTTAATAGTTTTAAAACGTAAAACATTAATTGGTTTTTGACGAACCATGGTCGGAGCGTTCACTATTATTCGAAAGTGATTATTCATAGCTATGTGAATATCACATTTTAGACTCCACATTGATGACTTGAATCATTATAATATGCCCTATCTTTCCCAAAAGTTTTTCTCCCTTTTTCAGATTCACAATATTTATATTATTGCATATTATGTTTCTAGTTACTAGAAGAAAAATAACTACAATATGTTACAATGTAAGGAAAGAAACTGATAAAAGCTCTAATGGACAAATGATGATTTAGTTGCCTACACAAAGCAAGATTGTTGTTCTTTGTATTGGCTGTTTGATATTTTTCTTTGCAATATCACACAGAACAAATTCCCTCGAAAGCCGGCGGCATTGTTTATTTCTTTATACGCGTTGCTTTCAAAATCTGCTCGAGGAACATATATTTCCTCATTTTAACAATTTGATCGCTTCTTAACGAAACCAGCAAAAAGAATCGATTTAACTTCTCTTCTATTGTCAGTGTTTGTTCCCGTTTATGTAAATAGATAAGAAGCGTTATATTCTTACTATTATCGTGCACTACCTAATTTCTCTTGAGCATACTTGAACGCTTTGCACTAGCAAAGCATAAATTTATGCTTATGGGAATTATTTCTTCGAGGTGAACACATTCGGTAAGTTCCGGATCGGTATTTCCTCGTGCAGAAACTCCACTCTCCGATTTCATCAAGTTGAATGAAAGGCATTTGATCCAGAGAAATGTGCAAATGTTTGCGAAGAACAAGTTGAAGGAATTGGAGGCTTGCGATTCCATAATATCCTGGCTGGCTTTCAATAAGAGTAAATAACAAATGGCATTAAAAAAATAACATATACATTGTTCTCTCACCAAGTGAATTTAGAAATGCTATACGCAAATACGAACAGGTAATCAGCCTAGATTTCCCGGGAAGTGTAATACAGATCACTCGTTTTATCTTAAGAATTTAAAGTTTATGCAAAACTAATTAAAACTTCTGCCAAATCTATATTAATAAAACAATGTGTAAACTGTTAGTTTGTCTGTGTATCGCGTAGCTCGCAGACGGGTGATCGTAGACCTTCCAAATTTTGTACGGAAATTCTCCATGACAGGTCCCGACACACCTCGAAGCGATTTTTTCAAAATTCGAATTATTTTAGTTGATATCGATAAAAAACGTATCGCATAAGGCTAATTTTTCCTTTCCGCCATTTCGTAAATGTAACCCCACAGTGGAAAGAAGCGACGATTAAGCTTATCTAGGTTGCCACATTCGAAAAGTTTATTAAATGATTCAGATTCTTGAAGTCAAAATAAAAGAATAACGATTTTTTTTGTCTAGATTATTTGTAAGGTTGTTTTTAAATTAAAATATCGTGTGCATGGGAAATCAGAGCAGGAATGAAATGTTTTATACTCAAAAGAAACATATTATTTAGAATTTTTCTGAGACTAAAATGTGCAACTTTTTAATTTTGCGAAAAATTAAACGGCTGATGTGCGATTTTGAGGAGATCATTCTAACGCTTGGCGCAATTTATCGTAATTTATCGTCTGCTGAATACACCTGAGAATAAGTTTTTGAAATTTTCATTCAGTTGGAATTGTGCATTTTTCTGTGCAGCTTTTCTCCATCAATAATGACTATGTCATTTTATCTCTCACCCCCTTTATTGAAAATTGTATGAAAAATGTGTCCCAAAATGCGACATAAAAGTATGCCACATTATTTTACAGATATTTAAATACTATTAGTTCACAACAGCTTTAATCTATTGTTACACTATTTCGTAAGCTGTAGAATATGCTTCACATGTATTTTTTACATATATTTAAATGCTATTAGTTCACAACAACTTTAATCTATTATTACAATATTTCGTAAGCTGTAGAATAGACATCACCTGTTTTTTTCTATAAATAGGTTACAATCATAAAAATTTCAACATAGGGTTACCAGGCGAAATACTTAAAAGATGCCAGATAAAATGACATAGTCAATTAATATCGTTTTAATATGGCAATAATGAAACTAAAAAATTAGGGGTTTCAGGGGGGGGGTGTCTCCCCTTGACGAGGCTCGAACAACCGAGGTTTTTCTAATGTATTAAATCCAGAAAAAGGTTGTTAGAAATACCAATTTTAATTTTGTTTAATCACACTCATGAATAATGATATACTTTCCAAATTAATGAAATAAGGAACGAAAATAGGGAAGACCCATGGATTATAATACGCTTTTAATATATAGCAATTTTTGTGCGTATTTCAAATCTGAAAGTGTTTCAGATTTTCTATTTTTTTTTTTTTTTCTTTCCGTTTTTTGATAAAGGCCAATATATCCAGAAGCTCTTCAGAATTATACAGGACGAAAATAATTTGTTCATTTTTGTAAGTTTTTATCATTTAACCATCTTATTTTTGTAACCAGGGGCGGCCCGACACAGTAAGCATCGCATCTGGGCGCCGGCTTCGAAGGGGCGTCATTTCCTTTACACCAACTAAGTAGATCATTCTTTTACACCAGCTAAGTAGAACACAAAAACTAAGTAGAGCATAAAAGGGGGCATCTTTTTTATATTAGCAGGGAGCGACACTTACCGTAGGGCCGCTCCTGTTTGTAACCATCTTAATTTTAAATTCCATTCAGAATCTGAGAGATTCCTGTGCCAAGGAAGTGCCAAGGAATTACCAACGAAGCCGGTGGGGGCCAAGGAAGCCTTCAGTGCCAAGGAAGCCGGTGAGGAACAGGATTCTCTCCGAACAAGATTTATTAAGATGGCGAACTAACTGGTCGCCGGAGGCGGCTAGTACTATATAAAGCAAAGTGTAATATGTTAGTTAGTTACTTAGTTTGTCTGTGTCTCGCCTAGCTCCTAGACGGGTGATCCTAGACCTACCAAAATTTGTATGGAAATTCTCCAGGATGGGTCCCGACATATCGTAAAGCGATTTTTTCGAAATTCCAATTATTTTAGGAAATATCGATAAAAAACCTATTGCAAAAGGTTAATTTTGTTCTCGCCATTTCGCAATTGTAACCCTGCAGTGGAAAGAGGGAGAATTTAGCTGTCTAGGTTGCCATGTTTGGCAAGTTTATTAAATGATTCAGACTCCTGAAGTTAAAATAAAAGAATAACGATTTTGTTTTAGATTAAATTATTTGTAAGGTTATTTTTTAATTAAATTACCGTGTGCATGTGAAATCTGAGCAGGAATGAAAAGTTTTATACTCAAAAGAAAAATAGAATTTGGAAATTTTCCAAAAATAAATGTGCAACTTTTTAATTTGGCGAAAAATAAAAGGGTTGATATGCGATTTTGAGAAAATGTGATTCTAGCGCCACGCGCTATTTATCGTCTGCTTTTGCTACTTGAATTATGAATACACCTGAATGAGTTTTTAAACTTTATTTCCGTTCGAATTGTGCATTTTTCTACGCAGATTTTTCCCATCTATTTCTAATGTATTACATCCGGAAAGAAAATTGTTAGAAATATCAATTTTAATTGTGTTTAATCACACTCATGAATAATGATATACTTTCCAACTTAATGGAATAAAGAAAGAAAATAGGGAAGATCCATGGATTGTAATACGCTTTTAATATATAGCGCTTTTGTTCGTATTTAAAATCTGAAAGTGTTTCAGATTTTCTTAGTTTTTTTCCTTTCCATTTTTGATAAAGGCCAATATATCCAGAAGCTCTTCAGAATTAATATAGGACGAAAATAACTTGTTCCTTTTTGTAGGTCTTTATCATTTAACCATCTTATTTTTGTAACCAGGGGCGGACCGACACGGTAGGCATTGCATCGGGGCGCCGGCTTTGAAGGGCCGTCATTCGAACTCAAAAACTAAGTAGGGCGTAAAAAGGGTGCCTTTTTGCATTAGCAAGGGGGGACACTTACCCTAGGGCCGCTCCTACTTGCAACCCTCTTAAATTTTAAATTCCATGCAGAATCTGAAAGATTTCAGTGCCAAGGAAGCTGGTGAGGAACAGGATTTTCGCCGAACAAGATTTATTTAAATGGCGAACCAACTGGTCGCCGGAGGCGGCTAGTAATTAATAAAATGAATTGTTTCCAATCATGATCCTTTGAATATCGCTATTTTCCTTTATTATATTCATTTTTTTACTTTGTAACTAAACGAGGTTTTGTTTTGCAGATACACTCACAGCTTAGTAGCTTAAAAGGAACCTTGTATTCTCTCGACTGTTAAAATAATTATAATTATCTTCTGTCGTAAAAGTAAAATTAATAAAGGTTTTGTATAATAACACACATAAAATAGTCCTTAAAAACAATATGATCATTTCGAATGACACAAAAGGTCCTTCATTCTGTTGTAAAGAAGTTCAAGCATCCACAGGTGTAGGAAGCCTAGAGTTGAGTTGCAGGGTTTCTAATAAACTCTCTACAACTGAAGAATAGTGGACCTTTTTGTTCCATTCTAAATTTTCATATTGATGATAAGTATCATTTTATGCGTGTCATGATACGAAGTTTTACGGTCTAATGCCAGTTTTTGGTGAGCGTTCTTTTCATCTTCTGTAATCTCTCTGTTGCAGTCTCTCTAAGATTTCTTTGTGCGTTATCATATGTATAATTTATTAAGTTATAGGCATTATTCTGTGGTTTCGAGAGTGCTGGTTTAATGAAAACTGTTCTCTTTAGCTCAATTTGCCAAAATTTGCCAGTTTTCAGTCATTACATTTGCGTCTTAAAAATTACTTAGAAAATATTCCTAGCAAACACAAACAGGCTCTCTGAACGTCTATTAACTTTCAGAAAACGTCTTCTGAACGTTGATAGACGTTCAGAGAACCTGTGTGTGTTTGCTGAGTTACTTCATTTTGACAAAGGAAAATCAAGGCTACTTAATGTGTTTGTGCTTTTGTGTTATAGCAAGCCTACACGAGGGGCATCTACATAGTGTGGAAGGGCGTAAGATTTGCTGGAAAATTTTGTTTGCTTCTCTAATCTTTCTGGAATGCTTCTTGCAGTTTCTCCGAATAGTACATGGAGGAACGTTCTGTAAACTTTAACATTGTAGGTGCTTTGTAGTCAAAATTTTAATTTGTCAGTCTAGGAGGTCTATTTTTCTATGGTAGAAAAGCGATTGACTGTTGATATCTGAGCTCTGCTTTCTATCCGTGTTTTAGGAGTAGTCTTAATTCGTCTCTTATGGTTTGTTAAACCAGAGATGTAAAGAAAGTTGTAAATAGCTGACTTGCTGCGGTGAGGTTCCGAACTAAAACCCATCGATTGTTTTGGTGGTTGTGAAGCAAGTTGTAAAGAGTACAGTAGCCCCAGTAGCCGCTGAATCATATTCAACCATTAACTGTAATGTTCAATACTATCCCATAGTGTTCGGTGTACATGAATGGTGTACATGTACCTAATTCTGATAAATAAATCCAATTTAAAACTATTTTTTACTGACTCATAAATTCAACAAAGTTGCCAGCCATTACTGAATATAATTAAGCACTTTTTGCAAACAATAAATTTTTAGATTGTACGTTAAACTCAGAAATTTTGCTATATACTAAGCCGAAATTTTCCGTTTATTATATTTACGTTGACAGTTCTGAATTTAATATTTATTTCTAAAGCAAAAGCATATTTTAATCATAGATTAAGAGAAAGCATAGTGCTATTAATTGCATCTTAAACTATTTTTAGCGAAGGATAACTTTACTTTTGTTCAAAGAATGTAAAACATTCTTAGAATTATTTTTCTAGTCTGCAACAGCCTTTAACAATAGAGTCGTGATTTCATTGAAGCTGCTATTTATTAGAGAACAAATTCTTTAATAAATATTTATTTATATTTAATTTTTAAAGTAATTATATTCTTATTTTTATTTGAAAGAACTATACTCTGAAGTAGAATAAGCGCCACGATGTTAGAATCTTCTACATTTTGTTTTTGTGGAATCGTTTATATCTTGTACATCCATAACCTTTTGTTTGACGTCAAATTTCCCGTAAAGTTTTCTTTAAGTGCCTTTGTTTCACTCGTTAGTAAGTCTGGAATATAGTTCTTTCGCAGTTTCAGGAAATACTTGAGCTTAGATGCTTAAAAAAGTGAAAAGTGGAGCACTTTATGTACTATAAAGTTTAAGATATTTTTGTTTTTACTTCTTTATATATATATAAACTAAATTTTGCCGTATTTTGTTATATATTTGTTTACTTTCGTAGTACATTTTTAATTTAATTTTACCTTTTCCCTCTAGAAAATAAAACAGTTGATATTTTATTAATTTTTCATTACAACAGCTATTTTGTATGTTTTTATGCTAAACCAGAAAGAAGAAATGACTTTAAATAGTTAATTAGAGCTCTTTTGGCCCAGCCCCGACTTGAAAAATCTAAAGGTTCAAGTATATGAGACTTACCGTAAATATTTTTTTTTATTGTAAAGTATCTCGCATTTATGTATTTTATGGAAGAAAACCCAAGACACGCATTAGTCTTCCTGACAAACGAGTGACACAAACTGTAGCATGACGCTTATAAAATTAATGAATATATTTAAGTAGTAATCAGTGAATGTCGGGTCAGGTATTATACCTGTGGTGAATGTGCACGCAGTCACCGAGCTTCAACTTCATACCAGGAAAACTAAGAACTTACTCAAACTTTAATAGCACTTTCTGAGATAACATTTTGTAGATAAAAATGTATTTATTTAGGGCTGAAAGTATTTTTTTTTTATTCTTGTCTAACATCAAAAGAATGGAAGCCATGTAGACGAAAAAAAAAAATAATTAATCAAACTCTTCTGGTTAAACATTTTTGGATTCATCATTTTTAGTGCGAATGAAAGATCAATGATTGTCAGTTAATGTCCCAAGTTTTAAAAAGAAACTGCAAAGTTTTCTGGTACTATATTTATAGCAGCAAGGAACTAATGAGAATGCGAATGTTTTGTTTAACAAAATCAGGACGATAACAAATAGATCTAATTTACTCATTTGCTCGTATGGTGCACTAGTATACCTAATTCTTGAATGTTGGTATGTCTGGATAAGTGAATTACCCTCGAAATCATTTATAAATATAGATCATAAATTTGATCTATTATCTTTAAGGCTTCAGATGAAATGTGTAGTAGGCAAAAGCTTTTTAAGGCTCTCTTAAAACTCTCTCATGCTAATGAGTGAGATAACGAAATTTCTAAAAAACTTTTAATGGTTTTTAATTACTGAACACGCAACCTCTCTAAAAGTGCATGATAAGCCGATGATTTTTTTCTGTAAACAAACCTGTGTCAGACGTGATGATTTATTTAGGTTCCATTAATCGGTTATCTGTGAAACACACAATCAATCGTGGAGGTCAAATGGATTTTACAATTAAAAATATAATTTAAAACATTTTTTAATCATGCTTTTTAAATGTGGACAAAGAGGTATAAAATAGCTTTTTGAGCAAATTTTAAAGCTTACTATAACACTTATTTCAACATAACCAACTTATTCTTTCTCACTAATCAGCGGCAGAGGTAATTTGAAATTTCAAAATATTGCTTTTTTTAATGTAAAATAATATATAATTTGTAAAAGTTTGGCTCTTAGTTACTTATAAATATATCAAGCGAAAAGAAATGCTAATGCCCCAAGCTTTTATAAATGATATACTATTTTACATTTAAAAAGTAGTATCTTTCATGAATTTTCGAAGTACTTGAAAAAATTTTCAATGCACATTCTCAGAAAAATTCGTTTTCATAGACAAATTTATCCCTCATTTTTCAACGAATAATTTCCGTTCTCCTTGGAAACGTAATATTTCCGTGAATTCTTCTTCCCGAAATCTGAAGAGAAAAAAAATCCGTTGAATCTGGAGATGTTTCTACAGTTGACAGGAGAAAAAAAAATAAAGGGATATTCGTCAAATAACGAAAATATACCGGCAACACTGCTGCCAGAAAAATTTCCGTGAATTGAAGAAATAATTTTTGAGAGCGAGTCTTTATACACTAATTTATTCCTCTTTTTTCAAGGAATAATTTCCGAAATCCTTGGAAACGTAATATTTCCGTGAATTCTTCCCGAGAATCTGAAGCAGAAAAAAAAATTTGTTAATTCTGAAGAAGTTTCTTCAATTGGTAGGACAAAAAAGAAACGGATATTCGTCAATTAACGTAAATATTCCGGCTGCACTGATTGCTGCAAAATTTCCGTGAATCGAAGACATAATTTTTGAGAGTGTAACAAGCGAAAAAACAACAGCAGACAATTAAATCGCACGGATTTATATCGCTTTTGAACGATAAAATATATTGAATATCCGTTAATGGTAAATTAAATTCTTATTATAAGCAATGAAGTAAACTAGGAATATTTCATATAGCTGTAAAATTGATTAGAAGTATATCTATTAAAGAGAAATCTATCACTAAGAGTTAAAAATCTAGCATACATAATCCCATAAGGGTATGATAATCGCAGAGTAATTTGTACACTATATACAGCATTTTAATCCGTTAACTCACTACACATCAGTTACTCGATGAAATAGTTTTTAACACTATTTTAGTCTCTAGTTTCACAAAAAAGTTGTATTCTAGCAAACTAAAAACTATTTACAATACATGCATAGTTCAATAATTCTTTTTTTTTCCTCAAATTTGTAACTCTTCCCGACAAAATTTCACTATGTACAGCTGCGGAAGAAAAAAAGGCCCACTTGTACATTTTTCGGCCGCCGTTCGTCGCACAGCAAAGTTACAGATACCAATCGTTTACGATTGACGCACACTTTAATTTGCTATGCATAAAAATTGCATAAGGGGCCATCTGCATATTAAAATTCGCACCACCTTTTTTTTTCTCAATAGCAACCCCTAGATTTCACTTCATATTTCAAAAATTTAGCTCATTTTAACCCCGGACACCAATTTTCAATAAATTTGGACAAAAAATGAGTGAGTTATGAGCACCCAAAATCCCCCTCACCCTATGTTAAAATATTTTTTCATACTTCAATTCATATCTCATATAATATTAGTAGTAAGAAGCTGATTTTTATTCGTACTATTAGAACTAAACGACCCAAACATAATTTAATGTTATTATGATTTTTAATAAATCATTAATATAAATTATGAATTATTAAATTAATATTAAAAAAAATTATGAATAGAGTCCTAGCCAAATTTCGATGGAAATAGATGCAGAAATTAATATTAAATGGCTGTGAAAAATTTCAAATTTTTTACGTTCAGTAGCTTAATTTATATTAAATAAAATGTGTTATTTTCATGAGTTAAGGACCATATATAAATTTATTAAGTGAAAATTTTTTGAAAATTGCATAAAATAAATGTAAATTAGATTTATTTTGTGCAAAAACACAGTAAAAGATACCAGTATTAAAAATATCAAATTTTGAAGCAAATAAATTAGAGGTTTTTGCAGTTTGTTGGGGATTCTATAAAGCGTGTATTGTTGCGTCCGCTACCATATTTCCCCAAATAAAATATTTTCCAGCTATAGAATTAAATGCAGTAGATGTATGTCTTCTAATACAACGTCCTATTTCTGAAAAACTAACATCCTCAACTTTCCAGGCATGAATGTGACCTTTTTTAATATCGGAAATATTAGGTCTTTGGAATTCCCCATACTTTATCAAACATTCAAAATCACGTTTTTCTGTAAAAAAAATTTCATCTATTCATAAATTAAAATACCGCCAAAAGTCTTAAGAATATTGCACATTGCAGGCGATAGTATTAAATGAAGAAAGTGAAATAACAAACACAGTGATAATATTGGGTCGGCAAAAAAGTAATTGCGTTTTTTACGTGAAATTATACAAATAAATTTTCAATCATGAAAACATTCTTTAAGTTCGACCATAGCTGAGTCGAGCAATATTCATGCTTGTAGTCAGAAGAGCAGGGAGCAGCCTCTAACTCCTGCCAACATTTCAGCTGTCTAAGAGAAACATCAAGGGAAACACTGAATAACAATTTCAAAATCCTTAGCAGTCATTTTGCATTTTTCCCTTAAATCATGTGTACGAACCAAGGAAGTTATGAACTCACGGGTCATTTGGACCACAGACTAAATATTCTATTCTACCCTTGATAATCTCAGTACAAAAAACTTTAAGAGAGATGGGAACAATATTTTCCTTGAAAATAATATTAATTTCTTTTAATTCTCGCGAGCGAAATAAATAAAAGGCGAAAAGTTCGGAACCTACAAATAGTGTTTTTCAATTTGCAGAAAGTCCCTTAAAAATGCGCAAAAATGAATTCGCAATATCTCCGGAAATTATCGTAGAAAATTGGTGAAAATTTATATTTAGGGCAATTTGAAGGTTTTCTTTCGTTTAATAAAGTCAAAATATGGGGTTGCCATTGAGAAAAACGAAGTTGATGCAGAATTAAATATGAAGACGGCCCCTTATGCAAATTAAATTAATAGTAAATTAAAGTACGCGTTATTTGCAAACGAATGGTATATATAACCTTGCTATACGACGAACGATGGCGAAATAAAGAGCAAGTGGGTCTTTTTTTTCCGCAGCTGTACCTATGAAGTATCATAGTATAACCTCGTATTTAATGTACCATATTTTTCTGTTTAAGTCAGAATAAGGCTTGTTTTTTATCAGACGAAATATATAAAAATATTCCAAACTATATGATCTGAACTAGAACCCTCCTTTCAGCTAAACCCTAACAATGCAGGAATACATTTATTTGACATTTTCGCGTTTTGGTTTCACAATTTTACCTGCGAAATATATATCTATTTGAGGAATTATTTGTAGCGACCTTTATCAAATAAATATTTTGTAAGGCCTGTGTTACATGCAGCGCCACCTCACAAGCTAAGTACTTCAACTTCTACTCCAAGAATGTTTTGCGCGCTCTTTCGAGAGAAGCCCGCTCTTCCCTATTGGAGCGTCTGCACGTTTTTCTCTGTACGCGTTGTGTTGTGTTTTTGGTAAATAAAAGTTTATTTTTCTGTTACAACAAGTAGTGATGTGTTAATTCTATCTTTAAATCCTACAATGGTGACCACGTAAAACACCATACATAACCTTCTGATCGAAATACGTTCTTTGCACTACTTGAAAATTTTTTTTGTTCCTGAACGCCGGAAAGCTGAACTGAGCTAAACTCTCCTTTCTCGCATGACGATGGCTGAAGTATCTGCTGTCAAAATACCAGTTTTTATCCCTACTGACCCGGCTCTATGGTTCACGATGGTGGAATCCACATTCGAATTAGCGTCTCCAAAGCCAATTACTGAGTCGCGTACTAAGTATAACTATTGTGTAGCACATCTACCGCCGGACATCGCCATGACAGTTCGTGACATAATTATCTCTCCGGATAAAGCTGATCCTTACGGCAATTTGAAGGCTGAAATTATAGCTCGTTGTGGAGAAAGCAAAACGCAAGAGATTCGTCGTTTACTCGCCGGTGAACAGTTGGGTGACCGCAAGCCTTCGGAACTTTTACGTGTGATGCAAAGACGTGCAGAAAACACCAACGTCACTGATGTGCTTCTTTTAGAGTTGTTCCTGCAGCAACTACCTTCAAACGTCCAATCCATTTTGGCTTCAATTACACCTTTAACCCCCCAAAAGGCTGCCGAAATTGCAGACAAAATTTTAGATGTTTCACCTGCCCAGGTAAGTGCTGTTTGTGATACAACTTCAAACGCAACACCGTATTTGGAGCTACTGAAAGAGCTTCAGTCTCTGCGTAAAGAAGTTGCTCTCTTACGACGCTCGAGAAGTTTTTCTCGCGATCGTCAACCTCGTGGTTCCAGGTCGCATACCCGGGAAAGACCAACTGCAGATATATGCTGGTATCACCAAAAATTCAAGTCGAAAGCCAAGAAGTGTATTCCGCCTTGCAACTTCCAGGGAAACGACCCCGGCAAGGAGTAGCGGCGACATACACCTCGCCTTCCAGCTCTCGTCGCCTATTTGTTCGCGATCGAAAAACAAATACAAACTTTTTAATTGATACTGGCAGTGACTGTTCTCTAATTCCAGCTTCACGGTGTGACAAGCTGACTACTCCCACCCAAACCTTTGTTGCTGCAAACGGTACTAGTATACATGTGTATAAACAAAAATTACTATCTTTAGATCTAGGGCTACGTAAACAATTTGTTTTTCCATTTTATGTATGTAATGTTCAATGTGCTATCATTGGTGCTGATTTTTTACATAATTTCAATTTGCAACCTGATCTTAGAAATCGTCGTTTAAACGACACTTGCACAAATTTAAATTCTCATGGTATTCTTAATAATGCTAGTATATATTCTGTGAAATCCTTATTTTGTGAAAATATTTATTCTGAGTTATTAAATTTATTTCCTAATATTGTTAAAGCTCCATGTGCAAACCAAACTGTCAAACATTCTGTAGAACACCACATTGAAACATTTGGTTCTCCTGTTTTTGCTAAACCACGTCGGCTTGCACCCGATCGGTTAAAAATTGCAAAAATGGAGTTTCAACATATGTTGGACTTAGGCCATATACGCCCATCCAATAGCAACTATGCATCGCCATTGCACATGGTCCCAAAAAAGGATTCAACTGATTGGCGTCCTGTTGGCGATTACAGAGCCCTTAACGCTCGGACTAAAAAAGATAAGTATCCAATTCCTAGCATTACCGATTTTACAAGTGAGCTCCATGAGACCAACATATTCTCCCATGTAGATTTAGTAAAAGCGTTCCATCAAATTCCGATTGCTCCCGAAGATGTTCACAAAACTGCGATTTGTACACCCTTTGGACTCTTCGAGAGCACTCGGATGCAGTTTGGTTTGTGCAATGCATCAAGTACATTTCAAAGATTTATTGATGAAGTGACAAGAGGTTTAGTAGGGGTATATGCATTTGTTGATGATATTCTAATTGCTTCTAAAAGTAGTGAAGAGCATATTGAACATCTAAAAGCTCTCTTTAAACGTTTAGATCATTATGGGCTGACAATCAAACCCTCAAAGTGCACATTTGGAGTTCCTACTTTAAATTTTTTGGGATTTAAAGTTTCTAAAGAAGGTGTTTCTCCAATTCCAGATAGAGTTGATGCAATACAAAATTTCCCCAAACCAACAACTTTAACTCAACTTCGGAGATTTCTTGGCCTATTCAATTTTTATCGCAGATTTGTACCACACGCTGCACACATATTATCCCCCTTAACTAAGTTTCTTGAAGGTCATGTTAACAAAAAGAAATCATCCCGTCCAACTAAACAAGTTGAAAACCCTCTCGAATGGTCCGAGGAAGCTGAAAAGGCATTTTTAAAGGCTAAGGAATCGCTTGCCAAAGCAACCCTTTTAAAACATCCAATTCCAGGTGCTCCTTTAAGTCTTTGGACTGATGCATCTATGTTCGCAATTGGCAGTACCTTACATCAGTTTTCAAATGGAACTTGGGAACCCATTGCCTTTTATTCCACAAAACTTTCAAAGAGTCAAACTAATTGGTCAGCATATGATAGAGAACTTTTGGCCATTTACTCCTCGATAAAAAAATTTCGACATATGCTTGAAGGAAGAGAATTTTCTATCTATACCGATCACAAACCATTAGAACATGCATTTACGCAAAAGCCTGACAAATGTTCACCTCGCCAACTTAGGCATTTAGATTTCATTTCTCAATTTTCAACTGACATCCGACATGTAAAGGGAAAAGAGAATATTGTAGCTGATGCCTTATCTCGCATTGAAATTCATGCCATCTCAAACAAAATCATAGATTTTCATGAAATGTCTGTTGCACAATTGAATGACTCTGAACTACAGGCACTTCTGAATTCACAAAAGTCTAATTTTAAAATTGAGAAGCAATATTTTCCTCTTGAAGATGTAACTTTGTATTGTGATGTATCTTCAGATTTCCCCCGACCATTTGTCCCAAAATCCTTTCGCTCAAAAATATTTGAAAATGTTCACAATTTATCTCACCCAGGTATTCGAGGTACCAGAATGTTAATAACAAAGCGTTATTTCTGGCCTAACATGAATACCTTTATAAAAAAATCTGTTCAAGCTTGTCAAAATTGTCAACGTTCTAAAATTCAACGACACACTAAATCTCCAATCGGCACTTTTGCCCTACCAGATGCTCGTTTTGCTCACATTCATCTTGATTTCATTGGACCCTTTCACCCATCTGACGGTTATACATATTGTTTGACAATAATCGACCGATTTACGAGATGGCCTGAAGTTATTCCAATAACAGACATAACTGCAGAAACAGCATGCAAAGCATTGGTTCACACATGGATTGCTCGTTTTGGTTGTCCCGTTACAATAACCACAGATCAAGGTAGATCTTTCGAGTCTAATCTATTTCGAAATTTAACAGAAATATTCGGTACCAATCGCATCAGAACCACTTCTTACCATCCTGCATCTAATGGACTAGTGGAACGTCTTCACAAGCATCTCAAAAGTTCAATTACAGCCCATAGTCACCTTAAATGGACTGAAGCAATTCCCATAGTTTTACTAGGAATTCGATCTGCGATAAAATCTGACATAAACGCAACATGTGCAGAATTAGTTTATGGAACAACCCTCAGATTACCCTCTGACATTCTAAATGTTCCAAATAATATAACTAGTCCAACAGAATCTTATATAACAAATCTCAGACATACAATGCAATGTCTCAATCCAGTTTCTACTTCAAAACACTGCAATAGATCTGTATACATTCATCCCTCCTTACAAACCTGCTCACATGTATTTTTACGTGTTGACTCTACAAAACCTCCCTTTGCACCACCTTACACAGGTCCACATCCTGTCATTTCAAGAAAAGATAAATACTTCACAATCAAAACAAAGGAAAAGAAGATGACTGTATCCATAGATCGACTAAAACCTGCATATATATTGTCGGAATCCGCAGATTTTTCTGATTCCTCGAAACAATCAAATATTCAACCACCAAATGTCGCTAACAGTAAACCTGAAATTCTTCCCCAACAAGTAAACCTGAAATTCTTCCCCCAACTTCAACTCGGAGTGGGCGGCATGTACATTTTCCCAAAAGATTAATCACAATGATATAGTGCAAGTTAATTTTATTTTATTAAGTATATATTTTTTCTTTTGTATTTGTGTTATTCTTTCATTTCCATTGCATTCCTATATTTGTAATGTTACAAAAAAAAAAAAAAAAAAAAAAAAATTATGTATTCTTTGATCGTTCACCCTGTTCACTGGGGAGATACTCATGTAGCGACCTTTATCAAATAAATATTTTGTAAGGCCTGTGTTACATGCAGCGCCACCCCACAAGCTAAGTACTTCAACTTCTACTCCAAGAATGTTTTGCGCGCTCTTTCGAGAGAAGCCCGCTCTTCCCTATTGGAGTGTCTGCACGTTTTTCTCTGTACGCGTTGTGTTGTGTTTTTGGTAAATAAAAGTTTATTTTTCTGTTACAACAAGTAGTGATGTGTTAATTCTATCTTTAAATCCTACATATTCAAGCAATCCGGCACGGGTTCATTATTGGAAAAAACTACTGATTTGGGCCCTCTTTTCGAGTTATCTGGGAATCGAAAGAGATTTATTATGAATCCACGCGGGTAATAGTTTGTGAAAAGTGTAATATCGTCTTAATGAATATTCATTTGTAATACATCCATTGCATCCTACTCAAATCAGGCATGTAGCTTTGAGAACACGGTAAAATATTTTGATAACGAATGTGCAGAAATTCAATACGCAGGGTTGGCTGTTTCAAATATTGTATTTATTGTGCTAAATTAAATTATCCTTTCGACATGTTTTTCAAGAATATATGTCAGTCAAATTGGAATTCCAAATTAAGCTAGCTTTTAATAACTTAAGGCTATTTTAATTTACAATTACTTTTTATGTCATGATATAATTATCAGCACACTAAAAGATTAGGAATTAAAATTATTCTCTGTTTTTATAGACTTCAGATTTCTTTGTAAATTGTTTAATATTTTGCTGCGAAGACATGACATTTTTGTTAATGATTTTAAGTGAATGATGCGTTTATATGTAAAATGTTTGTGTTTATTCATCAACCGGCACCCCCACCCCGAAAAAAAAAATTCCTTAAGGGTAACATTTTGAAAGATAAAAAACAGCAAAATCGTTGGTCAATCGTTTGCAAATTATGTGCGCCTATCATTAGTGAATTGTGTGCAGTTTTCATAAATTGCAATTTTCTTACAAATTTGCAGTCGCAAAAGATTTTTTTTGTGAGAGAGGCGGTAACACATTTCAGAACCAACATAAAATCATTTATGAACAGTTTAATTACAATATTTCAGAGTTACACCCGTATTCACGAAACTTTCTACCAGCTGGTAACAGCCGGATTACCATAGAATCGGATGGTTAAAAAAAAAAATGGTATTCACAAGGCCAAATCGGCTGGTTACATCTCGTTTTTAACAGACGAATGTAACCAGCCGAATTCGGGTGGTTACCGGCCTGTTACATTCGACGCATGCGCTGTGAGGCTCTAATCTGTTAACAAACATGGCGGACTACAGCGCTGTTGAAGACAGAAGGTATGGAAATTTTAGAATTTATTGATAGATTTGCAAAATTTATGTGTGAGGAGAAAGTAAACGGTTTAGAAGACTTGTGTGTCAAGGATTTTCCAATACATTACCATCAAAGTAAGTAAACGGTAAACAGGCGAAAAAGGAAATGTTTTAAATTTACAGCAAACGTGTCAATGAAATTATGGCGCAGCGGTAAAGCGAGCGATTGGCAAGCAGTAGTTCCAGGGTTCTGGCCTCGCTGCGGCCAAAGTATCCCTTCTTGCTCTCTCACCCCCCCCTTTTTTTTACATCTCTTTTTTTTATTTTTTCTAAAAAAGTAAGGCCCTCTGGGATGAAGTACTTAACCATTTTAATTAGGTGTATAAATTCGACATTATACTACAATACCATCAAAATCAATCATGATCCCAATCCTGTCAGAAAAAAAGAAATAATTTTATTAATTTTTTATTTTTTTCCCAGCAAGACCATTGCAAAATTTAATAGACAAAGCCATGTGAATTAGCAGGGGTTAGCTGGGCTGGAACAGGTTTCTATAATTAGTCCCCTTTCTAAAATTCCTTTGATTTCCCACCCTCCCCCCAAATTTTAGTCAATGAAATTAGTAGTTTTTTTTATTTGCATTGATTCTGCAGTTCAACTATAGGTAAAAAAAATTTCAGCGCTACATACCCCCATCCCCTCCCAATTTTTATTTGCCTACGATTTTGCAAAAGAAGAACATGTAGCTTTGAGACAAAAATTCATTGACATTTGTTTTATCTGTTTCAAGGGGGAAGAAAATGTAAATTTTAACTGAGTCTGTTTTAAGCTTATAGTATTAAATATTTATTTACATACATCCGATAAAATAACTAATATAATTCTTGATTTTTGCATTATTCCATTAATAAAAATACATCAGAGGCATTATTCACTATTAATATTTAAATTGAATACTCTTTTTCCCCGTTCCTGCTTTATTTAAATAAGTTGTACACTTCGTGCTAAGTTATTACTCATAAATTAATCACATGCGAAAAAAAAAAATCTTATTTTAATGTCTGACTACAGAGTGATTAAAGTGTCTATTGTGGGAAAAAACTTGCAATTTCGAGTGGAGATCTGCAATTCCTTTTTTTTTTTGGGGGGGGGGGGGAGGGTCCAAAAATTTCTAGTCCTTGATATGAAAAATCAAGAGACAGCCTAGTTCATAACTTCAGTTAAAAATTGAGTAATGGCTACCTCATAAATCATTATTTAAGACCCAGCAAGAACCATCTCAACACAATCACATTTTAATATTCAGGTATATATTTACCCTTTACTGTATAAAATTACAAAAAATTGCAGAGCTGCACTATGATCCATATTTTTGTGATTAAAGTATGGTCACCAGTAGGTTTCAACATTAGAATCATTACAATTGTATTAAGACATTGTAAAAATATTTGCTTTTTTATGCATTTGAAATTTTAATTATTGATACTCAAAAAAAAAAAAAAAAAAAAAATACCATCTCCTACAGTAAAACAAATAAAATACCCCCAGGGTAAGCTCTTAAGTATGTATTCACAAATTTTTAAACAATCGTACTGTTTTTGACTGTCAGATACATTAAAAAATAAAAATAGAAAACCTTCGAATACCTTTAAAAATTATCTTTTAAAATCAATATATCTTTTAAATTCGTAGGAGTATATAAATAAAATATCGGTTATTAATTACAAAAAATTCAGCAGAAATCTCCGAAATAAATAATTGAAGCATTTGTGATTATAAAAATACATGAAAACACATTACACTCCTGCTTATTTTCAACTATTTTGGAGCGCTCGCGAAGAGGGTTCAAGGGTCGGCAATCAGCTGGTTGGATAGCCAGTGCCCTAAGCCAATCACAGACGAGCTTACAAAGCAGGATGCACAAGTACAAGTTAATCGGTGGTCAAACGTTGGTCAGGAAACCAGTGGTTTTAAATAGTTGGCGAATACCGTTCTGAGGTTACCGGTGTGTTACCAGCAAGTAACGGTCAAACGTTTGTTTCATAATCAGGCGGTTACTAGCCGTTTCGTGAATACGACTGTTAGAGATTTTATAAATGAGTTATAACACTTTATGGTTGATATATATATATATGCGTATGTATAGATTCGGCTATAGATATTCGTATGTATAGCATACTGAACATAGATTCGGTTTAATAAAATTTAATTACTTTTCTTTTTATGTGAGGGGGGGCTGTGCCCCCCCTTTCTCTTTTTAGTAGAATAAATTAAATAATGCAAACAAATAATATTCTAAAGACAATACCTCACAAAAATAACAATTAAAAAAGACAAAAAAATTAAAATATATTTTAGCATTCTGACAAAAGATTACGCATCCAAAAGTAAAGAACTAGTTTAACTCATAACAAACATAAACAAACAATGCTTATCTCATACCTTGATTAAAATCGCTACATTATTGCACTATTGAAATATCAAAATCAAAATATCAAATATTATATTAAAACGAAATTATTTGTTGCTCCTTCTCTTAACAAATAAACAAAGGAAATCATAACAAATAAAAACTAACAATGCTTGACTCCTACCTTGATTAAAATCGCTAAATTATTGCAATATGAAAATAATAAAATCACAATACCTAAAATTATTGCACTGTATAAAATATTAATAATGATATTATTTGTTGCTTCTACCCTTAACAAATAAACAATCGAGAACGAAAATATTAACCTGAAACGTACTATCGAAAGAAAGTTTATTGATACAAAACTGTATATAAACAGTGAGTATGAACCTGAACATCCATTTTAAATTTCAAAAATAATTAAATAATAAATTTAATGTAAAATAAAGCCATTAAAATAAAACCATAAAGCACATTGTCATCGCCGTTTTACGGAAACAAGCCGCCGGGTTTAAGTTTACCACATCTTAACTTCCGAACATCAAACGGCGGGGTTACCATAATGGCTTCCTTTATTGCGCCGAAAAAAAAAAAAAAAAGCGCGCCAAAGGACAAATTCTAAAGCTGTACCTAATGTCCATTCTCTTTCACAGATGGCGCCATCACCGCACTTTGCAAGTCAAATTCCAGCTTAAGCCAACCTTGCATTGCCAAGACAAATCTCAAGCTTGATTTAAGCTTATGTGCTGTCTGGGTATGGACACGAAAACTCGCCACTTCCGTTTTAATGAAACTCGCCAATCTTCAAATGCATAAAAAATTCATTTGTACTTCGTATAAATAATCTGAATTAATAAAGCCAAATCCACGATAACAGTTCGATTCTTGGTGCCTTATCGTCGTGCAACCATGAGAAATTAGTTGACCTCTGTAGATATATTGACCTTTTGCTTCCCGTAAGGAGACCCGAAAAGGGTGCGAAATAAAACATTTGATTCGAGTGTAATGGAAACAGATAGAAAGAAATAATATGTAAATACTGGTTCATTGCTGAATTTCTAACAAAATAGCTGCAGGAGCTCTAATTTGTTTTATTGTAAATTTGAGCATTAATTACCTAATTTATATTTAAAAATTAAGTAATCTTTTGTTTTACCACTGCTATATTTAATTTAATAAAAAAATGTCAATAGAAGCAATTATGTAGGCTGTTAAAATTTTTAATTTAATCTAAAATTCTCTGAAGAAAAAAGACTACAGGAGCTGAGCTCTCATGCAAAAACCCTGACTGGTCTTCGTGTAATACTCTCTAACATATTTCTGCACCCTAATTCGGTAGATTTTAAAAGGGGCTTAACGTAGAAAAAAGTCTCCAAATATGTTTTTCAGGAAAAGTTTAGCAAAATTGTAAAAAATTAATATAAATTATAAAAATGTTAAGATTAAAATTCATAATTCTGTACATAGTGGGGGTTATATACTGTCATATACAGAGTGGAGGTTCCACTGTCTGTGTAGTAAACATTTTTATAGCATACTGAACTCGTTTGTATTATTTTAGTTTTTAGTACTAAAATATTTGAAGGCGCAATATGAACTTCCCCCTTACATCCCCCCCCCCTCAAAAAAAAAAAAATCTTTGCAGTGACCCTGCCTTTGGGTGCCCGGAACTTATATCCCTAACACTTCTACACCGTATGAATGTGAAACAATATTATTTAATTAAAATAACGAAATTTTATGCCAACACTACGAAATATATACAGGCCCATTACTGCCAAATAGTGCTGGCCCGGTACATTTTAAGCAGTACCACGCCGTTAACTTTTCTGTGCATGTCATAGACACATGGCAGTTCGCCGTTACTAGTTATGTACCGGCGCATATGCACTTTTCAGGCACTGGTACTCCAGTGACTTCCAGACGATGGCAATCTACCTTGCTCCCGGTATACGGCACTTCGCCAGCACGACGGGTACCCGGCCGTCACTTTGCGGGCAGTTGTGTGTTTGCTGGGAAGTTGTCGGTTATCGAAATGGGAAGCGAAGACTAGACGCGGAGTAAGCTTTGTTCCAGCTCTCGACTTAAAGCAGCAACCTGTCTATCAAGATTGTCCAAAAGATTCCCTATAGGATTCAGGTCTGGAGATTGAGCTGGCAGTTCCATTCGCTCTAAACCAAGACCCTCAAGATATTCCTCAACAACTTCGGTGAGGTCGTGCATTATCATTCATTAGAATGATATCACTGCCAATTGCTCAAGCATATAGGCGGACATATGGATCAAGGATCTCATCCCGATATCTCACACCAGTCAGAGTTCCTCCCTGGAATACATGCAGGTCAGTGTGACCACCGAGTGAGATCCCTGCCCAAACCATTATTCCACCACCTCGGTAACTGTGTCTTTCAACAGTGTTGGATTGATGGTATCTGGTGCTTTGTTCCCTCCAGATCAGCAGACATCCTGAATCGCTCTCCAGTGTGTATCTGGACTCGTCTGTAAAGAGCACAGAAGCCCATCGCTGTCTGGTCCAGAAAACTTGTTCTCTTGTCCAAGATAAGCGCGTCCTTCTCTGTCGTTCGTTGAGGGGACACACTACTGGTCGCCTTGCATAGAGACCTGCATTGTGAAAACGCCTCCGCTACGTACTAGCGTATATTCTTCTCCCTGATGCTACAGAGTGATCTGCAACAAGTTGCGACACAGAAATTCTTCTCCTTCGGGCCGAAAGAGCTATAAATCGGTCTCCTGCAGGTGTTGTAGCTCGTGGTCGTCCTGGAACATGCCTTCAGGACACAGAAACTTCGGTTTGATATTGATTCCAGAGACGGTGGACCACACTGCGAGACACGTTAAGACGCCTAGCAGCATCAGCCTGTGACAACCCCATTTCACTCCATCCGACCGACTGCCACCTTAACGAATCGGACAAACGGCTTCTCTCAGACATTGCGGGACCCTACTGGCTATCGTCAACGAATCTGCTAACAAAAGCTGTAAATCTACAAAAATTACTAGCGTAATTATGAAAGCCTGATATTTGCATACTTTTCTCTCACTCATATATGCCTGTTCTTTTCTATTAAAAAAAAAAAAAAAAAAAGTGGAAGCTATCGTTTTTGCATAAATTTTCATGAAGTTCATTTTTATCATTTATACAGGGTGAATCTAAACTCTTGAGCAAAACTTTAAGGGGTGATAGGGCACATAGTAAGGAATCAGAATCACATAGCAATCTGGGGTCGGCAACGTCATTTTCGTGTAGTTCTTAATAATCACTTTGGATAAAAGTGCCGAAACAACAGTGCACTTTCCTACCATTATTCGTCAGAAACTTATGTATTTTCCCCCAAAAACAGAAGACTAAAATTGATATTTTAAAAATTCTATTTTATTTCATGGATGAAATTTTCGGAGACGCGCCTATTGTTTATGAAACTTGGTTAAGAAATTAGACGGACACTTCAATGCTTTTCCAAAAGTGATTATTACCGGGTAAGTTAAAACTGCGTTTTTCACCCCAGATTGCTATGTGATTACGATTCCTCATTGTGTGCCCTACCACCTCTTAAAGTTTTGCCCAAGAGTTCAGATTCACCCTGTATAAACTATAAATTGTATCGTTAGTTTCTTATTTGTGCTTAATTAGCTCTACTAAATTGAAAGAATTTACCGTGTTTGCTCGCGTAATAATCGTCCTCGCATAGTAATCGCGAGCCCCATTTTGAAGAAGAAAAAATCGTCAAAATATTTTCTTCGCATGAAAGTCGCCGTTGCGCATTTGACCTCCATCAAGAAAATAGAAAATTATCAGCTCTTTCCAGAACTACAGCACTACTAAAACCTTCAGTGAAAGTACTTTATTACGAATTATGTTATTAGATTTTTTTTTTGGTCAAAGTTTTCACAATTGTAAATTTATTGCCTATAATAAAAATACCATCGTTAAATGAAAAAAAGCGTTTATTTCGTATGCAACTGATGAAAAGACTTTAATAAACAGCGCATAATCTGGAAACATTTGACAAGTTATTAATTTTAATGTAATATATTTTTTATACCAGTATGTCTTTAGCATTAGAGTGTAGAATATTGTGTAGTAGATTTCCCTGAATAATAGTCGCACCTAGACTTTCTCTATGAAAATTTGGCAAAAAAAGTGCGACTATTATCCTAGTAAACACGGTAACTTACTGATGTTTAATAAATTCCGAAATATAAAAAATACATTTAAATTACTCTAGTTTAATTTAAATTAAAATCACTTGTCAAGTCTTGAAATTTCAATTCTTTCCATTATTTTATTAGTAGTAATAGTAAGGGAACCTCCGAAATTTCCTTTCATATGCGAACATCAAATTTTATTAAAAACTAATTATGATAATTTATTTCTGTAATTTCGAATGCACAGGTTTCAGATATTGTTATTAAAATATTTCAATATTGACAATGCAGTTAATTTTTCTTCGAAGAAGGAAACCTGCAAAACTAATTAAAAAAAAATCAACCCAAACAGAAATAAGCAAATCTCTCGCTGATACAAACAAAGAAATCACATTTTCTTTCATAATTATGCCTCCCCCCTCTTAGAACAAAGGGAATAACTGACAATGGTAAATTTGCGTCTTCCTGGGGAATAAGTTTCTTTCTTAATTAGAGCCAAGAGACGGGCGATATTTAATTATCTGTCTCCAACGAATGCGTATGATTTTATCTTTATTTAGAACATCTCAATCAATTGTTGCTGTCAGCGGATTCTGAATATGTGTTCAAGTACAGGTCGATGTATTGCTGTTTGTTTCTTTGTTTGATTATGGCAACGCTACGCTAGGGCGATCTGCCAACGATGGGGGATACCTTGGTAGGAGGGCTTTCTAAGGGGTTCTAACGCTTATTCACGTTACATCTGGAGAAAAACCTACCAAAACTGCAGACCGTTATATCGACAGCCGCGCGTTGGGACCCGAAGCCGGGACCTTCACACGTCGATGTATTGCATCTAGATGTGAAAAGCAAACAGAATGGAAATAGAAATCTAATTCAGTTTGAACTTTTTCTCTGGTTACAATTCTGGACCGACCAATGGCCGAATAGATAAGATACTGAGCATTGATAAATAGCTGATGTGTGCAGGTTTAGGAATCTGGTCTATCGTGCGGCTGTCGATTTAACGGCTTAGAGTTTGGGATGGTTTCTCTAGATGTAGCGTTATTGCGCGTTAGAGCTTGTTAAAATATCTTCCATCCACTGCGATTTAGGCAGGATAGCCCTCGGGTAGCTTTTCCTTAACCAAAAAACAAAACTAAAACTTACTTATTACAGTTCCTTAGTGCTATCTTAAACTTGTAAAAATAATATTAAGTTCAAGGTCATGTCTGTGCGTTGTACCTCTCAGCTTCAGAAAGTATATATACTTGAAATATCATATATAAATCACTGCGTTCAAAGAAATTAAATGATATGAGATCCACCCATTTTCGGTATCATAAGAATTTCTTGCCACGAGTAACGTCTTTCAACAATGCATGAGTTGAACTGAACAACAGAGACCTCCTGCAATGTCTTCGGATTATACAGGGTGTGCCAACAACGCTGCATAATCTGAATAAATCGACGAACTTTTAGAGGAGGTGGGGGCACACAATAAGGATTCAGAATCAAATGCCGATGTAAGGTCAAAAGCGTTGTTTTTGTACATAAACTGGTTTTCAATAACTTAAAATACAAAAACAAGAGAATAAAACACTTCATTAAACTTTAAATTAGAAAATGAAACATTTTAAAGTACGGATATATACATTTTAGTAACTTAAAATAATATTACAAATCCTGTTAGCGTAACATTTGCTCAAGGTACAGCTTCCTTCGGCTGCAATGCAAATATGCACCCATGTACAAAACTCTTCCTGTACCTTGAGTAGCATACTTGATGTTACGCATCTGCATGCTACGCATATATGTGATTTACTAAGTCTTATCCGGGATAGATTTTTATAGAGCCTGATTATAAGATTTTGCTTAAAGATTAGTATTCTGAAATAAGTTTTACTTCTTTCTCCGCATTATTTCAGAAAATGAATTTATAACCTATAATTTAAAATTTCAATATTTATGTGGTCCCTTAACGGTTTACCGTAACGGGACATTTTTAAACGTGGAAAAGTGACTTAAGTCAAAATCTTTGCTGCTCAATAACTCAATGAATTTTGGTCGTAGAAGGGAGATTTTTTTAAAATTGTGCATGAAATTGAAAAAATAAATTTTTTCTAAATATAACTCATAGAACCGGGGGACCGTATAAAAATTTAAGTTCTGTAACTTTTATGGGAATTGATTTATTGACTTCGATTGTGTGAGTTTCTGATATAATAAATTATACAATTTAGAGCATTGTTGCAATTGAACTATGTGTCTCTGACTAACGGTTTAGAAAATAGACATTGGGCACCGTTAGGACTGGGCATCCTGTATATAGTATATATACAGGGGCGTGGACAGAGGGGGCTGCAGCCCATGGGACCCTTTACATAGTTTACAATTTGATATTTAGCTTATAATTTGATACCCACTCCCCGCCCCGGAAATAAAATCCTGGCTAACAGTATATATATCTAGAAAACTAAAATAAACTAATGATTAAAACATTACTTTTTTTTCGTGTTATAAAAGTTTCTCATTTATTTTAATTATTATACTTTGTCACTCAAAATAAACGTAATTTTTTCAATTCAAATCTTCCTCTGGGCGCAACAAACTACATTTAACTAAACAAACCATAATTAATTCATACGAGAAACATCTTTAAAATAACTTAGGTAAATTTAAACTCCCAAAATATCTGTTTCCTTTAGTTCATACATCTTCACAGCGTTCATGTACTTCGTCTTTCATCGTAACCCAGGCGCGCTCTCACGCAATCGAAGCATAAATGTGTTACACGAAGCTTGTATTAATAATTTTATTCATCTTACTTAGTTTGGGAACACGCATCGTGTGAGTGGAACGTATAATTTTCCGTTTGATGTATGAGATATTCAAATATTAGTTCAAAAATCCCCAGTATTCTTGTTACCATCGTTTATTTAATGTATGAAATATATGTTTTGACAGTTATCATTGAAGGTTTAAGATACCATAGGAAAAAGTTTGTGTTCCACAGTATCATTTTACAGTAAGGGAAAGAGTCAGCATCAGAAATGTAAGAAGTCACAATGCACCCTACACTGAAAAAAAAAATCTGTTAAACTGACTGAAAAAAACTGTCAGACAGAACGTCAGTTTATTTCCGTATATTTTACAGAAGTCTTCCATACTTTTTTCCTTATACGGAAGATTTCTGTAAAATGAACTGAGAATCTGTACAATTTATGACTGAAGACTTCTCTGTAACAATGACTATATTAAAGACTTCTGTAAAAAAAAAAAAAAAAAAGACGGAAATAAACTTGCGTCCTGGCTGACAGTTTTTTTCTGTAAATTTGACAGACTTTTCTTGCAGTTTACTGCCAGTTAAATGAGTTAATATATTTTTAATACTATGTTTGTGCCATAACTCGCTAACATTTCTAAAAGGTTAGACACCAGATGGATTAATTTATTTATACTGACTTTTAACGTTCGTTTCAAGGCTGCATCATTCATCCTCAAAATGGCGACTGGAAGTTGGCGAATTGAAACGCTGAATAAAGATAATTACGTAACATGGAAACATAAAATATGAACTGATAAAATTAAGAATGCATCAAGAATAACTTGTAAAAGGTGTAAACGCATCGGGCACTGGGCTAGCGAATGTGAAAGTGGAAAAAAGAATAATTTTAAACATTAGCCTAACAACCTGGGATTCTTATCCACTCTGGATAGCTCGCCAATAGGGTTACCAGGCGAAATACAGCAACCGTACTCGCCTAAAGCTCTCTCAACAATAGCAAATAACGAAAAGCAAAAAATTTGGTGTGTTAAAATAGATACTAAAAATGATATAAGTGACTTCAGTTATCATCGACCCATGTTTGCAATTGCATAGAAAGGTCAGGAAACCCTCCTACTTCCAGTCGATGAAATAAATGTAAAGGAAGAATAAAAGAAAAAGGGGTGGAGAAAAAATGACATAGTCAATTAATATCATTTTAATACGGTAATAATGAAACTAAAAAATTAGAGGGGTTCCGGGGGGGGGGTCTCCCCCTCACGAGGCTCGAACAGCCGAGTTTTCATTTATTTCAGAGTGTTTAAAATGCACTTTCAATCGTTATTATTTTATTAAGTTTTTAAAATGTCCTTCTGAGTCGTTATAAGTCGTTCTTGTCCTGAGTCGTTAATTTATTTCGAAGAAAACAAGATTACATCAGTGAAATAATTTTATTGTAATTGCGTATGGAACATTAATGCATCATATATTACTTTCAAATGATTCAAGTTTAAATGAATCGCATCAGAAATGTATGTATGTGACTGAAGAATAGACAGACATACAAGGATGTCATGGGGTGTCCACATCAGCTTTTTATAATGTTATAATTTTCTAAACTAAGTAATGCAAGCATACGTTTTTTAAAAAGATGATTTTCCCCAATTTTTTATTATTAAACGTAATGTTAACTTGTTCAGTCTCATCGTTGAAAAGACGGGACGGCAGGGATTATCCCACTGCTCCCAGTGGTCCTTCCTGGCATTGTCCTTTAAATGCTCGAAAAGGGCCAGCGTTGCGATAACGAAATATTTTGAAAATGTCTGTGAATGTCAAACAACTTTTGTACTTTTGTCCTTTCAGTAACACTGGAGGATTGAGCAAAAGTTAAGTTAAATTGTGCTATACATAGAACTAGTGAGGATCAAGTTATATTTTACAGCAGAAGTGTTCAATTTGTTACCTAAATAAGGTATCAATGCTGCCATGGCAATATGGCATTCGATTCGACTTCTTCTCCTTGTCAGCTGCATACCTACCCAGCAAACACACACAGGTTCTCTGAACGTCTATTAACGTTCAGAGAACCTGTGTGTGTTTGCTGGATACACTCAAACAGATAAGTTTCATTGCACAGTCTTATCCTCTCGGACATTGTGGGGTCCGAATAGAACATATATGGTATTGCTATTCGGGCCGTACCATAACCAAGTGGATAAGACACTGTTCATGGTATACATATAAAGTGTGAAGGCTCCGTGTTCGCACCTTCAACTATTCGGACCGTGTTCAAATATGGCAAACATTTTACAAAAGGGACTGTACACATATCAAACTGAAAAATTCAATTTTTATTCAATCCCTCCTTTAGTAACACTTATATTTGCAACAATATTGCCTTCATGCAAGGAAGGTAAATATAAAATCGCATGTCTCTGTGTGGATTGTTTTCCGAGATATTTAAAATTAAACTTAATGAGTTACACCACTTTACCTGCTCTGTTGATGTCTTTTTAGAGACGAAAACAGTTTTATTTTATAGGACGTATTATGAATTGATAAAAATTAAGTAATGATATCTTTGTAGGAATTGGGCTATTAAACGCATTCAAATCTTTGAAACTAATAGGTTTAGCTTTCCCGAAACTGATCAGTACTACATAATGAAATTATTGATAATTTAGCCTTTAAAGGGTCTTCCACGAATTATCTCACATTTCCAGCGATTGCGTTTCAAAGTATGAAGCAGAAAGAAAGAGAAAAGGTATGTGCTGACACTCACCAAAAGTTACCAAACATACATTACAAAAAGAATTCTAGCTCAAATAGGACTTCCAGAACTCAATTGTAGCTGCCGCCTACTCAATTGTAGTAACATAAGTTACCGTCAGCTAAAAATTAACTACATTTTTCTTTCTTTTGAGAGATCCCCTTAGCATGTGGCGATTAATACTAAAATTTCCAACTTGCGATATCTCAGAATCTATTCCACTCAAAGACATGGATTTTTTAAATCACCCGGTACAATAAACATCCTGGACAAAATTGAATTAACTTCGTGCAACTCCGCATTTTTCGCTTAGATGTGAAGTTCAAAAATTTATTTCATTGCTCAAACCCGAGCAAACTGGAATTGCTTTGAATCTATAACTAGTAAAGGCTGTGATTCGCCTGTTATGAAGGTCACAAGTTGCCACCATTAAGGAGTCATAGGAGGATTAAGAGTTCAAAAAATCGGTTTTTCAATTTTAATTTTATTTGAATTAATTTTATTCTGAGCATTTGACTCTAATTTCATGCAATTATCCCAACTAGAACCGGAGATACACATGAAAACGTTTTATGACAGCTTTATACAGTATTTGAACACAATACGGTAAACTTAAACTGTGTTTTCTCAAAATGCATTTTTTGTGAACTCTCCGAAAGATAACAAAATTTCTATAATTCACATCTTCCCGAAACTTTGTATAGTTATAACTGGAATCAGTATCTATAGAATAAATTAACATTAAAAGTGAGAGAGGAAAACTTTTGAAATATAGAGGGAAAAGTGAGATTCATTTCAACTTTCAATTTAGAAAATGCAATTTAAAATTTCTAAATTTTTCTTAAATATTAATTCATTCTGTAAAATATACATTTCACATTTTGCAACAAAATTCTTAAAAATATTAATTCATTCTATAAAATATATATTTTACTTTTTTTGCAACAAAAATTTTGTTTACAAGTGCATTTTAATTTGATTTTTCTTACAAATAGTGATACGCATTATTAAAAAAATCTGGAGTGACTCCACTCGACTTTCCGAACACTTACGATTAAGATCATTAACAAGCATTGAAATAAATTTTAATGGATGAATGATTCAAATATATATACCAAATTGAAGCTCAATTGAATGCGCTGTTTAAACGTTAGCGCACTTTCTAGAATTTCTCCCCATATTCCATAATGTAAAAGAAATCTTTGTCCCAGCCCTGTAGAAAAACTATAAGTCCTATACACGTCAAAATCAATACCGGTCTTACGATGGTGGTTTATAACATCGCAAGAGTCTATACCCAATTTGAGATCAATCGAATGCCCCGTTTAGGAGCTATCGTGTTCACTCACATACACACAAACACACATACACACATGCACACACGCATACATACATACATACATCTCGTAAAAATAGCATAAAGGAATTCAGAAGACCTCAAAACGTGCAAATACACCTAAATCTCGAAGTGGAATTTTTTTATGATTAAATTACTTTCCTTACATGGTATATGTTCGGAAAGTAAAAATAATACATAATAGTAAAAATTAAATATCTGTGAAAGGTAATGGAGTTTTACCTGAAGTTTTATGATGTGTTATACTGTATTATTATACAAAATTCATAATGCTGTGACTATTATTTTGATCATAAAATATAAAACCACAAGGGTCTATGCGTGCATATTTGCTTCTCAATTCCCTTAAGACCCGAAATATTATGTGTACGATTAAAACAGCTCATGTTATTCGAATGTAACTCAGGGAAGCTAAAATCTTGGGTACCTTCGTTTTGCAATAAATGAAATGTGCAAGTTATAAGGTATTCCACGAAATGAAAATGCATGAATTTATAAATAGGCACATAGAGAAAGTTTGGAGAACTTGAAGTGGCCTTAGGCAAAGTAAATTACTTAGAAGAAAAGTACATCTATAAATGATGCATAGCCATAGTGTGACAGACACATGAATGAAAGAAAATTAAGGCGAGCTTATATACAATATCCATTAAGCATGAAAAAAGAACGGTATTTTTAGACAGCTAATTCCATAGAAAGACTCACTCATCTGAAGATGTGGAGACGGTCTCCTGATCTCATAATACGGAATCCATCCGAAGCCATGTTTGTCTCTAATATACTAATGGATGATGTAAGGCCGGATATTGAGCTTTTCTGTCATGAATCTCAAATCGGATCAAGCACACTCAGCGATCAAACAGAATGGAGATTTTTCCCCCCCTGACGCTTGACTTCCTCTTATATATATATCAATACCTTTCTGCTATAGATGAAGCTAATGTCATACACTTAAATATATTTTTATTACTTTCATTTTTTGTTCGATTTTTTTTATTTTTTGTTGAATATTTAAAACATTTTCAAGAAATATCTAAAAGAAAAAAAGACTTTTTTTCAAATACTAGTATTAAACTATTTTGCTTCACAAAAATTGAGTTTATTTGAAATAGGAAAGTTGATCTTGCACTATGAAAAATGGCTAACAATGTAGATCTTATGGATATTTTACAAAATACTGACCTTTTACATTTATATATTAAAGCTCAAAGCCCAAATTATAGACCAAAATCGGACACATCTCAACATGCATGTACTAAATAAAATGTCCGAAAACTTATAAGTAATGTCACATAGTGATCTACTGAATCCTCGATTACATTTATCAATTCTTATGTTGGAGGAATCATCCATACTGGTGAATGTAGACAGCCTTTCATTTTTGTTTCATCTAATATGTACAGTAAAGACGGACATGAAGTGTACCGATGAAGTGATCCAGATATAACTTGTGACATTGATTCATCCAATGTGAAGGTTTGATGAAAAATGTAAACAAATGAACCGTTCATTTCTTCTGCCCCGTTCACTATTTAATTGAAAGGCTTGGGGTTGAGAGGGTTTGCGCACCCTGAGCTGTGAAAATGAGGTGAAACCACCGAACTGTATGAAAATATGTGCACAAGGATGATCACTCTGGATGGAGTGATTCCTTTGGATAACAATTAAAAGTGATTTAGTGTTAGTGAAAAGTGATAACAAATTCTTTAACACAGAGTTTACGAGAATCTGTGAGTTCTTCTTTATAATTTTCTTTCCTGTCAAGAAAGAATAAATAAATTGTTTTTAGTTCTTCTTAATAAAAGAAAAAACATTTTTCATTTCCATTTCCTTTTCCCTAAACAAAATACTTTTTTCGGAAACTCGAAGAAAATCTAAAATACCTGGTAAAATGTATTTGATTTTTGTTAGAATAGTCTTAATTTAAACTGAAACATCATTGAATATGTGGGTGTAACTCTGCCACCGCCATTTTTAAGCTTCAGTATCAAATCTAACAGAAGGACGAATTTCATTTCATTATTTTGTCGAAAACCATAGCTATTCACCTTAAAAAAATTTCTATCGCTTAGTTATGTTTTTAGTGCAAATATACTTTGGCTTTCACGTCAATGTGGATCATTCCACCCATAATCTAATTTTTGGATAACAGTCACCAACCTTTCTGGGAGATACCTGCTTTTGGTATTATATGCCAGCACAACTATTGGGTTGGCAACAAAGTAATTGCGTTTTCTTGTATAAAATTCAAGCAAATAAGTTTTCAACAAGTTTTTAATTACAGGTAAGCTGTGCCTAAACATACGATTCATATTTGTTACATTTTAAAGTAAGAATTTCACTAGCAGTATTTTTTTTTCGTCCATAAAAGATGGCCACCCTCCCCCTTTTTTCGCTTCTATCCTCCTTAGAGGACAATATTAAAAATGTCCTGAAATTAATTTTTAGGTATTCGTGACTGCTGTATTTTACAGAAAGAATTTCACGGATATCTCTATTTTTATTTGAGATCACGCGGGATATGTGAAAAGAACTTTTTGGCCCCTTACCCCCCCCTAAGATTACGAATTTTGGAAAATGCTCTCTGATCTAGCACCTATGTTGAAGAACTCACGTACGTGCCAAATTTCGCATAATTAACTTCAGTAGTTTTGGCCAGGCGAAATATTGACATACGGAAAAACGCAATTACTTTGTTGCCAATCCAATAGTTTATGTGTTACCCGGTACAGAGCGCTACTCGTATGGAAGAAAACGTAAGTGGATGGCATGTGGATCGTTTTACCCGCTAGGATCATTTTAGGCCACATTTCCCTACATAAGATTTCATAATGCTTTAGTGAGTTTGCTCTAGTTTTGACAATAGTTTGATTTCATTTTAAGTAAGCTTTCACGTTCACAGCCAGTTAGCACCGAAATTGAGGTTTCATAGCATCAATTCTCTGTTCTGAAAACAGTCCTTTAAAAAATTTAACATTTTTCAAGAAGTTCTGAGCTTCCGTCGAGCATTTAAGTGCAATTTTAGCTTGCTTTTCCGATCGTTCGGAGAAATGCATTAGTTAAATTTCACTTTTTAAAAATATTTTTTGGTCGACAGACATTTCTATATTTAGTGTCTGAATTTTAAACAACTTCATAATATACGAACAGTTTAACCGAAGGAAATGGGGAAAAAATATCCATGTCATCAGTTATCCATGTCATCAGTCAGTGACGTATCCACCATAGAGTATACTACACTGCAAAAGTGTAGAAATTCGATCTTCGAATAGTGCATGATTTTGATGGAGGGAAAGAGGACGAAGTCTCTTTTGTTTGGTAAATATTTTTTTTTAATTACCCGATATTTGTTTAAGCACACTTGTAAATCAGACAGCAGAATGTCGACAATGTAGATACAAAATTCACTATTTTACATGCATAATTTATAACAGTTCATTCATTTTTCTTAACACTTTTGAAATAAAGGAATAATTTTCAAAAGATTCACCGCTCAAAAAAGAAATATAAATTTTGTGGTTTAATGCATATTAATCTTATGCACCTTCACGAAGCAAAAATGATAAGATTTCCTCACCTTTCTTTTCGTTGGGAAAAAAGCAAAACAAATGCTACCGCAAATCGAAAAGGATACTAAAAGAAGTGCTACTTTGTAATTGGTCCAAAAGAAAAGCTTATTTGCATTTGATTTTTTTCAGTACAAATTGCTTCCTCTATCGTTTGTGAGTTCCTTTTTCTTTTGATTACGTAAATTTGAAAATGGAACCTGTAAAGCATTAAGGCAAAGGTAAGCATTGGGGCAAAAATAAATGTGCAAATTGTTTTTAAAGCGCTATTTCCAATTTTACAGATGCAAATTGCTTACATATTTATTCTAATAAATTTGTGAACGTGCTATAAAATTTCATATATTTGTAATTCTGTAAATTAAAATGCGCTTCTCTTTCAAAAAACCGCATTTAGTTTAATTAAACATATTTCATTATTTAATTTGACGTTTATCCATAATTTTAATTGCACAGGCAATTAAAATTGTCTTAAGGATTTTTGGAATTACATTAGGTACAGTAAATCCCTAGTTAACATTTTTTTTCTTCCCGCGCTCTAAATAACTATCCTGAGCAACACCTGCGGTTTTAAATGATGCACAGGTAAAAACAGGATTCACTTATAAGTGTAATAAATTTTTCCTTACAGTATCATTGGCATACTAAATTATGAAACAAGATTCGAAAGTCCTCGGGTATCCTTGTTCTTGCTTATTGTTTTAAGACAGTCTGAACTATTGATTGATTGACTTTTTAAATAATTTTGTGCTTGTTTTTTTTTTCTTGTAATATATGATGATGCTTGAAAATGAAGCATTTGTACATTCTACAACAAACTGTCATCAAAATTCGAACCTTCTCTGATCCCCTATGAACCATCCGAAAAATAAATTCTACAATCTTTTTCCTCAGAACAACCATTTCAACCTCTACTTTTCCTCCTCTAAACTAAAGTCTATCAGTACTTATATTTAGTGAAAAAAAGCTGCTTGAGTTTTGTGGCGCATCTGAAATCGTACAGGAAATAAAAAAATGCGAATGCTATGCGAAAGGTTGGCCGCCTCTAGTTTAGAGTCATACAAATAATAAAAACAAAGTTTGTGTAGGTTTTTATTTATGTAATGCGTTAATACTTCATCATCCATAATTAATTAATTTTGCTTTGATAAATTAATTTTGGAAATAGTATACATTCAGTTACATCTTATTTTATAGAAATTAAGATTTACAGTTAAAAACTTCTGTTTAGCATTATATTTTTATACAATACCTGCTTAGTTTTCAGGCTCGTGCAGTTTCGGGCTAAGAGTTCAGTGTAGATTGAGAGTTGTAAACAGTCCGCTTGATCAGGACGAAAAAACAAATTTTATTGGTCTAGAAATTCGACAAGCAATCCCCAATGCACACTTCACAGAAATCAACAAGTAATAACTCGCTTTTTAAGCCAGCTGAACACGGAGTTTCCGTCAAATGCTATATTTCTCATACAATAAAATTCTTCCGCAGTCTAAAGACTGTGGAAATTCTCAAGCAGTACCCCTCAACAACCATGAAGAAATTTACAGTCTTCAAAAATAGGCTTCGCAAAACAAGCAAAAAAGCGTCGCTTATAATGCCACAATATAAAGAAGCAGAGCACTTAGGTTCACAAATAACGTATTCGCAGCGACTCTCGCAACTGATTTGAACTAAGATGGGGGGGGGGGACAAGCGGCTCTTTTTTGCACCTTTTCGCGAAATTTCCAATGCTTTCGCGCTAATTCCGTCTGTGAGAACATTTCGTACCGTTCACGTATATATATGATGTAATACTACTAATGTTACTGCGTAATGCCAATGCAGGAAAACAAACTTTACAGGCTTCATTAATAAAATCGCGCCAAAGGTAGCCATGCTTTGCGACCTTTGTTCCGAAAAGCTGCCAAATTTCATGCCAAAAAAATGAGTCCTCAAAACTTAAGCCATCTGAGCGATATTAACAATATTTGAAGATACCCCAACATACTCAATGTTAAACAATAGGAAGCCCAAAACTCCTTATCCCTCGTTCTAATCGACCGATTTGCATGTAACAAAATGGAAATTTTAATTGGATTCGTAAAATACGAATAGTAGCCTAATTTACCTCTGAAGAGCATGTCTTCCCAAAATTATGGACTATTTATCTGCACTCATATATTGTTCGTTGAAAATCAAGATTTCTATTTTACGTGGTTGAAAGCGTTTTCTTATACTTTACTCAATATCAAGTTTAAAGGCAGTGTTACCTTTGAATTCGTTAAACTCGAGATTAGCATGAATTTGTAGAAGTCCCACCAGTGGCATAGTGCTAGCACTTTTAACTGGGAGACGGAAGGTTTTTTTTTATTTCTAATGGCCAGCAGACAAAAAAGAAAAATACAGAACTACAGAATACAAAAATACAAAGAACAAAGTAGGGATCAGCTGCTCATACGTTCTCTTGCCTCCCAATATCGACCGCAGAAGGGAGACGGAAGGTGCCTGGTTCGAAACCAAGTCACGTCCGCCGGCCTAACCATTCGGAGTTTTCCGTGGTTTTCTCCGAAACTTAGCTTAAATACGAGTTAACACTCCTTAGAAAGTCCTCCACAGAGGGAAATTCCTCCCCCAGCCTAGATCCCTAGCGCATATAATTGGCCTTAATCCACATTTCCATTTCCTACGAATTTGTAGATAACCCACTCAGGCAAAATTCGCAGTGGCAATAAAGTACATTCGTCAAATAATAATAAGATATTCATATTGTTGTTCTGAGGAAAAGGATTCTAGAATTTATATTTTTATTTTAAGTCAAATAATAATAAGATATTACTTAGTCTGGTGAAGTTACATAACAATATTTAGAACACTTTTAAAACATTTAATAAGAAATCACAGATAAAAGCGATTGCAGAAATACTGATGTACGATTCTCCAAACCGTTGTGCATGATGTGATTTAACCATTTTTTTCTCACAAATATCTCTAAGAGGGTAGAAAATGAATTTAATTCGCTGCCGTACAAAAATCTAAATTTTCATTAACTTTTGTTCAGTTTGATACACGCTTCATATTTTTTTCCAAGTTAAACTAAATAGCAGAAACATATTTCTGAGAAGAAAACCGGAAAATATTTTCCTCTCAGGAGATGGTTGTTATAATTAATAACCATGACTTTATTTAAAAGAGGAATGTAATTTTTCATGAAATATGAGTGGTACATTATGGTAAACTTTCTTTACATGATTAATATTTTCCTTTTTCTATAAATACTACTCATATTTTCAAAAAATTACTACGTGTATCACATATTTGTATATTTATAAATATTTAAAAATGTATCCTTTACATCGCAATAACTAACGTTTGAAAATTGTTCACTGTAATGTAAAAAATATATAATAAACATGCTGAAATACGATTAAATTTAAACACAAAAGTTGTTCGACAAAATTTGTTTGTTATAGAATTCTTAAGCGGTCATTTTTATTTTTTTATCACTCAAAGATACATTTGTAGTATACCAACGCGTTATTGAAGTCTTTGTTAAAAAGTTTTTAAACAATCATTAGTTTTACTGTAAAGGCTTAAAAAATGCTATTAGAGCTGCATTAATCAAATAGTACCACTACTAAGGACAAAATACAGTTTTGTGTTAAAATAATAATAATATGTCACAGCCTTTTAGAGTGCTTTAATCCTTTCACAGGCCTGATTAAGTAATTTTATCTTTGAATGAAAAAGTTTTCTTTCAATAAAAGAGATTAAATTTATAACTAGCTGAAGTACCCGTTCTTCGCACGGGAATGAATGGACTTTTTGATATTACGATTTGTGGCGATTACTATTCATTGTAATAAACAGATATAGCAAAGTGGATATCGCGTTATATTGTGTCCAATAATCATGCATACCGAATTGCAAGGCAATCGTTTGTACGGTGCAGAAGGCCATGCGGCGTAGCGCAATCTAGTGGCGAGTTTTAGCAAAACGGATACGGCGAAAATATTTTTCGCATTCAGATATCGATGTATACGAATTTTCATGACTATCGGCTGGACAGTCCTGAAGTTCATGTGTTGACGCGACATTTAGTGGCAAGTTATAAGAAAATGGATAGCGCCAAACTCTTCCCCGTGTTCAAATATCTATGTATACCTATTTTCATAGCGATCATTTGCACAGTCAAGAAGTGATACACTGCAGGGCCATCCAGTGGTTCAATAAAGTAATGATTTGCTACAGCGCCGTCAAGTGGCGAGTTATAGCAAAATGGATAACGCCAAAATATTCTCATTGTTCAAATAGCTATGTATACTGATTTTCATAGCGACCGTGTTCAACTATCTATGTATACCAATTTTCATAACGATCATTTCCACAGTCAAGAAGTGATACACTGCAGGGCCATCTAGTAGTTAATTAAAGTAATGATTTGCTACAGCGCCGTCAAGTGGCGAGTTATAGCAAAATGGATAACGCCAAAATATTCTCATTGTTCAAATAGCTATGTATACTGATTTTCATAGCGACCGTTTGAATGGTCAAGAATTTGGCCTGCTGCAGCGTCATCTAGTGGCGAGTTAAAATAATAATGCATTGCAGTGTCATCTAGTGGTGAGTAACATCAAAAGGAACGCAGTTAGAATATATTCTTCGTGCTCAAATGTGTAAGTATAAAAAATTTTATGCCGCTCGGTCGAACGGTATAGAAGTTGATGCTTTTCAGCGCCATTTAGCGGCAAGTTACAGCAAAATGGATAGTGAAAAATATTCTCCGTGTTCTAATATTCGCGTGTACCAAATTTCATCGAAATCGGTTGGACGATATTCGCATAGCAAACGGCTAAACGGAATAGAATTCGACGTTCTGCTGCGCCACCTTGTGGCAAGTTAGAGGAAAACGGATAGCATAAAAAGCTTCTCCATGATAAAAGACTTAGGTGAACCAAATTTCATGGTGCAACGGTGCTCAACGGTGCTGGAGTTTTTCAACCTCATACACTCATACCAACATTCATTTTTATCTATAACCAGTGTCATTATATATCCCAGTCTCAAATAAAATCCAGTTTCAAATCTAAGCCTCGCCAAAGTGCCAACATACGCCATTTTGCAAGCGTTTTTTCAGGAAATCATTCGAAGCATTGACTTAGCAGCAATAATATATGGGAAATGGTTCGACCGCGAAAAAGTAAAGCAAGCCTTTATTTGAAAAGTTGAATCCCTTAATACAGCCGAATTTTTTAAAATTATCAACTATAACGTGTTTTATTCATCATTACTCCGATGTACTAAATGAGAAGATTTCAATTTTCTGAAATTTGGCGGAATTCCCCCAACTTAAATCAATGTACTCATTTGGCGAGAATTCTGGAGATAGATCAATTGAAATCCCTTAATAACTGCATTATTTCTTCACGGATCATTAAAATTTAACGCTGTATTCTAATAAAACCTTTGCACTTGTTTTCAAAAATCTATTTCCTTAAGCTCTCAATAAATTGCGCCAAGCCGAAATCTGTGCAAACCGCTAGAACTCACTTTCACAAAATCGGCATTTGAGCCATTTTATTTTTTCGCCAAACTAAAATAATTTACCTATTAGCCTCGGAAATCTTCAATTCTTATTGTTTTGCGTGTAAAGCATTACATTCCTGCTCTGATTTCCCATGCACACGATATTATAATTTAAAAAAAAATAACCTTACGAATATAAACTAACAAAAAAAAATCATTATTATTCTTTTATTTTTACTTTGAGAATTTAAAACATTTTATTCGGCAAAATCGCCACACATGGCAACCACGATCCTTATTTCACACTTTTTTCACTACAGGGGTTACAATTACGGAAAGCTTTTTGCGTGAATAGCATAAAAAATCTCTTAAATTCCGGGAACGGGTGGACTTTCAAAGTTTTAAAGTGGACTACGATTTATTCTATATTATTTTACATATCTGTGCTAAATTTCAGGCCGATAGGTCCATTTTTGTGGATTTGTATACGAACGACATTTTATTCGGCAAAATCGCCACACATGGCAACTACGATCCTTATTTCACACTTTTTTCACTACAGGGGTTACAATTACGGAAAGATTTTTGCGTGAAGAGCATAAAAAATCTCTTAAATTCCGGGAACGGGTGGACTTTCAAAGTTTTAAAGTGGACTATGAGTTATTCTATATTATTTTACATATCTGTACTAAATTTCAGGCCGATAGGTCCATTTTTGTGGATTTGTATACGAATCAAATCCACAAACAAACAAACAAACAAACAAACAAACAAACAGAATTTCATTTTTATTTATAAGATTTAAAAACAAAAAAATCCTTATTTTCGAGGAAAATTAATTTTTACAAATGATGACATCCTGCATGATAGTATAGAGATTAATTTTTTGTTTCCTCAACTGTCGACGCAGCGTCTGAAAGGGTTAAAGCTGTTTCATGATTATTTATGACATTTTAATAATTTATTTTTACAAGCACAACTTGCTTGAATATTAATATCCCTTAGCTAGAAGCGAGCAGTCTCTGAGACTGCTGTAGCTACGTAGCTACCCTCTTCATTTTTGAAGTCTCACATTTTAAAGTCTAAACTTTTTGCTGTGAAAGGGTTAAAATGGATTCATTCAGCTCGAGAGAGTCCTACATGTTCGTTGTTTAAATTTTTACAAATAGATGTATATTGTGTAGTTTTATGATAGTATATTTTCCATCGATAAGGCTGGTATTTTGCACTGCTCAAAACAATTAAAGGATATTGAGGTTATGTGTGGGTCTTGCGGCTGGGTAATTGTTTAGATGATACATGTGTAATTGACAGATGTGGTAGTCTATATGAGAAAAAGAATACACATGTTTAGCAGAAAATAATGCATTTTATTGATCATTTGGGTGCAAAAAGGAAAAAAACAATTTGTGCATGTGAGAAAAAAACAATAAAAGAAGATTTTTCTTGAGAGAAAAATTTTAATAGGGGTTATGATTTCCGCAGACTGCCAACAAAGTTGAACACCTTTGAGGCATGGAGTCAATGAGGCTATTAATGAGGAGCTCGGATAGTTCTGTCCCACTCCTCCAGAAGAGCTATTTTCAGTTCTCGGAGAGTATGTGGGGGTGGTAGGCGGTCAGCAAGCTTAGTTAGCCTCCCTAGATTGTCCCACACATGTTCTATTGGGTTCATGTTCGGAGAATACGCTGGCCATTCCATTCGTAAGACTCCTTCCTCGATAAAAAGTCATCTACCAAGCATGCACGACGTGGCCTGCAGTTGTCGTCCATTAGCATGACGTTTTCTCCAATTGCTGCAGTGCAAGGGACTACAAAAGATCTGAGAATCTCATCTCTATATCGACTACCAGTCAGAGATCCATTCCGAATGATGTGGAGATTGGTGCGCCCTCAATGGAGATACCAGCTTAGACCATCACTCCCCCATCGCCAAATCTAACACTTTCCAGCTCGAACGCAAGGATGTTTCTAGTGCCAAGTTCCCTCCAGATGAAAGTACGCCTATTATCAGGATGAACAGAAAAGCGGGACTCGTCAGAGAAAAGAATATTGCGTACTTCGTTTTTCGTCCATTTGACATGCTCTGTTGCCTACTCCCTGCGGGACCTACAATACCTTGCTGTTAGCATAACACATAAAATTGGTCAGCGAGCATACAGACCTGCAGCGTGGAGTCGATTTCGGACAATTTGAGTTGAAACTCTCGTGCCAGTAGCCGAATGAAGTTGTTGTTGAAGAAGAGTGACATTCATATTTCGGTGTCTCCGAGTGACAGCTTTAAATATCGATTTTCATTGGGCGTTTTTGCAAATATACGACCCTGACCGGGTCTTCGTCTTGAATTTTCAGTCTCTATGAAACGGTCCAGATCCTTGGTATCACACTTTGTGCGACTCCAATGGCTTCTGCAAATCCAACTTGTGTTTGGCTTCCTTCTAACCGACCAACAATTCTCCAAGCTTCTGATTCAGTTAAAATCATTCGTTGAGCCATTGCACTCATCAAAACAAAGCACTTAAGGAATGCCGATTATCCTTTTACACTTTATCTTTTATCAAGTTGAAAGCCAAATTTCATTCGCTGCCACTAAAGTGTTGTTTTTGACGTTAAACTAAAAATTTGCATATTCCGATTTTTGAAAATATGAAAAATTTGCATTTTTGACTGTCTTATTCCATTTTCTGCAAGAAAAACTTCTAGTATACGGTCGTTTTATATAAAACTTACAGTATCCTTTAATTGTTTTGAGCAGTGTACTACCTTCGCAGGAGTTTATGAAACAAGTATCATGTAGATTATGCTTAAAAGGCAGTGAGTCAAGGAGATAAATACTTTTTAGACTTATTGGTTTCGCTTTGATCTTTGCAAAGACACAATGGCGGTTATTTTTTGGTCTGGATCAGCATTTCTTCCGGATACTTGTATTTGACTAATCAAAATATTTAATTGTTAATTGAAAAAAAACAACTCCACAAAACTAAGGCCATAAGGGGAATCTTCAGGTTTCAGCTAATTAATCGGTGCGCGAGAGTCATAAACAAGACTGAACGTGGTTTCTAATAAATGTGACTGCCATGATTTATATTTCTTGTTTATAAAACAAGACAATCCAGCCTAATATAAGCCTTAAGATTTAGATCTTAAAAAACAATATGCTGTAGTATTGTGCCATGTATTTCTCCTCGAAACATTATAAAATTCTCCTTTTTGTGAGAAAGAAACAGCTGGTCCATCCTCTTCTTGTTATCTCAATAAATCTTCATTTTTTTCGACCAAAGAAAATTATATACAGTTTTAAAACTCTGCATGGAACATGTTTACTTTAAATTTCCTTGAGCCCTTATCTGTCAGATAATGTAGGAGCAAATTCAATGTTCTTCATCTAAATATCCAGAACACAGTCTTTTATCTTAGTGTATTTTATATTCCGTTCTCCCTAAAGACATGAAGATATTCACTTGAAACAAACTAAATTCAGGAAAAGTAAATTGCATACGGTCTTTTACCGGCCTTGTAATGAATTCCTACGATCCTGGGAATATTTTTATGTAGTATGATATAGAGAATTTTAGTTTAAAAGTTAAATGATAAGAGCTTGAGTTAAATGAAAGATCTTGCTTTCAGAGAGAACATTTTATAATATTAAAAAATATATGAATTTTATATTCTTCCTGTGAGTACACAGGATATTATTTTTTCCTTTCGACGAAAAAATGTAGCTCTAATCAAATTTCTAAAATGCTGGATGCATTTAATTAAAAATTCCAATCTTTAAAATGACTAAGGGTGAGTTAGGGTAAATGGGTGAGTGGAAGAAACGAGCCACCCGACCCGTAAACTTAAGCTATTCTATTGTTTTATATAATCTGCTGTATGGTTTGTACGCATCTATTCCACAACACCTGGAAATAATTATGACACTGTTTTAATTTGTGTCTTGTGAAAGTTATAAACGATTTTGTAAAAATTCAACTTCTTCTATAATTTTTTCCTGAAAACTAAAAGTAGTACAAGAGAAGAAGTTGCATATTTATAAAATTCATAAAAAGGAGATCATTCTTAATTTTTGAAAGTTTTATGATACTGGTAGTCAGTTTTGGAAATGGGGTGGCCCAGTTGCCTCGCGATTGGAGAAAGTAGGCCACTGTATGGTGGGCAATGGATCGTATATGATCCACTTATCCTATTCAATTTTTTATTTGAACATCCCTCCGCCACCCCCACCACCCCCAAAAAATAAATAAATAAAGTCCTCTTATACTAATACCTGAAATGCGTACCTTAGAAGATAATGTATAAAATCTAAGCAAACTAACACTTTCAAATAAGCTGATGTTTCAAATTACTCAAGCTCTTTTGGATTTTTTCTTAACTATATTGGCAATTTTTCCAACTATGGCCACTTTGAATATTCTTAAACAACCCTACTTTGTTTAATTTTTTTAGTTATTCTTTTTATGTAATTCTAAGCTCACATAAAAATCATGTTATGTATATTTGAATATTTTATGACATAAAACAAAACATTGTAGGGTTACTTGTATCGCAATTTAAAAGGAAGTAAGTTTGAATGAAATTCGTGAGAAATATGTATAATTTAATAGAAGTACAAGTAAGTCATTAATATTATATAATTTTATTTTAATGTCAATCACGTTTGAAATCTATTTTTATCTTTGAGAATACCTTTCATTACTTATAATTAAAATAAAAGAGAAATTTATGGGACTATTGAACCACCCACAACACAGCTAAGAATTCATAAACAAGAGAACCTTCTAGAAAAAATACAATTCTCGTTTTACAACAAATGTTTAAGGACGCAAGTTTTGAATATGCGGGAAGAAATGATGAAACAGTCTCTTCAATTTTGAATAAAATTCATCGCTATAGGCTTATCATTTGACTGGTTTTTTTTAAGAGATGGGGAATTGGATGACTGATTTCTTTAGAATAAAAATATACATGAATAAACTTACTTCAATTTTGAATTTCTAGGAATCCAAGATAAGAATGCTGCTTCTAATGCACCTATATTTGTATTAGACGTTTTCTGCGCTTATTGGATTCAATGCACTCTGAATGTACCAAGAATAGCAATGCAATTTAGATAATTCCGTAGTTGAAAACGGTTGATTGTTTTATTTAGAAAGAAAATGTGCTTATAACGTATTTTCAGACTAATGACTTTTCATATTGTTAACGGTATTTCTAAAGATAATGATAAATTTTCGGAAGCAGAAGAAATCCCAAATCATCAGTTACGTTGAAGCACTGTTTAAGACAGATTCCTTGTTTGAAAATAATTGCAAGTTCCGAACTTTATAAGAAGAATTAAGTCATTGTATAATCCTTTCTTTAAGAAAGAGTGTAAAGGTACAGCTTTAAAGAGTCTTCATCAAAATAATTTTTTGCTCTAGTTGAAAAAGCAAGCTCTCGAGGGAGTAAAATGACTCATCTCTTGATGGCAAACATTATTAGTTTTCCAATTCTTTTTCTCTGATAAAGAAATCAAATGACTATTACTAAATGATAGAAGAGTACACAAAAGAATTGATGTAAATTTGCTGGTTTTATAGCCAAGATTATTTAATTCTCTCTAATTTATTTCAGCATTATTACTTTTAGCACATCCTTTTTCATACTTGACTGAATGTATCTATTTTTTAAATGTAATTATTGATAGGAAAGTGAACAGAAAATTCGCATAATATCCTTGGCCGCTTGACACACACCCTCTCAAAAATTATTTCTACCGTTAATAGAAATTTTACTGGCAGAAGATGTGCCGAAATATCTCCGTTGTTTGACGAATATTCGTTTTTTTTTTTTTTTTCTCTCCCGTCAGTTGAAGAAATTTCTTCAAATTCAACAAATTCTTTCCTCTACTTCAGATTTTTGAAAGAAGAATTTATAGAAATATTACGTTTCCATAGAGTACGGAAATTATTCGTTGAAAAATAAAGAATAAATTAGTGTACAAACACTAAAAATATATGCCACTGACATCTAGAAAATTATTGGTGGAACTAGAATTTATGAATCTATGTACTCCCTATAAATACTGGAACGAGACACTTCTGAATCCACTTAACCAATTTTGTAGATCTCTCCTCTATAAGCTGGAGCGTGTATCCAGATGAAGATATCTGTAATTTTGTGCATACGCTAGCGGGTAGGCTCACAAATGGTAATTCTAGTGCATGAGTGTCTCAATAATTATTCTTCTGTGATTAGCTAGAATACTATGGACTAGAAATTATTGACCATTTCGTCTATACCTGTTGGACACAGAAAACAACCATCTATTCGTTCTAGATAAGAGCGGTATTTTTGTTTCTCTGAGAAGGCGAATTTTTCTGCGTAAGAAATTAGCCAAATAACTCACACAGCGGCGACCAATGTCTACCCTACTAGCTCATCGGCTGGCTGGCTACGTGGCCGGTGGTAGCCCGAGCAAAATTGCTAGTAGGGTAGAAACTGCGTCAAAATGTCAAAATGACGTTATGAGTGCAAGTATCGAATGTCCTGTTATCGTCTGGTACATATTGCAAACGCACTTTTTTTTCTCAAAAAATTATTAGTTTTGGACATTGTTGTTAATTTTGATAATAACATCTCATTTCATAACAATCGGAAAGGTTGCGTGTAAAAATCTGCCACAGATGCTCATTGGAAATAACGCTTGACTTGTAATTGGGAAAAAAAGTATTTTTTTTTTCTCGTGTATTTTTTTGTAAATAAAATATTTTTGTGCTGAAAATTATCCGTTGTCTGAGTTTATCCATTGTGCTGAATTCTGCAAAGAGCTGCACAAAGACTATCAAGTAGCTACAGACCCAAAAATGCTTTTTTTTTCCGATTGCAAGCAGTGGAACGGCCAATTCAATTCTGCTACTTATACATTTGTTATTAAACTGAACAATAAGAATAATTATTCCGAATAGCCAAATAATGACAAAATTCTTCGCATCCAAAAGAAACTTTGGCGAGTGGTTGCGTAAACAGATGAAACCTGAAATAGAACCTAACGGGACCAAACTCCTTTACTAGATTATGAAGACGAACCGGCCGCACTTAACTTCACGTGCATGTGTAGTAGAGATGAGTTCGGGCTCATTTTTTGAAGCCCGAGCCCGCCCGAGCCCGAGTAATATTGTTTAAGTCAGAGCCCGAGCCCGCCCGAGCCCGAAATTTCAGCTAAAGAAAAAAAAATGCTACTTCATTGATAGAATACAATAAATTTTGCCGTTTGTGCAAATTAAAGACAAATATAGTTGCAAACTCCCAATGCACTTTCTACTTCTTTGTATCCATCCTTTATCAAAAAATGTCGGATCTCATGACTAAGGAATATAAACCGCCGTACTAAAATACCAAAAGAGCTTCACGCACCTTCTAGGCGCCCGTGCCACTATTTTTATTTGTTTATTTATTTACTTATTTTTTATAAGTACTTTTATTTTCCTCATGAATCATTTTTTAAAATCTATTTCAAGCAGTATGTTCAATAAAGGAGAAATTTTTCACGAGCCCGAGCCCGCCCGAGCCCGAACACATTGTGAATTACAGTGCCCGAGCCCGGTTCGGGCCCGGGCTCGGGCTCGGGCTTTCGTGCTCGGGCTGAGCCCGTCTCATCTCTAATGTGTAGTAGAAGAAAATATAAAATTATGATAGATCTAAAATAAACTGGAACGGCGTGGGAGATGTAAAAAATTTTTTTGAAGTCTGTGACGATTTCAGACTAATCTTCCACAACAATGAATTGTAGGTCCTCTACACTCGTGCAATGTCTCATTGTGGTCTGTAAGCGGCCCTAAGCTAGTTATTATGGTGCCTTCCATTCTCATCCTCGGTAAAAGTGCCTTTGCCCTTTCATAAATTTTATATAATTTTAAAGAATGTGTTACACAGCCTCGTGTTTCATAGAAATGTAACTTTAATTATTATTTGTTCACTCATGAATTTCTCGTAATCAAAGAATAAAACTATAGATACTGATTCCAGCAAAATCTTAAACACAGACAGGATGAACAACAAAGGTTCTTTACATAGTGCAACAAAAAATTCTTTACATAGTGCAAGAAATAATGTTGTTTCTAATAGAAATTATAAAAATGGCTGCCAAAATGCAGAACCAAACATGTTTTGCTGTTTAATTAATAAAGTCCAGAACTTTGGAACTGCCACCGTGCTCACATAAACTTTTCAACATATCAAAGCTACCGCTAATCGTGAGAGTGCCAAATGCTTCGCAAGATTAAAATGTTCACTTAAGCCCACTTTTCCCTGTCGTGACTGCAAAGCTAAACCTACTAATTTTAAGCTAATAGTTAAAAAAAAATTCACTCACACACATGCACAACCTTTGAATCTGATATATTTTAGATATCTGTGGCCCTTCTGCTACCCACGATTGATTGACGCAAATATTTTCTCGCTATCGTAGATGATATCTCTTAAAGTGAATATATCTCTTAAGTCCTGAATATATCCCTTAAATATATCTCTTCCCCTCCCTGAATATATCTCTTAAAGTCTTAATCTGAAGCATTTGATGTATTCAAAAAATTAGTGACTCACACGGAGAAGTTTTTCAATCGCAAAATTTAATTTATTGGAACCGATAACGACTCAGATCAATTGCAAAGTTTCAAGAATATTTTTCAAAAGAGTATTTGAATTAATAAATGCATAAATTTTATTTACTGGTAATAGTTACTAATGGAACAGAAATGGCTTCTTAAGATCAAATGGGAGACCGCATTTTTAGTAAATATATTTTCATTTCAAAAGTTCTCAAAAAATGAACTATATTTTATTTCAATAGTCAGCCATGTTTGAAATATGAATTCTCTAATATAGTATGCTAAATATTAAAATTTTGAGAATTGAATCATATTTTCCTTTAATAGTCATATATCCTTCAGTCAGAAATACTATTTTAGGGAATACATTTCACAGAACATTTCCATGCACAAGATAAATGAGTTCATCAATAATTCTTCAAAAGTCTACAACTCGGATAAATTCACTTAAAAAACTTCATGAAAACAAAAATAATAATTCTTTAAAAAAATAGATGAAACTGTAATGCATTTTGAATTTTGAACAAAATTTATCGTACAATGGTTTAGAATTTGATTATTTTATTTATAGACGGTGGTTTTTCAGATGAGTGGATTTTATAAAAATAAGTTCACATAGAATAATCTCTTCAACTATAAATCTCTAAGATTCAATAATGCTCCATTTTGATGCAACTTTATTTATGTTAGAAAATTTCTACTTTTTTTCTTTTAAATTCATACGCTTTATAGAGTTGTCAAGAAAAAATATTGCAATTGAGAAGAAGAGTTTTATCAAAACTAATAACTCTTGCTTGATTAAATAAATGATTAATATATTTTTCCCTTTTTATTAATAGAAAATTTTGTGTTAAAGACAGTATACAAGTGCTCATAAACAAATAATCGCAAATGTAATTCAGTAAGACATGCTTTATTTAATTGATTATTCAGAATGTTTGAAGAAAATTTAATGATTTGCTCAATGTTTCGTGTAATAAAGTGTCAAAAACTTCATGTTAAATCTATTTTTAAAAAATCATTTCATTTGTAATGATTACTTATATCTTTATATCAGTGTAGTAAAAATACGGTAATGTCCTTAATAATTTTAAATATTTATAATAAAGATAAAACTTTAAAATAATTTTTAAGAACTATGACATATTTCAAACTTTTTATTTAATTTAACTTTTTACAAGATAAAATTTTTACAGTAATTTTTAGCAAGTACTGTATTTTAAAACTTTTTTCTCATTCGTATTTTTCAAATAGTAGTACACAAGAAATGGCACATAAAAAAATTCGAGATTTCGCACAACATTTCCTTATGGGGTTCTTTTCAAGCTAGAAAGAACTTATTTCTAAGTCTTTCTTTTCCCTTTCCTGTTTCTTTTCTTTTCTTTTCTCTTTTTTAATAGTTCTTCAGTTATTTGCTTGACAAACTTCATTTATGTAATCATACTAATAATGATTTACATAAACCCATAACCAATCAGCGGAATATCTCAGTCTCTTAATATGTTTCTTGTTGTTGTCGTTTTTGATGCCCCCTGACAACCGCAAACGCCGGTGCCAGATCACCGCTAGAAAGGGAAGCGTTGGGCAGAGGGGGTGCGCCTTCCATTTGTAGGGCCCCAGTGGGAGGAAGTACGATTTAGCCCGTGGTCCCCTAATTTTGAACCAATTCAGAGGAGGGACCAATTTCCTGAAATCGGCACCCCCAGAGGTATCATTTAACAACTTGGAGAACATTAGAGCCACAACAGATTTTACCTGCAGAAGCTCCCACTAGCGTACACGGTCCCACATTAGTCGATCCGAGAGGAAGTTGACCCTCCAAAGCACTGGCCAAGCCTGATGCTGCTTCACTTGCCATGTTCTAATGGAAACGGAGTTTAGCGCCCAGACCACTGCGGGACACCTTCATACTTTTTCAGTCAATCATCATGAGAGACAGAGGGAAAAAAGAATATTTTAACGGGTACTTTAAAGCCAATCGTCTGAATAACGCCCGAAAGCTAAAATACTACTCCAAGAGGTGAAAGAAAGTTTAAGAATACTGCCAAAACACAAGTTTTGTAAGTGTGAAAGTATTTCTTTCGAAAGATAAGAGATCCTTGCTTGTGTGAGTAGATTTACTACACTACGACTTCTTATAAGCATGGATTTCGGTCTCATGTAATAAAGGTACCACTGTAATCCTTCTTTCTTTCTTTTTTATTACCATTAGAGCGCTGTTCCGAACCTGAATTTTATCTGCTTCAGTCAGTATTTATAAGGGACAACTATAGTTCCGAAGAGGATTGTAAAACAGTTTCAGTAGGCGGTTTTAACGTAGAGACGTCGATTTGGAAGAAGTGTTTTATGGAACAAGAGAGACAAATAAGGCCGACGCTTGATTTATGATGCACTTTCCAAGATAATGGAACAAGGAAGGCAAATAAGTTACACTGATGAATTATAATGCACATGTCAATGTAATGAAGCAAGATAGACAAATTCGATTGTGATGTATTCTGGTACACCTTCAAACGTAATGAACCAAGAAAATTAAATAAGGCCAATGGATACCTTTTTAACATACAGCACTTCAGGACACATTTAACATCAGGAATAAGTGTTTCAATATCTCCCCGCTCCTTTTAAGAATAAATTACTATGCATTATTTTTATATTTTGAAACAGATATATGTTGCTTTAATATTTTATTTTCTAAGTGTGAATAATTACACTAACAGTTAGTGATTTTCGTAATACTTTTGTTAATATTCCAGATAACTTTTTATTGTAGGAAAATTTAATGTTATTGATTTTATACAAGGGATTCATACAAAAATCTTCTTCAAAATTTCTCATTTTCATTAATTTTTAAATTTTGATTTAGAACTGTATTACGGAACCAGAAAAAAACACTTGCTCTCCGTATTCGACACGATATGTTTTATGTACTCGTACTGTATGTAAGTATTGTGCATGTTCAGTTTTAATAATAAGGTTTGAAAAGCACAGAAAACATTAGCACTTCATTATGGAACAGACCGGCAATTTTCAGTTTCAAATATTTCGCTTTGTTATATGATAATTATTAAAGTTTTAAAAAATTAACAATGTATTTTAAATAATTGGTTATTTTCGAAGTGAATATCAAATAATATTGTGTAAAAACATTAAACATTTCAAGAGTTAGACCATTCTGTAGTAAATCGTGTGGCGTATTTTAATAATGCATATCGACAAAATTTCTCGTGCGTTTATGAGCTTTTTGATAAAACACTAACAAAACTTTTTTCCAAATAAGACACGTTCTAAACTGATTTTTTTATTTTTCCACAGACAATAATCATACTCTTAAGTGTTCATCGAATTTCCTGCAGTGGTTACGTAATTAATTGATTTATTCTTCAAAAAATGCAAAACTAAGAATGAAATTAATTTAATGAATATTAGTTGCATTTTAATGATTAGTGAAGGGAAAACATGAGCTTCGTGAAGCTGAATGCATCGTTAGCAAACCAGGGCTAAATTTTTACTAAATCTTTTTATTAGTAGTAATAGTGGTAGTTAGTAAGGGAAGAAAGCGTTTTCAGCAATACTTTTTAAGATAAAAAATATATATTGGATCGTTTTCTATCACCCTTTTTACTATGTATAGTGATACAATAAATGTTCTGTATATTTAATCAAATATGTTACATATTGAATATATGTTACATATTGTTTTTAAGAAATGCGAAAATTAAGAAATGAAAATTTGTAAATAGGTCAAATCATTTTAAAGAATGCCCGCTATCAAACGCTGTGTAAATGAGTTCATTTACAAAAGTTTAAAAAAAAATAGAGTTGTCAGTGAAATGCTTTAAGAAAATATTTTTAATTTAATATGAGTTTTGAAAATTTTATATTAATTTTAAAAATGTATATTAATATCTCTATCACTCCAAATCGTAAACTAAGTACTTTACTCTCAACCTTTTAATATGTATTGTGTTCCCCTAAAAAACGAAATAACTTACTATTATTCCTCTTCCTCCACATTAATCAGCATAAGTTTTTTATTCTTCAACAACGAATATTAGTGGCATTTTCAACAAAATAATTTTGTTGGTAAAGTTTAAATAAGCATTTTAAGCTAAGATAGATATTTTTACAGTAAAAATAATAATAATAAATAACATGATTTTTAAAAATTTAATTTTGTCATTTGCTCTTTGCTTGGTTTTCTCGCATCCCCAACTGTAGCTTGTCCACCTGTTGGGAACCACTGCTTTAATGAGTAATAACGAAAACTTTCTATAAAAAAGATTAAATATTTGTAAATGTAATTCAATCTTTTTACAAAATATGTATAGTAAAATTAACTATCAATCAAATTTTATAGTAAGATGGGGCACCTCCCACAGCTGGACCTGTCCCACGTGAAAGTTACAGACCGTGGTGATGTTATTTGATATAATCCGAGAGAGAGAGGTGAATAAAATTATTAGGTTGAACTGTTACTGCTAATAAATAAGCCCACATACTGCTGTTACTTTAGTTATACAAGTATGAACACGTCTCAACATGCAGCAAGAAGTAACCATTATAGCCAAGTGTTTCATAATGTTGCAAAACTTAGTAGCTTTTGTAAAATTAAGTTTATTGACCGTCTTGAAAATTGCAACAGAAATAAAAATTATTAAGGTGGTAAAGGCTGTATCATTCGAAAAAAAGAAAATATTAAAGTTATCATTGGTTACCCTGTATAATTAAATATTATTAATATACATAGGTTAACCAAAAATGAGAAAAATAAATTAGTTGAATAAAAGGAAGGGACAAAAAAGATTCGCGAAGTGATTAAAACAACCTTCTTTTGCAATAAAATCAACGCAAATAAAAATAAAGCAAAACTAATCTCCAATTCACACATAAAATTTAAAAAGCAAGCTTTTGTCTTTTCACCAAAATTCTCAGTTTTAATGCAATAACTCAAGAATTTTTTTTTTAAAAAGCACCCTACCTAAAGATAAAAAGCAATACGAAAAACTCTCTTATGAAACTTTATCCTGATTCTCAAAGAGAAAAGTTTGGAGTTATTTAAGTTGCACTTTACTGCAGACAAAATCCAATAGAGGAGAAATACGTACCCGTTCTTATCTGCAAATATGTATTTGTTGACGTTTATAGACTGGAAAAGTGTAGAGAATATCCATTCTCACTTCTGGAGAAACTTTCCGTTCTTTAAATATAGCTCCGGAGAATTGAGAAGAAGCAGACCTCGTCCTAGGTGAAACTTTCAAAATCATCTCAGCGAAGTATAAGCGGAATAATTAACTTTTGATCTTCAAGGCGAGTGAACGTAGTTTGCGAAAAAAAGTTTCATTTTTCTTTATTTTAACTTAGTTTTAGAATGAAAGAAAGAATAGAAATTCCTTTGAAGCTTTTTTATTTGACAATGAAAGAAGGTATAAAATAAAATGTTGAGAACTGCAAAGCGTTTCAACTATTTTATTTTAATCTGGTGTTATTTTTAGACAGAATTAAGAATGAATATGCGACATTGTGTGTTTGGAAAATTTACTTCGCTACTTCGCTACTTTGAAATTATATTTTATAAAATGTATCACAAAACTTTTTTTAACATATATCTGAAATATATGCTGAAATAATAGTGAGCACAAAAGTATTTTTGTGACAGAAATTTCAGCGGTTTACATGTTTGAAAGGGTAATTTAAAATTCTATTATATGAAAAATGACAATGTTTTCCAAAAACTATGAAAATGTACGTAAACTATTCTAAGAGCAGGAATTACTTTTCCTCCGTAATTTCAATTAATTGGATGTTTAAAAAAGGTATACCATTATTTAAAAGTTGCATTGCATCAAAAAAGACTCTGTTAACTTTTTCAAAACATATGTTTTAAAATATACTTAAATATCAGTGAGTTCCTGAACTATTTTGAACAGGAGCCACTGCAGACGTGAATGATAATTTATTAATACCCTTTCAAGATTTCGTTTAATTAATGAGAATTTTTAAAGGTGCATTAAAAGTAATGAAAATTAATTAATTTAGATAGAGGTTCTGCGCTGTACTTTACCGCAGACAAAATACAATAAAATATAAATACATACTAGCAATTATCTGCAAATATATATTTGTTAAAATTTATCGTCTAAAAAGTTATAGAAAATGCCCATTATCACTTGTGAATAAACGCCTTATTTTTGGATACTTGTTAATTGTACGGCACTCTGCCAAAAAGTACAAATATAAAAATCACTTTAATTTAATATGCAAGAAATTTTCTATAGCAATTCATTTTCGCTTAATATTATGGAAAAATTGTTTATTATAGTAATAATCAGCAATTAAACAAACAAAATAGACCTTCTTCAACAAAAGTCTCTCATCACATGTGTAAAGAGTCTAATAATTATGCAATAGTGTGTAAACATCTATATCCCACACTTTTAGCTTCACCTAAAGTCAACACTAGAGATGGGGAAAGAATGAACACCCTGTTCTTTTGAACCTGTTCTCAAGAAAGAACGGGAACACCCTGTTCAGTGATCACGGCAAAAACATGTTCTCAGTTCATTAAGGTCCGACGCTTCAAAATTTTATGGCAGGCAAGCGTGTTGAAAAGAGAAATTTTGGAAAATGCCTTAAAGGTGAAATTTCTCATTGAAAGGCACGATTAATATTTTTTTGCTAAGAAAAATTTAAATTCTGGGGGGCAGATCCCCCCCCCTCCCCCACACTGACTACGTATCTGATGGTGGGACAGAAGTTCACAATTTTAGCTTTATCAAATTCTAATTGTGGAATTTTAGTTATTATGAGAAATAATGATAACGAAGATGATTATCTGGGGGGGGGGGGGATAGAACTTTTAACCCAACCTACCATATTTTTAAAGAGGACCCGGGCAAAGAATAAGAAGCTTTCTTATATGTTCAATACGAAATGCGCTCACAGGATTACAATTCGTCAATTTTTATTATTCCAGCCAAACTACTCAATCTGAATCAATGTAAAAAATTTAATAATAAAGAAAATGATAGTCTGAAGCACAAACAAATTGAAAAAAAAATATTTTATCAACGTCAAACTATAATATAAGCATTACACTATCTCCATATAAAACGCGCCTTCGCTTCATACGCTCTTGCCCATCTCTTATTGGCTGAAAAAGAACCTGTTCCGGAGCAGCCTCTCCTATTGGCTGAAAAAGAACACGTTCTTTGATCACGACTCGAGGAGTTCTCCGAGCAGTGAGCAGGAACACCTAGTTCAGCGTTCTTTTCCTGAGCTGGAGTTCTTTTTCGGAATGGAGAGCTAAGAGCGGGAACGGGGTAAAAGGCGTTCTCTTAAACGCTGAACAGGTTAAAAGAACTGTTCTTCGGTGAAAGGTGTTCTTTCATTAAATCTGTTCCCTGTTCTTTTGCTTTAATTAAGTTCTGAGCTAGGGTCAAAGTTGTAGACTTGGAGTCAGAAGCAAGGCCGTACTTAGACGGGGGGGCAAGGGCGGATTAAAGGGGGGCGCCCCCTCCGCCCCGAGAAAAAAGAAATTAATGTAAAAGATCCTATTTTTTATTCCAAAAAATGGATGTATATGTCAATCCTCTAACTTACCGCCCCCCCCCCGACAAAAATGCATTAATCCGCCACTGGGGGGTCCTATGAGTTCGGACGCCGCTCCCCCGAACTTATTACATTATATGTACATGGTGTATTTATACAGGGACGTAGCCAGAAATTTTTTTCTGTGTGGGGATGGTGAGGGGCATGGGCGCCGGCAGCATAGGGCAAGGGGGGGAAATGCCCCCTCCCCCTGGATTTTTGTATGCAGTGTTATCCTTTGCTTTTTTGCTCTTTCCAACATGGTAACTATACGTTGAAGTAGTCTTCCCCCCCCCCTTGAGTAGTCTTTGCCCCCCCCCCTGGGAAATATTCTGCCGGCGCCCATGGTGAGGGGTATGAAATGCAGTGACGTATAAATGAACGAAATGTTTGTGCAGTAATAAAAAAAAATTTAATCTTGCTAAATTAGACAGAAATTGGGTGTGGGGGATATATCCTGAAAATTTTATCCCGATATACGATGCTCCCCGAGTCCGAAATTATTTTCTAGGTATGGCCCTGGTCGGAAGCCATGTAATTTTATATGCCAAAGTCGTATTCATTTTCTTAAATCGTAGTCGAAGCAATCGACATATTTATACACGCGTATTATTTTTAACCTGGAGCCTGATACTTACAGCTTTTTAAACGGAGTCTTTAATTTTTAAGCTGGAGCATGTACTTTTTTACCCTTTAAGGCGCAACCATTTCCCAATGCTGAAAAAAGGGCGGCCGTTGCCATCGCTCGACTTAACTACTAGCAAGAGGGCGGATGATCGAAACGTTCATCGCGTGCCACAGATCTAGAGACCCTCTTTTTGACGACAGCTGCCATTAAAATATTTTTACAAAAAATTACTGTTAACATACTTGATTGAAGAAAGCCAGAATGTTGGTTGCAAAGTTTTTTTAAACATTTTACAATTGTTGTTGTTGTTGTTGCTAATGCCCTCTGGCAACCCGCGGGGCGGTGCCAGATCCCTCAAATAGGCAGGCGATGGGCGGAAGGGGCTGCTTCCATTTTAACCTTTTACACGCCGCACTATGATCGAAGTATAACACGAGTTATTTATAGATAAAAATATGATTAAAACTCTTATTTAAGAACCCTAAGTACATTTTTTTTCAAAAAAAAAATTTTTGTATATGATTTATAACATGTTCCAGAAGTGGAACATTGGCGTGAAACACTTAGTTTTTCTACATGTTTTTTATAAAATGTGGTCAATTGAATTCAAAGTCGAAATTCGTGTTCGCTGCATAATTTAAAATTTTTTATGAGTAAATTTTTCAAAAGATACTTGGAAATAATACAAGACACTTCGAAAATTAGCGGGGCTGAGCTTGTCAAGCATTGGTAGTCCTCAAAACTACTCCGACAGGACTTGTCAAGATGTAGAAAAAAGCTTGTTTACTAATTGTAAAAAAATAATTACATCACTATGAAGCAAGAATTATTACATCAAAACAGTTTTAAATTTTTTATTAGGATGTTAATCAAACAATAAAAATGGCAATAGGAAATAGGAAGGGATGGATAATAACTGAGCCATGTTTCCCAGAGAACGAACAATATATGAATAATAATGAAAAATATTGGCGTAATACATGGCGAACAGGAGGACAGATGAATAATGAGTAATAATGAATAAGAAAGAATAACATATGAATAATTTTGAATATTTTATGAATACTGAATATTTACACAAAAGAAAAGTTAAAGGATACAAGGAAAAAGTCTTACCAAAATTCTTATAAGAAAGAGGAACAAGAAAAAATTCCTACTGCCCATGGTAGTTAGGAAAGCATTTCTCATGCAGTCTTTTGTCACATTCAAAACATTTCTTTTTAGTGTTCTTCTGGCACACAGCACAACGTCCTTGGGTTGATGGCACAAGATAGTGTGCATCTGATTGTCTCAAAGATTCACAGCGATGTGCGCGAGGTCCAGGAACAGAGTGAATTACAGGTTTCATGTGCAGCAAACACAAAGTTACATCTCTCCGGAAATTTAGATGGGAAAGTTCTGTTGCTGTACCTTTGTGCAAATGCGAATGCAGAATCCATCCAGCTGCAACAGCCATATTTAGAGCATTGCTAAATAGATTCCAGTACCATTTTTTGCTTCTGAGCACAGGTCGATAAGATCCAAGAAGTCTGTCGAGCAAATCGACTCCTCCCATTCCCTCATTGTACATTTGTATAAGATGAGGCTGAGGAACATCAGTTCGTTTTTTTTGCGCTCGGCAAAATCTTTTAGTTTTTCCAGCAGGCTGATGTGTCAAATGATTAGACGCGATAGTTACTACGGCACTGTCTTTCCAGCGGCAAATGTAAACTTGGCCATCACATCGGTACTCAAAATTTCCTCTTTCCCATTTTGAGGCTTCTTTCGATGATTTGAGAGGGCATCTTCCTGTGCGAAATTCTCGAATCGTGCCAGTGGCTTTAAAACCTTTCTTCGACAAATCAATCAACAGCTTATGTGAAGTAAAAAAGTTGTTAAAAAAAATTTCATGTTTTTCTGGATTTTCAATATTGGTGTTATTGCTTGTATTCCTTCATTCATAATTGTATCTTGTCGCCAACTCGATCCTGGCAACCCTATCGATGGGTTCTGGGTGGTAGCTGCGATTTTCGCCAGTCACAAGTAGTCGTCTCGTTTTGTAAGCCGTAAGCGCGGCATCGTTGTACCCTCTTGACTCATTTAATTTAAATAGTCACAGAATAAAGAAATTAATTGTTGATCATTCGCCTTACAGTCCACTTTTTTCGTATCGCAACATTTCTGGTCCTTAATCATCGCCGGAGGACCTATGGATAAACAAACTCTCGTAACGTTGAACAGGCAATTAGGTAGCCTGAAAACAAAGGTAACGAACCTTACCAAGTATTTAGATGATTTTGTTCCGTCATCGGATAAAGCCATTGAACTCGACTTAAAATTGAACTCTTTAAAAAAAACACAAACCGATTGTGAAGAATTAAGACTCCAGTATTATAAGTTACCGGAAGAAATAAATATTGCCGATAAAGAACATGATTTGGATATCCTCGATGACGCATTGCAAAAACAGGAGGTAAGAATTAGATCTTTCCTCTCTTCTATTCGTAAAGTTGTTGATATTTCTGACAAGAACATAGAGCATTCTATTTCGAATAATGTATGCACAAATGTAAAGGTGAAATTACCCCAAATAAATTTACCAGAATTTTTCGGATCGTATCAAGAATGGGGACTCTTTAAATCAAAATTTGACTCCCTTATCACATCTAATGAAAGTTTAACAGATCAACAAAAACTGCACTATTTGCAAGCTTCGTTAAAGGGAGAAGCTAAACATTTGCAAACGCCGAATGGTACATTCGATTCCCTATTAGGCGCTTTGCAACAAAGATTTGAGAATAAACGTGTTATTGCATCATCTCACATCAATTCTATTTTGTCCTTGAATAAATTAAATAATGAATCGGCAATGGATCTAAGAACCCTACTTGATAACATTCAGAAGCATATTCGTTCTTTAGAATTGTTTGATTTGAAACCCGACAAACTTTCTCCGCAAATGTTGGTTAATATTGTGTTAAACAAACTAGATCATGAGACTCGTAGGCAATACGAAATGACCTTGGACAGTACTGAATTTCCCGATTGGGAAGACTTTCTCTCCTTTTTGTCAAAAAGATGTCAAATTTTAGAAAGTTTAAATGCTTCTTTTCATAACCAAAACAAGCAAAAGAACATTCCCCTCGGTTCTAAACCGAAGGTGCTTCTTTCGAAATCTCAGCCTAATAATTGTGCTTTATGCAAACAAGCACACAGTTTATTTAAATGTAAACGCTTCAATTCAATGAAAGTTAATGAAAGATTTGATGTAGTAAAAAGTCATAATCTTTGTATAAATTGTTTGTCTCCATTGCATAAATTATCGAATTGCCCTAGTGTTCGAAATTGTTTCTGCTCTAAACGGCATAATTCCTTATCGTGTAGAAGTTTGAATAAGAGTGTCGATAATCATAAGCATTCGCCACAAGAAACTACTAACCACTTGAAAACAGAAGCAGTAAATTCAGAGTTAAATGTGAATTCTCCACCCTTTTCGCCTCCGTACCAAGGTGTCAGTCAGTCTGCATTACCAGCTGGGAAAGAGGAAGGATTTATTGGTTCGAGTTTCGTATTGGGAAAAAATAAACAAAGCGTGGTTTTAAGTACTGTTCTTGTTTTTGGTGAAAATAACGTTGGAAATAAGTTCCCGATAAAGGTAATTCTTGATTGCGGTTCTATGGTGAATATTATCACGTTGGATACTGCGTTAGCTTTAGGATTAAGGCTTCGAAAAATAAACACCTTAGTTTCGGGTATTGGAGGTGCATCTCATAAAATAAAGCATGAGGTTTCAATTGCAATTTCAAATAAGGAAGGTCAGTTTAGAAGAATAATTGATTGTTTAGTTGTCGAAAGTATTACAGATTTTACACCAACGTGTAAACTTGATATGAAGGGGATAAAAATTCCTGACGGCATTAATCTATCAGATAAATCTTTTCATTTACCAAGTAAAATGCATATGTTGCTTGGAAATCAGTTAATTTTTGATTTATTAAAACCTGAAAAATTGAAATTAGCTGGAGGTAATTTGATATTACAAGATACTGTGTTCGGCTTCACTGCTAGTGGTATTATGTAGAGATGGCCAATGATTCGATGAGTCGAATCAGTGATTCGAATCTTGGTACTGAGTGGCTCAGTCTTTACACTCACTCTCTACTGATTCGAATCTCAAGCCCTCAAGGGAAATACATTCCAAGTGCGAAGGGAAGAAAAACTTATTTTCCCTTTGCCGTTCCCAGGGATTTTCCCTTACTCTTTCAACTCTTTTCGACTCTTTACGACTCCTTTCGGCTCCTTTCGACTCTTTACGACTCTGAGTCGATAGATGATTTGAAACAGTAAATGAGTGGGTGTGGGTGAGTTGGTCACTGAGTTGGTGCAGCAACGAATCTTTACTGATTCAGTGTTTCGCTCTGTTTCGGTGATTGTATACTATCGTTGAGATTCGTTAGTTTTTCGAATCTTCTATCGACTCAGAGTCGAAAGGAGCCGAAAAGAGTTGAAAGGATGTTTCATTTAATTGGAGGGGTTTTTTCGAATCTTCTATCGACTCAGAGTCGAAAGGAGTCGAAAAGAGTTGAAAGGATGTTTCATTTAATTGAAGTTTTTTTTTCGAATCTTTGGTGTTTCATTTCTTGGTTGGTGGTCGGATTTTAAAGTTTTATCTGTCTGTGGGTGTGGAGTGGGTCGAACATCGTTTGCTTTTGGCGGGTGGCATAGGCGTTACTTCCTAAGGGCAAGAGGGGTCAATCTCCCCCCCGAAAAAAAAATTAAGAAAATCCCTCCTTCCAACTTGTCTGACTGATTTAATATTTGTTTAAAATTTAATGAAACATCCCTTTTCTACTTTTAACTTTAATATATGTCCCCCTGCCCCCACCCTAAAAAAAAAAAAAAAAAAAAAAAAAAAACGGAACGTTAAGTTTACATGGTGGCGGATTTTCATGTGAAGGGAAATAGAATGAAATAAAGTTAGGATTGTGCTTGTCACTTTTAATGAAGGATACAGGGGCGGTATTAAGCGCTCTCACAAAAGGACTTTGTAGTAAGCAAAATAACATTTCGCTTTATTGCAGCAGATTTCCTTGTTTTTTTTTACCTTGTTTTTCGTTTAAGGGGAATGATTTTATTTTCTTTCGTAATTCAGAGAAATACAAAATAGGGCCTAAAGCAGTGGCGTAGTTAGTGTTATTGACAGTGGCGTAGCCAGGATTTTATTTCGGGGTGGGCTGGGTATCAAATTTAAAGATAAAGTTCAATTGTAAGCTAAGTAAAGGGTCCCATTTTTTTGGGGGGGGCAGCAGCCCCTCAGTAGGACTGGGCCAAAAATCGACATATCGGTTTTATTTCAACATCAAATATCCGATATTCCCATTTTCATTTCAGTGAAATCTCGAATTCGATAAAGGGCAAAAATACAGGCCGGCCAGGGGCGTAGCCAGAATTTTTTTATGGGGGGGGGTTATGACTACTGCAACTCATATATATGTATACGTGTGTATGATAATGTAGTGAAGAATATACATTTTGTATGGCAAAAAATTCCTCATGGGGGGTTATGACCCCCCTAACCCCCCCCCCCTTGGCTACGCCTCTGAGGCCGGCGATAAGAAAATCCTGAGATCAATACCAGCTTGTGATGCTTTTGCTACTGCTTTCTCTCGGAAAGCTTCTTCTTCTCTCATCGCAGAAAAAACAGCTCCATGGTTTATTAGTCTAATTACCATAATTAATTAACGCATATCTCGGAACCTATCCACCGGAGCGCGTTTTTATTGATTCTCGACCCCCCCTAGACTCAACACCCCACCGATACTTAAAATTTCGAATGCTTTGATACCAAACTTAACCTTTTAATCTTACAGGCCCAGGGGGTCATACGAAGCTCCCCTATATTTTCAATTTGGGCATTTTAAACACTGGCCTCCTCCGGCGGCAACTCCAAAGTCTGGAAACCATCCCAGAGCCAATTTCTACATGTTTGCAGTCCTTTTAAGCCTCAATCATGGTTAATTAGTCTAATTACCATAATTAATTAACGTATATCTCGGAAACTATCCATCGGAGCGCGTTTTTATTGATTCTCGACCCCCCCTCTGGGACCCCCATCGATACATAAAATTTCGAATACTTTGACACCAAACTTAACCTTTTAATCTTACAGGCCCAGGGGGTCATACAAAGCTCCCCTGTATTTTCATTTCGGGCAGTTTAAACACTAGTTTTACTGGAGCAAGGAGAGAGAGATGCTAACTGCCCGAGAACTCAGCGGAGAAGAAACCCGATGAATGGGTGAAGGGTGTTTAAATAGTACGGCTTTCGGCGCAGAGAGAGGGAAAATTTCTTTAGTTGTTTTATTGATTCAAGATTCGAATCATCGAAGTAGTGAGTGAGTCGAGATTCGAATCAGTAAAATGAGTCGAACCGCCCATCTCTAGTATTATGCGTCATGAAAACACTAGTCCTGACTTTCATTGTGGTCTTATTTCAACCCTTGATGAACTAGACAAAAATATTAGATTATTTTGGGAAATAGAAAATTTAACGGACGTGGAAAATCCGGTCGTTAAATCTGAAGAAGAACGAATTTGTGAACAACATTTCTTAAATACCTTCAAAAGGGATGAATCTGTTCGCTTTATAGTACAGATGCCTTTAGCTAAGGATCCCAGTTGTTTAGGGGACTCCAAACAGACAGCTTTGAATAGATTCGAGGCCTTATGGAAAAGGTTAGTCAAAAATCCGGAAATGCTGATTTTATATCGTAATTTTATTCGAGAATACCAGACAATGGGTCACATGGTAGAGATAATTGAAGAAGAAGAGCCAGCGGTGACGTATTATCTACCACACCACGGTGTTTATCGCCCTACTAATTGTACAACTCCACTTCGCGTAGTTTTTAATGCTTCGTCTGTTACTTCCACTGGTGAATCTCTAAATTCATTGCAAATGAATGGTGGTATAATACAAGAAGACTTATTTTCAATTCTACTTCGATTCAGAATTCACAAGTACGCGTTAACTGCAGACATAAGGAAAATGTTTAGGATGGTTGCTATAGATGAATCTCGGCGCGATTTGCTACGAATCGTTTGGAAACATAATTTTGAAGATCCAGTGAAGAAATATAAATTAACCACCGTAGCCTATGGTACTAGCAGCGCTCCCTATCTAGCCACTAGGTCGTTGAAACAACTTGCAATAGACGATGGCAAGGATTATCCATTAGCTGCTGAAGTTTTGCTTTCAGACGTGTATACGAACGAGATCTTAACAGGCAGCGATGATCTGGAATTAGGGAAGAAACTCCAAGCTCAGCTTGTCTCACTGTTACAAGGTGCTTGCATGCAATTGCATAAATGGGCAGATAGTAATCCTTACCTATTGCCAGATGAATTAAATGAAGATAAAGACTTATCTTTTTCCAATCAAAATGAGACGAAGACACTCGGGCTTTTATGGAAGCCACAGACAGATTCCTTCTCTTTCAAGGTATCTACTAAGGATGAAGGAGGAAATAATTGTGAATTTACCAAAGGAACTGTGCTCTCCACAATCGCAAAATTGTTCGATTCACTCGGGCTATTAGGGCCCATAATAGCAAAGACTAAAATTCTAATGCAAACTCTGTGGCAGTTAAACTTAGACTGGAATGATTGCTTGCCTCCAAACTTAAAATCTGAGTGGAATTCCTTTGTTACCGCTCTGTCATCTATAAACCTTTTGGTTATTCCTCGTTATTGTGTTCAACATCATTCCATTCTAACAGAAATTCATGGCTTTGCAGATTCTTCAGAGAAGGCTTTCGGAGCCGTAATCTACATTCGTTGTGTTGACGCAAATGGGCAGATCATTGTTAATCTGTTGTGCTCTAAATCTAAAGTTGCTCCTCTAAGGACAATCACCATTCCTCGGTTAGAGCTGAACGCTGCAGTTCTTCTTTCCAAATTGGTTAAAAGATCTCTGCAAGCCATAAAAATCCAAATTGATGACATTTACTTTTGGTCTGACAGCAGCATAGTGTTAGCGTGGATTAAGAGGCCACCTTCTCATCTCAAGCCATTCGTTAGAAATCGTGTGAGTATCATTCAAGCGCTTACCAAAATTGAATGCTGGCACCACGTCAGCTCCAAAGAAAATCCAGCCGATATCCTTTCGAGAGGCGTAAATCCTGACAAAATTCAGGAATGCGATCTGTGGTGGCTTGGGCCGCCATTTCTACGTCAAGTCGAAATAAGTGAATTCTCTAACCCTACTTCAATTGAGAACAATGACCTCTTTTCGCGAGAAATAAAAGAAACGCCAACCAGTGAAATGTGTGGGCTGCTGGAGACAGTCGAACCACTAGATCTTATCAGTAGCTGTTCTTCGTACACCAAATTACAGAGAGTGCTTGCTTGGTGCAAAAGATTTGTAAACAACGCAAGAAACCCTTTACAACGAGAGACTGGATGCCTTAAGAGTTATGAACTTAGTCAATCCTTGTGGACAATAGTGAAAAACATTCAAGGAACTAACTTTGCTAATGAAATACAGTGCTTAAGCAAGGGGACTCCGATTCCAAAATCTAGTAAACTTTTAAGTTTAAACCCTTTCTTAGATAGTAATGATATCCTCAACGTTGGAGGACAACTGAAAAACTCTAACTTGCCTGTTTCGCAAAGGCACCCAATATTGCTTCCTTCTCACCATCATTTTACTTATGTTGTAATTAATTATTTTCATACCTTATATTTCCATACAGGTGTAGAAGCTTATTTACATCTTGGTCTATTTGGAAGTGTATTTTAAAATTTCAATATGTATGTATGTTTTTTTTTCTTCACTTTATTCTTCTTGAAAACTGAAAATATTTGTATTTTTATTTAATATCATTGTGATGGCATTTAATCTCAATTACCAATTTTGATTGTTATTTGATTATTTAACCTGTATCTTTAATTTGAACGCCTCCGTCGTTGCAAGGCGGGGGAGAAATGTTATTGCTTGTATTCCTTCATTCATAATTGTATCTTGTCGCCAACTCGATCCTGGCAACCCTATCGATGGGTTCTGGGTGGTAGCTGCGATTTTCGCCAGTCACAAGTAGTCGTCTCGTTTTGTAAGCTGTAAGCGCGGCATCGTTGTACCCTCTTGACTCATTTAATTTAAATAGTCACAGAATAAAGAAATTAATTGTTGATCATTCGCCTTACAGTCCACTTTTTTCGTATCGCAACAAGTGGATAAAAGTTCCCACACAACTTTTGATCCAAGAGGAGAGTTTTCTATTTCGGGACTTTTCCCACTATAGATCCTCATAGCATATGGATAACCGCTGTTTGAACACAACATCGAAATTTTGTAACCAAACCTTATTGGTTTACCTCGGATGAACATTTTGGCAGAATGATGACCGTAATAGGGCACCATTGACTCGTCTATACTCAATTTAGAGTGGAAGAATCCAAATTGCTGAAAGTTTTTTTCTAGCACTTCATAAAAGGGAGCAATTTTTCCCATCTTATCTCCTACTGCCAAGGTGTTGTTATCTATAATATGAAAATTTTTCTTAATCTTTCTAAATCTGTTTCTCGGCATCACAGTAGATACAATTGGGACCGATAGATCTTCCTGAGTGCTCCAATATAAATCTTCTCCAGGTACTTGGTGGTATCCACTAAATAGCAATAATCCAAAAAACTGCCCTATATCATTTTCATCTACAGATATAATTTCTCCTTTCTGTAATGCGTACAATTCTGTCATTTTTGCTAAATGCAGTAAATATTCTACAGGAATGAACTTTTGAAAAATTTCAATTGGCGTTAAATTAGACAGTTGCGGAAATACTTCACAGATATTTTCAACGGATTCTGTTTTTAGAGTATTTTCATAACCAATATCTTTTCCCCAACGATTTTGGATGCTTTTCTCTTTTAACTTTCGTTTTGAACTCTGCCCTTTTGAAGTTGATGGTAATTCAGGATCAAAACGGCCTTCATCGGATATTTCACTGACATCTATTTTTGTGGATATTTCAATTTGACCACAAACATCTGCAGGCAGAACAGCATCAAATATTTCCTCAGTAATGTCTTCTTCGTCAGTCAAACACCCACTTTCATCTGGAGGCAGTTGACATATATCTATACATTCATCAGAATCATCTGATAAAGTATGAAAATAATCTAGTGCTTCCTCCACGGTACGAAAGGGCTTTGAATGAGACATCTGATCGGTGCAGCGTATCCTTACTAACTGAAGAAATTCGTACGTAAGTGGAAACGAAAAAAAATCACGTGAGTTTCCAGCATGCATTCTCTATCTGAGCCATAAACTACGCCTAAGTATAAACAAACACACGTGTTTTCAAGCGGCAACTGCACGCCGTCATAGCCGATCTGTGGTCATAGCAACTGGGGAAGGGGGGGGGGATTTAGTGGAATGGAAAGGGGATGTGCGATCATAAACATCTTTCGTTGACACTTAGTCGAAGTTCTTATGCGAGAAACCTTTTTATCGAAGCCACAACGCACTGTAGTCAAAAGAACTTTATCTTGTTAAAAAATATGCCTTTACACGCCAATGTTCCATTTATGGAACATGCAAATTTCTAACCTAATATTACATTTAAAAAATGAATCTATAGTTTATTAATTATTTTCTATCAAGAAAATGAACATTTTTAATTACTCTCACTTAGTTAGAAAAACATCTGATAAATTTTGAATTTTACAGGAATTTTTTTATTTTACTCCAGGAAATATACGAAAAAGGACAAAATTTAGATTTTTTTATCAAAGACAATTTTAATTTTAGCAGCATAATCGCGATGCCAAAAAATTAAATCAAGTTTTTGCTCTACATAATAATTTTTACAGAGCAATTGGAATAAAAGTGAATTTTTCACAGAATTTTAAAGTGGATGTTCCACTTATGGAACATTGGCGTGTAAAAGGTTAATGAGCCCCAGTGGGAGGAACTCCGACTCAGCTTGGGGTCCCCTAATTTTGAACCAATTCCAGAGGAGGGACCCACCCCCTGAAATCGGCACCCCCAGAGGTATCGTTTAACAATTTGGAGGACATTGAAGCCACGACGGATTTTACGTGCACCAGCTCCCATTAGGGCACACGGTCCCACAGCAGTCGAGCCGAGAGGATCTTGACCCTCCCAAGCACTGGTCAATCTGGATGCTGCTTCACTTTTCGTGTTCTTATGGCAACGGAGTTTAGTGCCCAGACCACTGCGGGTTTTACAATTGTACTAAAGTATAGTACATGTTAAAAAGACGTATATTTTCATTTTTAAATTGAATAAAATAGTCATAATAAAGCTACCATAAATCAAAGAACCTGTTCTCAAAAGAACAGGAAAAAGAACTGTTCTTTAAAAAAGAACGGGAACGGTGAACAACTGTTCTTTGAAAATAACTGTTTTCCCCACCTCTAGTCAACACTTTCTAAGATCCTAATAACAAATCTTCATTAACATGTAACAAACGTCGCTCATAGATGTTGTTTACATTTAGTTAAAAAATTAATTATTAAATGTAATTAATGTATTGAAGTCTTACTTCAATTTATTTGAATACCAATCATTTATTCATAATATTTTTTTGTGATTTAATGTTTAATGCTGAATAAATTATATTTTTACCTAATAACTATATGTTACGAACATTTCTTATAAGAGAAATTCGGTAACATCCAGCTAAAATCAATGAAAAAAAACTTCAGGATTATTTAGGATTTTTCAAGAAAAGAATTTTAGTTTAAAAAATGCGCTAGTAAAGAAAAGCTTTCAAAAGCAGACTACCTTGGTGAAAAAAATCTGGCATTTATTGATTTATATTTCTGAAGAGACGATAAAAAATTACATTCTTGTTTCAGAAAAGCCTTTCAATTTTTAAATTAAGTATCTGAAAATGGTAACAATCAAATCATTTTAAAGTTAAAAGAAAAAAAATTATATTTCTACTTGAAATTTGGAACAATATAATTAACTTTTGATCTGTGGGATTTAGCTTTATAGTGATTGCTCCTGAAGTAAATTTATTGAGCTTAAAGTGCCGATATATATACATATATATACAGAAATTTTTATTGTTTTGCAAAGCAGAAACCTTTGTCATTTTCAGATAACTAATAATGCATTCAAATTTAAATTTCGATATAAAATATAGGGTTTTATTGAAAATTACTTCACAGGTATGCAATTTAAAGCTAACTAAAAAAACACTGGCTGTAAATTCGTCGCTGTTTTTGTCCGTTTTTGCTTATGAGAATGAATGGTGGATGTTTCAGACTAGTCCGACACATCTAACACAGCGGTTGGGTGGGTGGGGGGGGGGTGCAGAGCATTTGCAGGGTGGAGGTGAGAAAACTACGCAAATATCAAGTGATAATGCTTGTTTTAAATGACCTTATTCTTATTTTTATTCCAAAAAATATCTTTTTTTTTGCTTAAAATGTTTATTCAAACTTAACCGTTAACATTATTTTGTAGAAAATGCGACTAACTGCTCATTGTTGAACAATAAAAAACTGCTTATATGCCGAGGAATGTGAGGGGGAGGAAATGACTCTCTCTACAATGATTTTAGATTAGTCTGAAGTGTGATTAATGTTATCCGATACAGAATTTTATACTATGTCTGCTGTCACACATGTCTGCTGTCTACATTCAACTCTGCTAACCATTCAACTCTTTATACTAAGCAATAACTTCAGTAATTGTACTAAAGGATTGTTTTATGAATAAATAGCGTGATATGCGTTCCTTCCCTGAAAGAACTTAAGTTTTTTAGACATATTTTAAATTTCCAGGATTTTAATATATTTTATTTTCATTTATCTGCACTTTTCTTACTTAACTTGAAATCACTAAAAATGGGGGACATATAAAGTTATTCTTTTTTTTAAATGATATGTTTTCTTTATGTTCTTACGTAATAGGACAAAACTGCAAACTAATCGGTATAATTGTGTATATTTATATGTGACACAAACTAAAGAACATTTTCTACTTTATATATTAAATAGCTTGGTAGATCAACATAAGATACTTTTCTGGAAATATTTTCCAATGGTCAGCGAAACTATGAATTTATATTATCGTTAGAGCTTTAGAAAATACTTGTGGAGGTACTTCATTCAGTAGATCTTCGATCACTATTCGTTTACGCTGATCTTCGAAACTATTGATTTAGATTTTAGTTGGAACAAAAGAATTCAATATTTTTACTGCTTTGCAAACTAAACCCCTTTTTATAATGTTCAGAAAACTAACGAAGAGATAAACAATTAAAAAAAACTGTCCTATAAATACGCATTAAAGCATTTAAACTAAGTTTAATTAAGAATTTTTCGATAAATTAATCACTAATTCTCTCTGATATCAAACTATTAAATTGAGAAACCAGACCACTGTTGTCCGATAGTTATTGCACTGACATTATATTTTATACGTACTTTACAAGTGATTTAATAAAGTATTTTTAATAAAGCCTATCATTTTTATATCCGGAAAAGCTATTGTTGTACTTTATTGTTTTCAGAATATTAATTAACAAATGACTACCTAGGCATAATATTTAAATGGTTGAACATAAAAAAAACGATCAGTTTTGTGAGTTTACAAATATAAGTATATATTTAATAGCTGAAAAGAGAAACAGAAGCAGTAGAATTATTCATTTGTCAAAAACAATTTTCTAGTAATTATTTACAGCGGATTTGACAGACTATGGATACATAGCATTGATTTAGTTATTTCAACAGAAGTCATTGCACATCATTTAAAAATTCTTTACAAATGATCCAAATTAAGTAAATAATATAGCATTATAACATAAAAAATCATTCGGGACATAAAAATATCATTGTGGCAAATAATATGTGAGGCAAACGATACTGTAACAAGATGGAAAGAACGATCGTTTGCAGTTACTTATTGTTTAATTACTTATTATTTAATACATGTAAAAATTAATAATTTTTAAATTGTACATTTCTTTACAACATTTCCCCCCACCCCAAGAATTATGAGTTTTTTCACTCATTTCCTGATAGAGCAACCTCTATTACACATGTTCATTCTTTAGTGGAATCAAAAAATATTTTAGAAAAATCCAGTGCTTTGAAAATTAAATAAATTCTTACTACAATGACTACAATGAAATGAAACCCAGTAGTGTAACGGTTAGCGTATTACGCTGCCGTACTCAGATCTAGGGCTCGAATCCCGGGCTGGGCTTGGTCTACTCAGCCTTTCATCCCTTGAGTGGGTCGATAAAATGAGGACCAAGCTAGTTTGGGAGTTAAACGCTCGGGGCTTCGCATCAGAATGACCGCCTGGCCATGGCTCCAGAGCCCACAATCGCGAGGGCGTGGTTGGGCAGCGCAGGCCTTGGTCCCACAGTGGGCTGTTACGACAATGTTTAACTTAACAACAAGGGAGTGATTCAGAAAGTAAAAAAAAAAAAAAAAAAAAACGCAGACAGTAATTTGAGTTTCAGTGTCATCGTAGAAGTTGTTTATACATCCAGTAGCTCGCAAAAGCTTTGATACAATATTTTCGTGTCCCAACGTTTTCTGCAAGCAAATTTTCTGTAAATTAGTAATTTGTAGTTTTAGTCCTCCTACATGATGTGCAACTAATAATATGTGTGAAAATTGATAATTTAAAACAATACCAAGCGTCGATTTGAAAAGTTCAAAATAGAAGTTTTGAGACGATTCCGTTTTTCCGAACATTTTGTTCTAAACAATCGTCTTTAAGCAACGAAATACAGCAATACTTATAATTTAGTTGCGTATCTTTTTTATTTTCATGACTGCAACAGATCGTCTGGCCATGGAAATAACAAAAACTTTCTAAGCTGGACCTAGGGAGTTTAGCCCATTCCGATTAAAGATCCTGAAGCAGTTCTGCCTATGAAGAATTTTTCTGTGATCTGACATTTCTTCCAAGGCGTTCCGAAAGGTGTTTAATTAGATTGAGATCAGATGACTTACTCAACCAGGCCAAAACTTTAATTTTCTTAGTTGTAAACTAGTTTTCCACCATTTTGGAGATGCTTTGGATCATGTCCTGTTGCAATAGTCATCCATGAAGCATCTTTTTGCAAGGAGAAAGATATTTGTGATATACTAAAATGTTTTTATAACAATTTGGATCCATAATCTCATGAATGCGTACAACGGGAACGACGCTATTATGCCTAAAAGTTCGAGAGATCATTACTGATCCTTTTCCGTTGGACTTTGGTTCCGGAGCTTTATTCATGTGCATTTCGTGAATTCGTAAATTTCGAAGTGAATTCGCACTCATTGCTCCGAAGGACTTTTTTTCTAATCTTTGGTGTCCTGCTTAGCAAATGTCAGTCATATCTTTCTATTCTTTGATCGAACGGGAGGTTCTACTTACAGTGACCGTTGGTATCTACGCTGTCTTATACTCTTAAAAAGATGTCTCATGGATGGATGTTTCTGCAGGATAATGATACAAATGTACGTCAACAAAATAGTGAAAGTTAGTTTACAGCTAAGAAAACGTTTTGGACTGAAGGATTCAAGGCACATGACCTCAATCAATTTGAACACCTTTCAGAATACATCGGACGAAAAGTCGAAACACGGAAACATTCTTCAAAGGCACAAATCCTTCATGATCTACAATCAGAATGGCTAAAACTCATTAGGTTCATCTTAGAAAGCCTTGTTAATTATATCTCCAAAAGATATGCCGTAGTCCTGAAAGCAAAAGAATATGCAACTAAATACTAAATATTGCTGTATTTTGTTACATTAAGACAATTATTTTCTATGAAAGTTTAGAAAAACTGAATCATCTCAAAACTTATGCTTTCAACTCTTTAAAATTCACTCTCGGTATTTTTAAAACTAACAATTTTCATACAATTTTAGTTGCGCAACATGTAGGATGATTGAAGCTACAAATTACTAACGTGCATCATTAAGAAATTTTGCTCACAGAAAACGAGAGGACTGAAAACATATCGCCTTAAAATTTTTATGAGGTACAGTATGTTTATCGTTAATGGTGTTAGTTTGTTTTTTCCTTAGCAAAGTATTACATATTCAAAAGGTTGCTGCATAAATATTTTTAATTTTGTTTTGAAACTTTTAATGCAAATTATTATTACATTTTCTAATCATTCGTCTTCCATGGCCACGATTATATGGTCATATGAATAATATCGAATAATAATAATAATAATACAATAATAAAGAGACAAAATACACTTTTTTGTCTTTATTTCAATTAAAATAGTCTTCTTTCGTTATATTCAATTTTTACTCCAATTGTAATAAACATTGTTAACTTACAATGTTTATTACAATTAGATTTTTTTCATGTCAATGACATTATTTTCTTCCATGAAATAATTAAATATTCGATATGTGCATTCGATAGGCATTCTTTATTTATATTATAAGTACACTGATGTTACTTTTACATTCAGTTGATTTCGAAAATAAATGGTGAAACAATTTTCAGGCTGAATGACTTATGTCAGCAATGAATTCGTTTTAAACAATGGCTTCAGAGCACACCAATCAGTGAAAACAACTGCTTAAGTGAACCATCTTAAGTAAATGAGTTTTCGGTGCAGTTTAGGTGGTCTCCTACTGGAATTAAAGGTGGAAAGGCAAATAAAAAGAGAAACACCAAAATATTCAGTAATTCTGCTCTAAACAATTCTACCAATTGTTACACAAATGTTTTGACATTAAAGTTTAAAAAAAGATTTTAGGTGTAATTTTAGCTAAATCCTATATTTTTATGTTAAATTTTAATTCAGAGTAGTTTTTAAGTGTTAAGAAGACGTTAAAAAATATAAATATTACTAATAGACTTTTAGATATATTATATAGAATACATAGAATAGATATAATTAAAATATAAATTACTAATAGACTCTTTTTGGAAATATATTTAAAAGAACTAACTTTTTGCTAAAAATAATTCAATTAAAAAAAAAAAAGTGTTTCGCATTTACTACTTACACACTTCGTGAAATATCCATTCATGAGGTCAATTGCTTTATATTTCTTCAATCCGTTAACATTTATTCCATTGTTTTACATTTATTCAATCTTAAGCTTATGAGACATTTGGCTGTTACAGATACTTTGGAAACTCCAGGGTTTATTTATTATTTAAAAGTATTTTTTCTGTTATTAAATTAATATTTTAAATGTACGCAATGCTCCAGAAGTAAGATTTTCTTTATAATTTTTGTATGAAGTATATTCGTTTGACTCTCTAGCAATCAGTCTTTAATGAACAGAAAGAAATTGATTCTAAAACTACTGACAGTATTGAATCAATGCTAATTGCCACTTCTGTTTCCTTCGTAATACATTATAGAATGTCATTCAGCCTTTCCTATTACCATATATTCAGTATAATTATAAATACATTGTAAGTTTTTTCGTATCACAAAAATTACATGCTTGTACTTTTTTTAACTTATAAAAACCACAATAAGATGAATAATTAGCGCTTAAATAGCCCGAACAGCATAAAATGGGTAAAGAATTTTATGTTTACAAAATTTAATCTAAATTTTATTTAAAATCTATATGTACGTTTTTAGGGAATGTATTTCAAGATGTACTTTTATTTTATTGTCTTCATAATAACTAATTGTTACTTAAAACATAGCATAACATAAATTTTTGAAATGATATTTAATTACTTATAATTTACACATCACATGTTAGATTTTTATGGTTTACAAATTCCATTTAGCCCTAAACTAGTACATCAGTCAACTAGGAAAATTAATTTTTACCGAAGTGTTTCATGCTAAATTTTATGCATGGTGTCCCAAAAAGATAGTAATACGCTTTAATTCTTTACTCATTAGAAATAAGTAAGCAATTTAAATCGAAAAAAGTGTTCAAAATAAGAAAGGAAAAAAGTCTTCATCTAGAAAAAATTTCACTAGTTAATTTTCAAAATGTGACACTTTTTAAAAATTTGTACACGATCCCTGTACAAAATAATTCGCGATTAGTAAAATGTACCCTGTTCATTGATGAGGTGTACAGAATGAGAATTGTATCCTAAAATGTGTCAGTGATATGAAGATAAATATATGCTGACTTAAACCGCTTTCCAATAACTTTCGAAAAGAAATAAAATCACATCGGATGATCGCGTTGCAGTTGTCACACAAAAATTGCGAAATAAAAAAAATTTCTGAACACTACCAACAAACGTTTACATTCAAATTAGAAGTAATCTCATGCATAGTCCTGAATATCTTTATTTAAAGGTTGTCTGAGGCGTTTCATGATGAAAGTCTGAAATTTAGTAAATTACCTCAGTAGTCTTTGAGGCCTATTTTACTAATTTGGATTTTATTTTCTACGGAGGTGGTACACAAATTTTAAAAGTTTATTTTTTAAAATTGGCGAGAACTTTTTTCTTAGCTTAATTCTCTCTCTTTTTCCTAAATTCATTTGACTGTTTCTTTCAATTTACACTGTGCACTTATCTAATGTATAAAGATTTAAAGTGTGTCACCATTTTCGAGGGGACATCACGTATATGCATAAAGGAGTCGATATTTTCCTATGATATTAGCACTCAGATGGTAAGTCATAAGGATGATCGAACTTTTCTTTTTCAGTGGATGGGAGAAATATGATTTATCGCATAACACAGATAATTTTGCTTAGCGACGAGCAGATCAATGTCATAAAGTGATCGAGAAGAGCATAAACATATGATGCATTGCGGCAGAAAATGCCAGATCCCAACGAAAAGAATTTATTGGACAAGATTAGGATATGAGATTTTCCAACGTTTCAATAATAATAAACGAGTTTAAAAGAAACCGAAATCATGTAAAAGTAAATAAACGATACAAGTTGTAATTTTTGCCTGAAAAGCTAAATGCTCTTTGCTTATTGGTTGTATTTAATTTGCTAAAAACTTTTCATTGTGTATGAATTTTAATCTCGGGAATGATTTAAGAAGTCTACTGCTGCTTAAATTTAGTGTTTTATTTTATTGTTATTTATGTTTTATACAAAATTATGTACTTTGGAGCAAGATAACTTTAATATTGTATGAGAAATATTTTTTGAGGCACTAGAAAAAAATGATAATATTCTAATACGAATGCACTGGTATGTCATGTGGCCCTTAGCGTTAGCATTACTGCAAACAAAACTACAATTTTTAAAATATGTGTGGACTGTAAAAGACCGTGCATGTTAAAGCTGGCTGCTGCACATGAAATATAATCGTGGCTCAAATGTCCTCCATGTTCAAACAATATCTCTGGGGATGCCAACCCAGGTGCTAGGTGCTGGAATTGGGAGATCACTCATAGGTGTCAAAGTTAAATTGGCTACTAGGCGCCCACATAATGGAAGTGCACAACACCTCCAAACCCTCGTAGTGATCAAGTATACTTGAAGCAGCTCACCTGGCCATTAGACAGAAAAAGATCCGGATCTCTTTCTTCAATCCATGTAGAGTAGAATCAGTCCATTTGAAATACCAATTAGTCATGTTGCTTCCAAACCTGGTGACAATTTTTAATAAATATTTTTATATAACTGATAATAAAATAAAATCATCATATTAAGTTTAATCACAATAAAAAGAGAGACAAGTCGTGCCAAATGATTCGATTACAAACACTTTGTAACACCAGTCTTTTTTGCGCCCTATTTTGCTATGTATTGCCGTCAACTTAGCGAGATTCTTAGGACAACATCAAAATATTTTGCATTACTAGTATTAATTTAATTTTGCAAGACCCGGTATAGGCAATTCAAATGTTATTTCCAGCCTTTAAATGAAGAGCAATCTATTAAAAAGTTTGTATAGCTATCGTGATGTGCTAGAAAGGGATTAATGTCTCTGAGAGGAAACAGACCGTAATGTATTGTAATTCTTTTGAGTGTTCATATGAAAGAATAATAAATTATTTCGTCATAAAGTAAGTTATTAAGTCATAAAGTAAGCAGATAGTAAGTGAAAACGACGATCGCTCTTTTCGACAGGAGCACCTTAACACTTTCCAACAACATTGGAAAGTGTTAATGATTTCAGTGAAATGGTTAGTTGTAATGGTGATAAGCAAGTGTAATGGTTTATATATTTATTGAATTGTGGTTGAAATGCATTAGCATTGCTATCCGGAGCATGTCAATCTTTTGAATGCTCTTTTGGAAGAAGTATACGTGATACATATACTGTTTTCAATGGCGAGCTTTATTCTGTAATTTTTAATAGCATGCATCCTTTAATTAAACAGCCGAATATCTCTAAAATATGCTTTAAAAATGATTACCCATAAAAGCTTAATGTAGTGGAATTCTTTTGTATGTTTCTGTAAAAGAACAATGAATGCTATATACACCCTTTTCTATAAGGTGCATGGTAAAATACATAGGATGACGTATATAAATTACGTAGTAATCGAAGCATATTTACAGCCGTTACAGCACGGACGGACGGACATTCGGAGAGGACAAATGGAAACCGAAAGCATTAACACATTTCAACCTTGTTGGAAAGTATTAAGGATACTCCTGTTGAAAAACGATCGCCGTTAATGGACATTTTTAACAGCTTTAAAACCAAATAAGTAATGTTAAACACCCGAAAAAATTAAAAATGCCTCTCCACAAAATATACAATGCGATATAATATTAACAATAAAGCTGTGTGCCAAATTGAACTTTCAGAAAAAATTCATAAGAACAAAAATTGCCTTCCAAGATATGCTGGCTAGGTACCTGCTTAGGAAAATACTTAAGGATTATAAGGAAATATAATTAGGAAATAAATAATTAATAAAAACCACTCAAAAGCTGCATGATTTCCTAAGAAACAACCTTAAAAGCTAAACAAGTGTTACAAAAATCCACATAGAGTTTTCAATGATTCCTCAAAGGTTGAAATGGTCAATTACTTCAATTGCTGAAACAGCATTTTTATATGCATGTAGTCTAAGGTACCTAAATTTAAAACATCATGTCTTACTCTGTATGTCCTACCTCAAAAAGTATTTCATTCTATTCACGCAACGAAAATTTTAGCCATCCCACATGCTGAAAGCCACAAGAAAAATAAGGGGCTGTCTCCATTAAGATAGTAGAAATGCACAGAAAAAAAATACAAACATGGTACAGCGATTTGTTTCGAAGTCACTTTAAGCAGATTAACAAAATAACAGACATGGATTTTAAATAGATTGGGATACTTGTTTCCCCTTAAAATTACTTTGTTTGAATAAAGCATTGATTTAAAGAATTAAATTGGAAACTATTAGCTTGCACGCCACTTCAATTAATATTCTGTATTTCCTGATTTGTTTAAAATTTCTTTTTTCAAACATTTAAGTAATGACAAAGTCTGCAAATGTTTTAACGTGAAAATATCCATTAAATTTCTTTAAAGAAATGCTAATGGCTTATAATAAGAACACTTAAAAAACTGATGTTAAATGGTTTAAACTAGTAAAAGATTTGTTAATTAATAACACGTATATACATCAAATGAAACAGTGAATTTTTTACAACTGAAGAGGGGTCTGTACGGTTTCATTTTAATTGTACGTGTTATTAACTCAGCATTAAAGGCCTTTGATGAGAAAAAACAGAAGGGGGGGAAGAGTCAAGGTTTTTATTTTTATTTTTTTCTACTATTTAATGAAATAAAAAACTAATATTTAACATTTAGCCATTATAATGCAGTGTTTTATAGTGTGGAAAGGTTATGTTAAAAGAAAAAATATATTCATAAACATATTGGGATTCTTTAAAGAAAGAATTCACAATAATTTTTTATAACATTTCATACTGAGTATTGATTTTTTGTACTCTATGTTTGCATTTTCTTTGTTAGATTTACTTTAAGAAGGGGAGTGGAAAGATAAGACTTTAAGGTACCTTTAAGGTATCCGATTACTTTCGGAGACCATTTTCCTAAAATAACTAATTTGCAGTATGCTGAATTTCGTGTGTGTGCATGTGTGTTTCAAAGAAAAAATTATTTTAAAAGTTAAATTTTATTTTGTATATATATTTCTTAAATTGGAAATTCATTGAAATTTTTTATGAAAATTTCATGGTTGGGAAGAAATGGGCTGTGAAATTGCTTTTCAAAATAATTAAATACAGCTTTGCATATATACTCATTTAACTGTTGTCAATGTAACAGACAGCAGGTTAAGTTTCATTTTCAATACTTTGGGATTTAGGATTATTTAAGCGCAGTGAATTAACATATTTCTCAAAATTTATGGTATTTTCTGAAATAAGAATACTACAAAAAAAGAAAATGCATTTACACCAAAACCTGCGGTCTGTTACACTTCGACATTATGTCCAAGGTGCATGGATTCAAAGTTAAATCACTCGCAGTTCTTTAGCTGATATATCTTCTTTTTAGTTCAGAAACTGCGAGAAAAGTTTCATTTCACTATAAAAACATTTGGCAGCTGACGTTTTCTGTTTAATCCTCCATAACTAACGTTCTACAACATGCAGAATAAAACTAAAAGCGGATATATAATCTTAAAGAATGTAGTTATACTATAAGACAACAATTTAAAAGAAAAATTGTTAATTTTCCCCACATTTTCGGTATAACCTTGAAAACTGGTTTAAAATATAGTTCAAATAACTTGGTAAAAATATACATTAAAGTGACGTCTTTGTACTTTTTCGAAAACACAAATATTTTCTTTTTAAAAAGTAAAATACGTATCAAACCATTTCATTATTTGCAATGCTACCTTTTTGTACAATGAATAATATTCTATTCTGAAAATGAAAGAAATTTTCATTTTACCAAAACGTACAAGAAACTGATTTGCATAATAAAATTGCTTTATGAGAAAGGCATCAAACAGAGAAGTACAAAATATGATAAACACTTCGAATGGACAGATGCTTTTGTTTTTATTTTGGTATCTGCCACAACTTGATCAGTGGATAATTTTAAGGTTTTGTATCCGGAAATTCACATGCAGGATATGTCAAATAATATTCTCGCTTTCTCAGTCAAATGTAAATGTTGTGAAAATTATATTCATATTAACTTGATCTCCCAGGTGTTAAAATTTCAGCATACACACACATATGCAACAGTTATTTGGTTTATAAAATAAACAATGTAATTTTAAAAAACATTTATATCTTTTCTAAATTCATCAACAGTATCTTGTTTGATAGTAAATCTGGCAATAATAACGGCGACGGTGAAATTGTGCGCCAACTGCATTACTGCATTTTTTATTGAAATACGGGTGTGTATAGTAATCATGTGATTAGTTTGGAATGCTGGGAGGTTTTTCAACGGAAGTTTTTTGGTGCACAATTTAACTGTCAACACATTAGTGTTACTATACCAATTTAAAATATGTTAACTTTTTGCCGGGACTGTAAATCACAGTGTGAAATAGTCTTTCCATTTATTGAGTCGTTGATAACAAATTAGAATACTTATCTACTACAAACAAACCATTTTATTAAAAGTTTTATAATTAAAAGGGTACGATGCTTTTTTTTAAACTTGATAAATGAATAAATTTGATGCTTTTTTTGTCCTAAATACATACCCGGTCATTATTTTCCTTTTACTGTATTTTAATTAGATGACCTTCGAAAGCAGCAATACTTTCTATACTTCATAAAAGCGTTATCACCAGCCACCAAATCATCTTTTAATACTGGAATCATGTACGTAGAATGATAGTTCTTTTTCAGAATCAATTGACATAAAACAGAAAATTTTAGAAATGAAAAATGTTTAAATTTAAGATATTTGAATAAACTGATCGACAGATGCTTTCCACGTTGAATGAAAATACACACATTGTATATCAGGCATTCTTCATACAAGTTCTAACATATTACTTTGCAATTTGTTTGGTTTATTTATTTATTTTAATACACTTTCTTCAAGCTTAAGCTTGTTAACGTAAAATGTTGGAGGTTAACAAGCATAGAAGTTTTTTAAGCTGAAATCAACAAATAATCAAACGGGTAAATAGAGAGATACTACTTAAAATAAACGTTCTGTAACAATTTATTTTAAAATAACTCCAAGCATATTAAATTTAAAAAATACTGATTTTTAAAAGCTGGGAAGTTTTGTTTCCATTTAGCATTACTTCATTTGCATAAATAATACATTGATTCAGAAATACAGCGAAAAATATTACTTTTCTCCCAATTTTAATTTATGTTCAGCAGATTCTTTTCAAAAAGTTTGTTTAAGCATTTAAACAGGTGTCGAAGTAGGTCCTATTTTTTAAAAATCCTTACCTCTATAAATAATAGAGTAAAATGTTCTGATGCTTCAACAGTTGTTAAATGATCTTTTAGATGTTAAGGTTTCGCCTATCAAACCATTAAAATACTAGTCTATATAAATAAAACTTTGATGAAGGTAGGAATTTTAAAAAAATAGGACCAACTGCGACGCCTGATTTAAATGATGTGAAACTGTCAATATTTTTATGATTGCGAATTATTATCTATAATTAAATTGTTAATGAAAAAATAACAGAAGTTGTACTAAGGCTGGAATGGCAAATACGTGGAACGCGACGCGTGACAAACACGTATCTGACGTTTTAACACGGCAAAAACTTGAATGTAACATTAAAAATAAATAATACATTAATTTAATAGAGGAAAATTTGCATTTCAATTCACTTTAATTTGGCGCTTAAATAAAATCCCATAGATAAGTTCCCTTAGATAAAATCTTGGCATCCCATTAAAATACTAGTCTATATAAATAAAACTTTGATGAAGGTAGGAATTTTAAAAAAATAGGACCGACTGCGACGCCTGATTTAAATGATGTGAAAACTGTCAATATTTTTATGATTGCGAATTATTATCTATAATTAAATTGTTAATGAAAAAATAACAGAAGTTGTACTAAGGCTGGAATGGCAAATACGTGGAACGCGACGCGTGCCAAACACGTATCTGACGTTTTAACACGGCAAAAACTTGAATGTAACATTAAAAATAAATAATACATTAATTTAATAGAGGAAAATTTGCATTTAAATTCACTTTAATTTGGCGCTTAAATAAAATCCCATAGATAAATTCCCTTAGATAAAATCTTGGCATCCCTGAATTAAGTAGAAGCATTAAATATGTGAGAATATTTAAGTACTATGTGCCACCTCATGCAATTTTTCAAATTATTATTTTACTCTCATGAAATGTCAATCCCCCAATACACACCTTAAAATGTTCAAAAGTCAACTGTGCATGCATTTTTTGAGGAAAGAAAAGAAAGTTTTGATTTAAAGAAAATAACCATAGGCTAAATATCGCATCAAGACTTTTTCTTTAAAAAGCTTCTTAAATATGTGATTTGACTAAAATGCTATATAATATAAGCAAGTTCAAGAACATCATTCTCTTAAATTATGTGGCATACTTTTTATAGAGCTAAATATTATTAATGTTTGAGTTAGATGGTTTTCCACGAAAACAGACGAATCTTCGCTTGGTTCACTTTATTTCTGATTTCATATTTACTTTCCACAAACTTCTGCCTCTTCTCACATTTTTTATTCTGAAAATGAAAGTGCCTATCAACAGTATGGCAAAACACTAACTTTTAGAAAGTACTATCACGCGATAAATAGGAAATTTTCTCAGAAATCAGCTGAATTATACTGTTTAAAACAATATATTCGGAATGAATAAGAGCTATACGTTTTAACGTAGAACTCGATTTTTTTTTCATGATTACAATACTTATATTCTATAACTTTACAATACTTATGTTCTATATGTTTAATATTTTAATCATTTCTGTATATCCCAATAGTTCAATAATCTCCTAGGACAGTAAAATTGTATATCCCAATTTTACTGTCCTAGTTTATCTTCCTCCGCTGAGGTTCAGCATCCACTCCTATATTCGAGAAGATGAACAGGCTTTCAAATTTTCTCGAAAATACCACAATAAATTAACTACTAATTCATTCCTAATTTAGAGGGTTAAATTCTGCGTAAAATGAATACTTGCTTCATATAATTTTCTTCATTTTCAACTGCAGAAATATTTATACATGTGCTGCGTTTTCATAAAAAATTGACATTGTCATTTTCAAATTCACCGAAGCCTTGTGAGCACTTCAGCGATACCGAGGCAGTTGCTAAGCGAAAACAGTGTATAGCCGTCTTCTTCTCCATACTCCTCACTTTGCCGTAACGACTTCAGTTTTCATTGGATAGTTTAGTTTATAACTCAAATGCAAAAATAAGTACTAGTACTTCGGTAACTGTGATGTTAAAAATAGAACGTGACATTAATTATTTTAAGTAGACAAAAATGTCGGATTGTGACCTTAATCTATATACTATTATAATTCTTGTATTTTGACCCATGCATAAAGCTCTAAATTAAACAACTCACGAAGCAAACAACTTCTTAAAAATTCTAAACACTGAAGTGAAGGTTACTCTTTGTGAGTTTAGGTTAGTTACTATAATGTAAATATTAACGTTAGGAGTGAAACAATTTAGCAGCTTTTAAAACTCTGCCCCAGTCGAATAAACTTTGCCTTGTTAGTAAAAAGTCTCATTCTTCCCTTACGAAGAACATATATTTCAGCTAATTATTAAAAAATTAAACAGTCATACAAGCTACAGAAGAAAATAACACAAAGTAAATAAGATCTCCGAGAATTGTTCCAGATTATGTAACAGCTCCAATGTGACGTCAAAAACATTCGCTATTTTTACTTCAGATTTTCAATTAATACGCTATCTGGTGGTGGTATTTGGAGCTTCGTTTTTCAAAGAAACGAATTTCCAAACTTCCCAGCACATTTTAAGTGATCTAAAAATTTTACGAAATTCAGATTACTGGTTTCGGTTATAGAGAGCTCTGAAATAGGATCGTTTCATTAATTACCCCTCGTATCTTGTACATAATAAATACGCAAAGGTTTATGTAAATTTTTCAAACTCCAAATTTGATTAGGACCCGATTAAACTGCTTCTTGTGAATGTATCAAAAAAGGTAAACGATCTAAATCGAGTGAGACAAACTAAAAGGGCTCCTAATTACGTTAACGAGAAACTTGTAAATATTTGAGACGACATTAGCGTTTAATTGACTAAAGTTGATTAATTTATTTTGGAGATATCTTAGGAAAGGTTTACTCAGCACTGCCTAAACTTTCAATACGTCAGCTTTAATTGTCTTCGCTGCGTTATGAATGGGACGAGTAATTGGTAAAGAATTATAAATGGCTAATTTTGTAAGTTAATGCATATTTAGACATTTATGCAAATTGATATCGTAAATAATTTAATTGTGAAGAGAAAATTTATTATATATTTATTTAATTATGTAAGGCATGTTGCAAAAGTCATTTCTAATGAAAAGTTCTGAGAGAATGAACTTCTGCTATTTCATTAAAAGGCCAGGTAAAATAAAAATAAAAATTTTACAACACCTGTTTTCATTAAAAGAAAAATAATTAAATTAGTTTACCTTTTCACAAAATAATTGCTGCTAACCTATAATTTACAGCGATAAACTATTTAAGCTGACAACCAGTCTCTTTCTGTATTTTTTTAACTATTGCACTCATACCCAGACAGCGCAGCAAGCTTGATTTATCAAGTCAATAAACTTGAATTAAGCTTGAAAATTTCAAGCATGTATGCTTAATGCAAGCTTGAATCAACTGTTCTAGTTTACACTTGCCCAGCTTGCATTAAGCTTGACATATAGCATGCTTAATAAAATTTCTTAAATACATGGGGCGCCCGTCGGCGAACTCGCCTCACATATTTTATTTTTCCCCCTCTACACTGAAATTTCAAGTTATTTTAATCTGTTTCCCTCAAGCGTCCGCAACTGGGATCGAACTCGGTATCTAAAGGTTGGGAAGCCAGCGTCCTAACCCCTCGGCCTACCTGAGTTACGCTGATATGGCTAAAGTTTGAAGTGACTGTTATGGTTATCACGCCGTTTTCCGGCGAGATCAATCAGTGGCCAGAGCCCGACTAAGCCAATGTGAGGCCCATGGCAGACATCTCTCTTGGGGGGCCCTTTTATACTGATAAAAGCAAATTTATCTACACATACATAGTGTTATTTCTTGATTTGGGGGGTCCTTTTTATTGTGGGGCCCAGGGCAGCTGCCCCATCTGCCCTTGCTTTAGTCAGGCTCTGTCAGTGGCCGATGTGTTGATCTGTTTTTTTTTTTCTATGGGATGAATCAAAATTAAAATAATGTTATGTGTGATTTAGAGACTCTACTAATAGGGAAATAAGCATAATATAAACTTAAAAGCAGCACACGTTTTAAAACTTTCAATATCGCGACACTCATGTTTGTTGGCCAATATTGGCCAAAATCAAGACAAACGACTGATTTTGAAATCAATTTCGCAGTATAATTATATTTTATATTTTGAAGAATTTCAATATTTTGAAATATAGAATCTTTTTTTTTAATTCAATGGTCAAGTACATTTATGACTGATGATAAATTATTTGTTATGTGGATGTGGCTTTCCAAATCAAACAGTAATCAAGTTGTATTCAAGCTTAACAGTTCAAATAACTTCTCCAAGCTTGCTGCAAGCTTAAAATGAATTTAACTGTCAAGCTTGTATTACACGATAAATTGAAAGAAATGTCAAGCTTGATTTAAGCTTATGTGCTGTCTGTGTAGTATCTAGTCTTCAGTTCTTATACTCTAAATGGTTAATTACGCTTTGTCAAACAAGTTGTCATTAACTACACTTAATTATTATATTCGTATTATATAGCTTCAAAATCAAGTTTTATTGAAAGATAAATAAATAATAAAACAGTAAATATTGTGTAAGAAAACTTAATTACATCAATTAGTCTTCAAGCAGGATTTACTTCAAAAATTTTTTACCCAGAAACTTACAGCAAAAATAGTTCTTTTCCTTTCATAATCAGATCTTAACTTTTTCTATGCAACAACAAAGCCTTTGTAATTGCCTTTTTCTCATTCATTACTCTGGATATATCTAGTTCTAATTTAGCTGCAATCTTTCGCAAAGAGCTAATAAATTTTATTAGCTTTTATATTCTAAAACATCTAAATGAAATTTGTATTTTAATTTTAAAACGTGAAGGGAAACATTATGTCATCTAAACCAGTCTCTATTAGCACAATTAGTCCAAAAGACGTTTAAAACACGTTTTTTACGTCAAAAAATGTGTTTCCAACGTATTTTGAACGTTTTTTTGAACTATTTGTGCTACTAGGGGTGGTAGCGAATTGCGACGAATTCGACAAACTTGAGGGATTCTATGATTTAAAGTGGTGCTTTGCAATCTTTTCCCAACTCATTGCTTTGAGACAGATTAAAGACTTTTGGAATAATTTCGTGCCCGTAAATGTTTTGTTTTGTATAATTTTTTATAATACGTGCAAAGAAAGCACTTATACACTCCAAACTATAATGTTATCAAAAATCGAACCATCTTTGCTGCCCTGAAAAATATCCTAAAACTTTATTCTAGGACCTTCTTTTTCAGAACAACAATTTCATATATATATCGCTAATTACAATAATTTTACTAAAAAATAATATCAATCCCTTAACGCAATAGAGTATACAATATTTTTTGTTATCCCATCTTTAGATAACACAAACAAATTGGATGCCCACTGTATGGTTTGCCCACTCGAGAGCATGCCACGTATAACTGTCCGTGTGAAAAACATTGCTCAAATCTAATCCACAAACATACATAGTTTGGCCTTGAGACTTATTGATACTCATTCCATAAAAAAATTTTCCGCCCCCCCCCAAAAAAAGGATGAAAATCTGAAACACTTTCAGATTTTAAATACGCACTATAGTGCTATATATTAAAAATCGTATCATAATTTATGCGTCGTCCCTATTTTTCGTCCTTATTCCATTAAGTTGGAAACTGTATCATTATTCATGACTGTGCTGTATTTTTCTTTCTTCTTTCATAAAACCCATCTTTGGAATCGAAATATATCTTAAAATCGCCACCTAAAACTATTTTACAATCTTCGCCAAGTATATCACAACTATACTTCACCGTTTTATTTATTGTTTCCTACTTTAACGCCTCGACTCTCGCCAAGGTGGCGATGATTAAACATATGCAGTTACCATGACGACTTTTTGCATTTATGTAGAAATCGTAATTTAGAATTAAAATGGCGATTTGGAACAACATGCAAGTACAGCATGCCGTTACATTTTTGTTTATTTTGGATTGTCAATTAACAAAAATGTAACGGCATGCATAGTTTTAATAATTAAGTGTCTTCAAATTCCTTAACTGGTGCGTTTATCGCTAGTTTGTTTACTTTAGTTATCATCTAGTTCTTTTGGGCGCGTTGAAATGGTACTTACGTATTATCCCGGCGGTCACTTCCGTCAAACTACTTTTTCGTAGAATTTTAATACGTTGCCAATCTTATTCCAAACCATCAACAATTTCATGTGCCCGGCATTTATCTTGGTGGTGAAAAATTGCTTGTCTTGGCGGACCGCCGGAATAATAACGTAAGTACCGTTGAAACTTGTGCATAACTCCCAGAGACCCATGACTGCAAAGCTCGCCAAAGTACGGGAATTTTTTAGGTTGGCGAGAGTGGGGGCGTTGAAATAGGAATCAACTCTTTCCTGTGCCATAAAAAACATTTTTTGGAATCGAAATCTATCTTTAAATCGCCTACTGAAACTGTTTTACAATCTTCGCCAGGCATATTTTTCCTATAGGTATATTCTAACTATACCGCAAAGACATTTTAAATAGTGTTTGGAATGGGTATCATAATACATGAGTGTGCCGTGTTTCCCTTTCTTGTTCCACAAAGCATATCTTCGGAATAGAAATCTATATTAAAATCGCCTAATAAAACTGTTTTACAATATACGCCAGGTGTTTTCTAACTATACTCGAAATATATTTATAATAAACTAGCTGAAGTACCCGTTCTTCGCACGGGAATGAATGGACTTTTTGATATTACGATTTGATGTGATAACTATTCATTGTAATAAAGAGATATAGCAAAATTGATATCGCGTTACATTGTGTTCAATAATCATGCATACCGAATTTCAAGGCAATCGTTTGTACGGTGCAGAAGGCGATGCGGCGTAGCGCAATGTAGTGGCGAGTTTTAGTGAAACGGATACGGCGTAAATATTCTTCGCATTCAGATATCGATGTATACGAATTTTCATGACGATGGGCTGGACAATCCTGCAGTTCATGTTTTGAAGCGGGAC
>JAWZYV010012426.1:0-153708 GCA_038373885.1 Cheiracanthium punctorium
AACTATAATGTTGCCATTTAAAATATTCTAATAAATAACATTTAAGTTTACATTTATTTATTAGTTAAGATAAAATTAAATTAGCAAATATATAAATCTAGCATCATAATACTGCAATATTTTGCGAAAAATGCATCTAAAGAATTAATACCACAACTGAAAAAGATCTTTGAAATATTCAAAGAAACAATCTTTTAAATTACTTAGATGGTTATAGAATCTCTGCAGAGGTGCAATTCATACCTTACAAATCAATAGAAAATAAGAATCCGATAATCAGCAATGATGAATTCAAGTCATAAAAGCAAGTTGAAAGTGCAACCTGAATGCCATGTTCAGCAAGGAGGAACTAACCTATCATGGATTAATTGTAAGAAAATCTGAATACCATAATCAGCAACGGTGAAATCACACTTTATGAATTAAAAGTAAAACCAAGATACGGCATTCTACCTTATGTCTCTTCAACACTTTTCAAATAGTTTTCTTCGGTATTGCTAATACAGGGTATTTGTCTCTAAATTTTACCAACTTCTCACTATATTAGGGTATTCTGTTTTGGTGTTACAGACGTTTTCAGATTATTGTTGCTGTTTTTGAGAGTTTTGTGGGTGAATTGGCGATTTTAAAAAAATAAATCATACATAAGGTGTAATTTTCAAAGTGTTAAGACCATTTGGTGAGACATTGGTGTGAATGCAGAAAATACAGCTTAATAATTCACGAATTCTTGAGTTTCTACTCATTCCTCAACTCTTGTGGTATGAACCACGCTCCCTAAAGTTTGAGCTGTTATTTATCAGAGACCCCGCAAACGAAATAGGTAAATTCATTGATTTTTAATTACTAAAACAAATTTAGTAGCTTCTGTGGTGATTTACACCAAACGCCATTTGATTACACCAAACACCATGATTATTCGGTAAATATCTCTGAGTTTGATATTTTTGTGTGATATTTTTGTCAGTAAACCATCGATTAACTTCGCTTCATCTCAAGTGAAATCAAAAATCAAATAACGCGAGAGCGTATCTTTGAAATCCGCATTTTTTAATTTGTGGCCAGAAAGTATCACATCATACGACATGATAGGTAGAAAATTCCAGCAGACAGACAATTCTGAATCCAGTTCCAACAGTTCTAAATATAGATGTACATACATACATACATACATACATACATACATACATACATACATACATACATACATACATACACATACACACACACACACACACACACACACACACACATACATATACATATATATATATATATATATATATATATATATAAATGAAACTCGATAATCCGCGAATTTTCGGTCGTGAGTTTCTTTTCATATTATCTGCCCTTATGATGAGCCCTATTAAAAATTTATCGCTGCACTTTTGGGACATCCTGTATACGTAATTGTTAAATTTATTATATTTTTAAATAATTAAAAATGAATTTTTAGATAATTCTGGGTAAATTACCTGGTTTTCGCCAAACAACGTTTGACAACGATGATTATCTAGTTAATAAACATCCTTTTAACTTGGAGCTTCCTGAGATATTTTCTGGTTCGTCAGTAATCAATACATTACATAATAGCAAAATAAATCAAAACACAAATAATGTTACAATGCATTTTCTCCGATATCCATCTTTTTAAATCTCTAGCCAGAAAACACCGCAGCATCGTACACTTGCGTCTCAAAAGAGAAAACAGTTCTCAATCCTTTAGATGTGTTCCACCCCACCCCCTAAAAAAATGTCTAGATACTATTGAAATATTCTGCATACTTAAATAAATAATTAAACAAAGTTAAATTTAGTAATTTTAACAAATTAATAAGTAATTTAATGTTATAAATTATGAATTTTCAGACACTTCTGAGAAAATTTCTTGGTTTTGGTCAGACAGCTTCTGTCAACGATGATTATCTAGTTATTAAACATCCTTGCACTGAAAATTATATTTTGTTTAATTGAACAATATTTGGTTGATTATACAAAAATTTGTTTGGTGGTATCTCAACTGAATCATTTTGTTGGTTCTAACAAAGCTTTTGTTAAAATAACAAAATATTTCGTTAAATTAACAAAAAATATTGTTGATTCAACGAAAATATTTCTTTGAATTATAGAAAATTTGTTTGGTGCTATTTCAACTAAATCATTTTGTTGGTTACAAGAAAGGTTTTGTTAAATTAACAAAAATATTGTAGATTCAACAAAAATACTTCATTGTAATAGAGCCAATCAAAATTTTGTTAATTAAACAAAACATTTTCTCAGTATGTACTCGTATTTATGCCTCTAGTTAGCAAATCCCCTTCAGCCTGTGTTCGTGTGATATTTTCGTTTTTCGTTGATAAACAATCGAACTACCGCCCTTCAGCTCAAGAGAAATCGAAATACAAATTATGCGATGAAAGCATCTCCGATGTCCGCCTTTTTAAAATCGTGTCGCCAGAAACCACCGCCCGCCGCATTTTGCACCTGGGGCTCCGCATTTCAGGAGACAGGCGTAAGTAATGAAAGCAATTACGCTGCGTTGCAAATCGTGTGTGACTCAACTGGAAACTCCCACTAAATGACCTAACATAATCCAGGATTTCGTGTAATCCCGGAAAGCTTTTCCTGCGTAGGAAATGAAGAGGGTTTATGTAGCACGGGGGTCTGGCTTTTTCCAATTAGTTTCTGGGATGTCCCTGTGTTTTAAGTCCTGTTTTAAATGGCGAAATTCCTCTGCTTGTCTTCGATATTTATGAATCTGCGTACCATCCGCATTTGCGTTGTTACGAGGGCGATGTCTCGGATTTGTAATGTATTACATAAGCTAATAGTATTGCTTCAGTTATGATTGTATGCAGTAAAAAATGTTTTCTTGTTGCAGCAAAATTTTGGTTGGCTCTATTTCAAAGAATTTTTTTTTTTTGTTTGTTTAACAAACGTTTTCTCAAAACCAACAAATCATTTTGGTTGAAATAGGCCATCCATATTTTTGTTGAATCAACAAAATTTTGTTCAGTTCCATGAAACTTTTTTTTGTGTGCACTTGCCATGTATCTTAAATTTTACTAACTAGATATACCACATAGCTGTATAAGAGATCATTCTAATATGGCATTTCACTTTTTTTATATTGTGATCCTCATTACAGTTTCAATTGGATTGAAATTTAAAAAAAAACATTCTGAGAAGATTGCCAACGCGTATAGTTTGCAATTTTTCACATACATAAATATTCTTTATAAAAAAAGCTTACATTGTCCCAAAACCGGACTTCATTTCTTAAGGAAAAACTGAAAATTGGTATTTAGCTATTTTACAATATTTCGAAGTCGTTCATCTCTTTAACATAAAATAAATTTAATAATTGTTGAAATTTATAAAAAAGAATACAGACACATTGTCTAAAACGGTACCAAGAACGCGTGTATTTTAATGCACTTAGAAAATTGTATGACGTTCACTTTTTTTTCAACGTTTCTGCTTTTGTGTTATAGCAAGCCAACGCGAGTGGTATCTGTCTACAAGTGGATTGCCTTTGTCAGCTGAATTTCTAATGCGTTTTAAAGAGTATTCACGTTACATCTGGAGAAAACCGAACAAAACTCCAGACTGTTGGATGGACAGCAGCAGGATGGGCTTTAAGGCCGGCTCTTCACGTTTCAGCATTCTAGTGTCTTATCCACTTGGCTATGCTGTACCTTTTTCTTCAGCAAGAGAATCGGTTAGAACAAAAAAGAAAAACATTTCTTGTTTACAAATATTGTATATCTCTTATATACGAACATTACATTTTTGTCTTTTTAAGCCTATACTAAGGAGGGGGAAAGCAATTGTGTTTTAATGCCTTCCCTAAATAACAGAGAGAGATTTTTAAACTGTAGCGCACTTCTGAAATTAAAAAAAAATCTTAAAAAGCCAAATGTATTTTACTTCTCCTGACATTAAAATATTCTTTAATAATTCTAGTCCTGAAAAATTAATGTATGAAATTTATTCAACCTCAAATTAAAAGCCGCTCTTCCAATATAAGTGCATTATGCTAATAATTCAATTCAGTAAAAAGAAATACATTTTGCTTTCTTTCCAAGGTTACTCCAGAACTTAAAATTAAATTAATATTTGAATTATTTAAGCATCAAAAATTTTATTTTCAGGCCACTTATTTCATTTCGAAATATATAGATGTTTTAGTAGGAAGGAAAGTATAAATTTTGACTTTTGGTTATTTTCTTTCTCGTAGAAAAGATTAAATAATAAAAAAAAACTTTTTTTAACGATTAAACTCATTTCATTTATTTTTTTATAAAACTGGGAATTCTAAAGCAGGACAATTGTTTATAAATATCAAAATGCTGTTGTTGTGGGATTACGGCCAGTTAGCTACACGTAGGCTCTACGCCGATGGGTGGTGTGCCAACCGTGGGGGGGGGGGATCTAAGAAATATTTAAATGATAGGTACTTATTCAGTTTTTTAAAGATGTTTATTTATAATGCGGATTATTTTTATTGTAAGATTCAAGGAAAAAAACAAAGTAAAGGCTGATGAATTAAAAATTTGTTTTTAAATAGTAAATTATTTGTTATTATAGCTCATTATTTGCAATAATCGTACGTTGTTTAGCTTTAAACATACTTTGAATATTTTTAAGGAATAATAGAAATAGGAAAAATTTTATAATCATATTGTTCAAAACAAAAGATGTTGAGTTTGTGCGTTTGATCTGACGATTGCGGAATTGTTTAGACTATTGATACATGATCGAGAGATGAGGTAGTCTATAAAAATTGCACTTGCTTGGCAGAAATAAAATTTTGTACAAAAAAAAGATATTCCAGTGCATTAGCAGCAAAACCTTTCGGGTACATTTGGGTAAAAAAAAACAAGTTATGTACACGAGAAAAACAAATAAAAAATGTGTTTCCTTGAAAGGAAATAATTTTTAGGAGGGGGTATGGTTTCCCCGGACGACGGCCAACAACTTTAAACACCCTTTGGAGTTAATGAGGCTGTTCACGAGGATTTGGGGTATTTCGTTCCACTCCTCCAGAAGAGCTTTTGGCAGTTGTTGGAGAGTATGTGTATCTGGTAGACGGCCAGCAACTCTTCTGCCTAAATTGCCCAAACTTGCTCAATTGGATTGATGTCTTGAGAACATGCTGGCCATTCCATACACATCATTCTTTAATCGAGAAAAGGAAAATTCAGGAAATCATCCGCCAAGTGAGAACAGTTTTTTCTGCAATTGTCGTCCATTAACATGAAGTCATTTCGAATTTGCTGCTGCGTAAGGGACTAGAATATGTCTGAAGATTTCATCTCTACATCGGCGAAAGGTCAGAACGCCATTTCGAATGGTCTGAAGATGAATAAGTCCATTATGGAGGTACCGGCGTAGGCCATCTCTTCCACATATACACATCTGAAGCTTCCGTGCATAAAGGAAGGATGGTTTCTATTAGCCACTTTGAATTCAGATAAAAATGTAATTATCAGGATGAACAGAAATGCAGGACTCGTTTGAGTAAAGAATGTTCCACCAAGCATTTCTCCTCCAGTCAATATGCTGTATTGATCGTGTTATTTTCCAAGCAGCCTTGATGTATTTACCTAAATACAAATAGATAAAGCAGATTAACAACAGCTGACGGGGAGGGAGGTTATTCTGTTATTCACCTAAATGAATCTATTTATAAAATTAACATGTAAGGAAATTCATGTCAAGCGCATCCATGGCAAGACACTTTCCAACACCAAGAGACGTTTTTTTTTTTTTTTTTTTTTTTTCTTTTTTTTTTTTTTCAAATTTGGCGATGCACAGTCATTCAATCTGGCGAGACATTAGGGTTGGCATCAGAAAACTTGCATATCACTGTTGATGTAAACTTGGACGATTCCGTAAAAATACTTTAAATGCTATTTTAAAACTTTAAAAAGAGTAAGTTGTTATACTTTAAATACTTAATTGTATTTTGCTTCAAATGAAAGCATGTCTCTATTAAGATCTGTAAAAGAACTACATAAGTGCTATATACATAATTTTAAATACGATACATGAAACAGTGCATAGGAGTATTACAGTTAAATTTCCTAGAAAAAGCTGCAGATGAAAAATTTCTTTCTAGATTTTTCCACATATTTTAGGTAGATTAAATAGTGAGAAAAGTACTTCTTTACTACACTCAACTATTTTATAAAGATTTGTCATGAACGTACTTTCTTCTAACTTAAAAGTTTCTATAAATAAATATTATAAACGTAATTAAATTACCAAAAAAAAAAAAAAAAAAAAAAAAAAGATTTATTGAAATGAAAACTGGACGTCAGTTTAGAAGTTCAAATCTCATACACTTAGAGGGTTAATTTGTATAACAGATTTTTAAAGTGGTTTTTTTTACCCTTAACTAAAAATATATAAACTAAAAATATATTATTTTTTAAAAAAGATTTAGAAACAGATGCTGCATATTTTAGAAATTTTGTATTGCTTTAAATATAGCTTATAAATGTTCAGTTTAATTTAAAAATGCATTTTAAGCTGTCGTCAGCATTGTTATAAGTCAAAGTTGTTAAAAGTCCTTGAAATTAGGCGACATGTTGAGAACAACAGCTTTAAATAACATTAAACAACCTGGGTTGTGAAAATAATGTCACTTTACAATTTAAAAAAAATATTTTCATCGTGCAGAATATTTTATTATTGTTATTAATAAAAGTGAAATTGAATGAAAAATTCTATATCTTTAAGATGTAGAGGAAATACTAATTTAGCTTTTTAATGTTCCAATTTATTGTAAGTACTAAGCGTTATTTCTATAGAAAATAATAAAGCAAAACCATAATTGGAAAAAAAAATATCTTTTCCGTTTTCCATCTAAACTAAACAGCCATATTAATTTAAATTCAAAAGAATTTCCAGGAAATTAAATTTAAGAATAACCCAATTAAAGTATTTTAGGTATCTGGAAATTCCATCTCCTATGATTTTATGCTTTTCCTTTTGTGAGTTGCCTCAATCTCCTGAGAATACTTTTAGAGCAATTAAGGAATTTTAAAAGAATGTTATCTAAAATTATTTTTTCCCGCAAAAGGAAATCTGTCATACACCAAATCTTTAAGGACTTTTTTTTTCAAACTTTTCCTATCAGTTCAAGTGCATTTTAAAATATCCTTATATAAATCATAAAAGGAAAAATTACGCAAAACGCTGAAATTGCGTAGAGAAAAGATTTGCTGAATTAGTTGATTTTGAAAATGTTAGGGTCTTTTTTATTCATTAATTAAGTTCGATTTATATGCAATTGGTAAAATAAAAATTTTTAAAAATTAAATTTTTCGATGTATGTGCACGGATATTGTTGTTATTTTATTAAGTTACATAACGTGACTTCATTAAAAAAAACAATTTTCCATTTAATTAACAATTGTTTTGTAAATGTATCGCGTAATTAAAATGTTTTGCTTCTTCTCAAATGTAGTTAAAATTAATATACAGGGTAGACCAAAAGTTCGTAAAAACTTTAAAAATTCATTAAAAAAGAATAAATAATGAGAGAAAATTGCAGTTTGCACAACTAGGATGAGGGGGTGATCGGATTTTTTTTAGTGACAAGAAAGGATGTTGTTAAAAATGTTACCGATAGATGGCGCTGGCATGCAAGATGTCAAACTAGTTTCCAATTTTCAAAATCCTAAACTTTTAATCCTTCCCATGCAAACAGTAATGTTGCTAAAGAATTTGTTCTTTTTTAATGAACTTTTGAAATTTTGACGTATCTAGAGGGCATCAAAGATTAAAAATTTATTAAAAAAAGAAATAACGGTATAAATTGTTGTTTGCTTGGATAAGATTAGAGACGTTTCGGCATTTTTAGAAAGAAGACGAAATTATCAGGAAAGAGAGTTTGTAACTCTGCATAAAATCACTATATTTTGCTAAGCGAAAAATTGCTGATTTTTATTATTATTTGAAGCAGCAAAACAGTATTTTGCGAGGCTTGAAAACTTATTCAACAAAAATTCACGATGTTAAGTGTTTCGTTAAGATTTTTATCAAAATCATTAATGATACATCTGTGAAATTTAATCAGATTCAAAAACAAACACATTAAAATATCCATTTTTATTACTGATAATAAACCATGTATGTTATCATGTTTACAGTACATTGATAAAGAAGTATCAATATATTCACGTTTTATTTATGGAAATCCGAAGAGTATAATAAAAGCATTTTCAGATAAAGAAACTTTAATACGTCGTTATTTACTCTAGTTTTATGGTATTTACTTCATGGCCAAAACAGAGGTACAGAGCTTCAGTTTTCTAAAATAGTTCAACAATCCAAACATCCAAATGCTGTCTTACTATTTTTACGGTACTAATAACGGTAATGGAAGTAATAGCTGCGCACTAATATTAAACCACTCAATACAGTATCCAAAATATTTTTGTGAAAAGAAAACTTAGACTTTCAACTAACTTAGACTTATATAACTTGACTATAAACGTAAAACGTAGCTTTTGAGTAAATAATAATAAGTACATAAAAACATCGTTTTACACAGTTGGCTTTCAAAGAGTAATAGTCAAAAATTTTAACTCCCTTATGAATTGCCATTTTGTGTCACTTTATATTTCTTGCGATATAGTGAAGCATAAGTACATTATAATATTTTCATATCTATAAAATCAAACCAGTACGTTTAAATAAAAAACAGAAAACGTGTGTTAAGTATGCGCATCACTATAAAAAATATCAAGAACTGAAGAGACGACTTTGTTAGGTTGTCCTGAATCCCATCTATTGTTAAATTTTCGTTCTTTGTGGATAACGTTACATAATTAGTTTTTGACTGATTTAATATTATAAAAAAATCCAAAGAGCATATTAAAATAATGAAGCAAAGAAAATATCTGCATTTATTGAGTTGTAAATTATGTGCGTCACTTTAAAATATGAAGATATGAAGATGCAACATAGATTGTCTTTAGTGGCACCTATTGTTAATTTTTCATTCTTTGTGCACGTTGATGCATTGTTACCTATATACTGCTCCATAAAAAAATCCAAAGAGCACTTACAAAAATAAAAGAAAGGAAAAAAAAAACGTCATTTATTGAGGTGTGACGTATATACATCACTTTCAAAAGATGAAGCGGTGGCGGAGTGATTAGCTGCCATTGGCAAAACTCCGGAGTTTTCTATTCAATTATATCCAGTTCTCCAGGGGATTTAAAATTGATTTTTAGTTCTATGAGGAGCAAACACAGTAGCGTTCTCTTAACCTCACCATGGAATTTAATTTGGTCCAGTGTTTCAATAAAAAGGAGACGGAAATCGATATTTCGGGAGGGTCGTGGGCAGTGCCTAGGCGGAACCTCAAGTGATTCATCAACGGAGATAAAAAAAATTGCGAATTTCTAAAACAAATGTTACAAATGATTTTTTTAATCACTAGCCATCTTCAACTGTATTGCAATAATTAAAATTAATGACTGAAATAGTGTTTGTCACATTTTAAACAACGTTCGGTTGTTTTAAGTTCAACAGTCGCCCATAAAACATGCAAAGGAATAAAATAAAATTAAGCGCGCATTTCGAAGAATTTAGAAGTTCCCTTCTTTTACCGGACCAACGCAGGAAAAACCCAACTTCAGATACAAAAGGTCCTAAAAATATATAAGTTTACTGCCATTACTTGAAGGCCACATGTATTTTTCAATTCTACTCTAACGTGTTGTTTATATTAATAATTATATTTATATTGAGTTTATTTGAGTGAATGTTTCACTAAATCGTTTCGTTCAAACTGAGTACATGCAAGTACTTGATTGGGTACATTGTGACGGGACAAGTAACTGGGTATGAAAGAAATTTCAATGTACATAATAACTAATTTTATTTTTTTTTAATATTTACTCGCAATAGGAACGAGTATGTATAGCAGCATGAGATGCATATTTTAATATATTTTTGATTTTTTTAATATTTGTGGATTTCTTGATTTGGATACTTAGTCTTTGTTTTGTTAACTGTGTATGCTTAAATATTTCATACGGAAAGAATATTGTGTGTAATATAGCTGTGGAATATGCATGCTGCAGAAAAATTATGAACATCTGCTGTATTAATCAGAGTGAATTCAGCCGGTAAAAGACAAAGTGCTGGCAGTCATATTTTATCTATATATTAAATATGTCAATTTCATGTGCACCATGGGTTTTTTATTAGAAAAATGCTGCATTTCAAGGATTAGAAAAAGTCAACAGGCAGGACTTATCCATTATCTAAACTGCGTTTACTTCAATTAAACCAATTTCATTTTCATGCATTCAACTGAACAGAAATGACTGATCTTGAAATTTCTAAAATTAGGACTACAACATTAAAGTTCTGATCTACAAACGTTTCGTTTTGCATTTCAGAGAAATTCAATTATGAGCTATATCTCGGAAATAGATAATCTTATTCGAAAGTCTAATTTTAGGATTATTTGCACTCGTATTCAAAAAATTAGCTTAGAAAATGCATGTTAAAATTGTATTTCATCTAATTTCATTTTCTCATTTTGTTACAAACATAAGAGAAAATTTACTAACGGAAACAAAAAGCAGTTAGTTGACTTTTAAAATACATTTATTTAAGATTGCAAGCGAAACTACATGAGGTGATACAATACATTTATGAAAAATGACGTTAAATTAAAAGAGACACAATTTGTACGAAAAAAGTTGAAATGGATTTGATATCGTACAAGCATAATCAAATGTTGCTTATATTCATTGCAAATCAATAACAAACTCTTCAAGTACTTGATTTATCGTACTAAATAAAAACGCAGTATTAAAAACAAAATTCCCAACTTTATCAAACCTAACATGTGTTCTCGACATTGAAAAATTGCTCGACATATAAAAATAATTTCTTGGCACACTTTTAGAATAAAGAGAAAACTGTTATTATTATGTACAGATGATTTTTCTTTTAAATTTTCATTTCCTTGATAAGTAGTGGTAACAATTTTGATTTTAGCAGAAGAGTAAAGATTCTAGGAATAGTTTAAGATAAATACCATGTGATTTATTGTTACAATTAATGTTTTTACTAATGTTACAAAATGGTCCATGATAAATGCGAATGACATGTGCCGCTGCTACTTTATTTTGTATCGGTTCTGTTTATCAACTGTCAAATAGATGTACATCCGTATACTTAAATGAGTAAGTTGTCAAATGCATGATCTAGATCAATGGTTCTCAACCTTTCCTTCTTTGCGAACCGCTTCTACCATTCAAAAGAAATTGACGAATTCGCGATGTAGAATAGTAGTATACATTAAATTTGAAAACCTGTGATTTGGAATCAGTGGCCCAGATTTAATTAGAGTAAAACGGTAAATGCCATCATGGCATTTTCTTTTCAAATTTCTGCATTCAAAAAAGCAGGATGCAAACGTTTAAGAAATGAAATGTGAAAATATTAATATCGCCAGTATTTACAACAAAGATAAACATAAGTCTGTTTTTTTTTATATTTAGACTTCTTTTTTTCCTACGGCGATTAAGTATTAAGAAGATTTCTGTTAAAAACTTTTTTTGATTTTTGACAGAATAAGAAGTTTTTAACAGAAATCCTTTTCAGTTAAATCTTTTAACTAGAAAGAATTTCTGTAATTCTTTAAACTGCTCAAGAATTAACAGAACGAATACAGCTCGCGAAATTTTTACATTTAAATTCTTGTGGTTAAATAAAATATTTTCAGGTGTGAACAGAATGAATACATTGTATTAAGTAACACAAAAAAAAAAATTGTAGGCATAGTATTATTAGTAACAGAGAGCAGTTAACAAATAAGAACTGCTAATTTTAACACGCGTTTTACACCACCTTTCCCTCTAATTCGAAATTAAATGCACGTTATGTCACAACCAAAGGTTATAATCGTTGATGTCATAACCAAACATTTTGAATAAAAAAAAGCATGCAAACAGTAACGAAAATTTGAAAGTATGAAATAGAAAATTGAGATCATACATTTTGCAATATTTATATTTCCTTCAATGTCTCTGTGATGTAGATCACATATTTAATGTAAATTTTCATTTAATTTGCGATTCTTACATTTAATCTATCCAAAATCAAGCATTCTAACTTATTTGTTTTTGTTCTCAATTTCCCCCACTTTGGTTTTCTGTTCCTATAGCCTTTTAATTGCTTATTTTTCCCCAACAGAGTGTCGCCATCTGAGCTAAAAATAGATTCGGTTACGTCAGATTTGCAATCATAACGAATATTTGATTCCCCTCCTTTGGTGCTTTATTTGGCATTATTATTTGATGCCCTGCACCATCGTGATTTAAATGTTATGGATGCTATGTAGTTGCCGTTGTTTGTCGTTGTTGCAGGATTTTGTACTGGAAAATGTGAATTTATGGCGTTGGCTTTATTTTTAGGTCCTTCCGCCGTGTAAATCGCTTGTTATGAGATAACGTATTTTTATTTCGCTGAGCCACCACCAGCCGTTATTTTTAATTATTTTATCTTTGAGTGATCCTTCTAAATAAACAGTTTTTAAATATTCTAATGCAAACGTTTTCTATTGCAACTGAAGTGCTCACCCCTTTAACGCGCTGTGTCCCCGCTCTGGGAACACCGAACTCTGACGTTTTGACTGTTGCCAGTCACGAAGAATAAATTTGATTTCTATAAATATAGTTGCGGGTGACATAAGCTCCACGAGAAACCTTTACCTTTTAGCACGTCATTTCCCGTAAAAAATGGTCACGATTATTTTTAACAGCACTGACATCTGCTGAAAAATGGAAGAATGCGAGAACAGCCGGATAGATTGCCCAATGCTGAAAAAAGGGCAGCCGTTGCCATCGTTCGACTTAACTACCAGCAAGATGGTGGACAATCGAAACGCCAGCTGCGTCAAAAAAGGGTCTCTAGATCTGTGGCACGCGATGAACGTTTCGATCGTCTACCATTTTTATGGTAGTTAAGTCGAGCGATGGCAACTGCTACCCTTTCTTCAGCATTGGGAAAGTGTTGCGGCTCAAAGGGTTAAACCTGGGTTTTGCTAATTAACAACGCTTTCTAATCTTCAATTAAACACTACAAGTAAATAATCTCCATTATAATGGGTGTATTTTTTTTTTACATTGATATGTACGGTAGCTCCCTTAAATTGCTCAATGTGAAAATTTAGAAACTTACTTCTACGCGTTACAAATTTACTTGCTCCCACATAGCAAAAGCAGCAAAAAATTTTAAAATCGATATTATATGTCATTTTACAACAATTTTTATTTATTTTCTTATTTTTTATTCCTTTTTTATATTTTTGAAGAAATGAAATTCTCTAGAGTGAGTCTAGAGACATATAATTCAATTGAAAAATCAAAAGGATAAAAAAAAAAAAAAGAATCCAATAGGTGAAGTGACTCATAAAATTAAATAGCCCCAAACAGAAGGGCCAGAAAATATCTGAGTCACTGGAAGAATAGGTCATTAAATTCTGAGAGGGGGGACTTTTTTCCTCAGAAAGCGAATTCTTTAGAATCTAATATAACCCTGCTTTACGAAATTTGATACACAGTGAAACTTTTTCATCATGGAAATTGAAATTGCGTTTTTCTTTTTAAAGTCATCGACATATATATATATTTTTTTATAAAGCGTGTCTGTATAAAAATTTAGTCATGTCGGTGTGCTGAAATACGCAGCTAAAAATATTTAAACGAGTGCATGCAAATGTTTAATGAGCATAGTTTCGATTTGGCAGAGCTACAATTGTTATTAACATTTTGAAATCATAACTAAATCTAAAAGTCATTTTGTATTCGAGATTAAAAACGGCAGACTTATTCAGTGATTTAGTTATGATTTCAAAATGTTAATAACAATTGTAGCTCTGCCAAATCGAAACTATGCTCATTAAACATTTGCATGCACTCGTTTAAATATTTTTAGCTGCGTATTTCAGCACACCGACATGACTAAATTTTTATACAGACACGCTTTATAAAAAAAATATATATATATATCGATGACTTTAAAAAGAAAAACGCAATTTCAATTTCCATGATGAAAAAGTTTCACTGTGTATCAAATTTCGTAAAGCAGGGTTATATTAGATTCTAAAGAATTCGCTTTCTGAGGAAAAAGTCCCCCCTCTCAGAATTTAATGACCTATTCTTCCAGTGACTCAGATATTTTCTGGCCCTTCTGTTTGGGGCTATTTAATTTTATGAGTCACTTCACCTATTGGATTCTTTTTTTTTTATCCTTTTGATTTTTCAATTGAATTATATGTCTCTAGACTCACTCTAGAGAATTTCATTTCTTCAAAAATATAAAAAAGGAATAAAAAATAAGAAAATAAATAAAAAATTGTTGTAAAATGACATATAATATCGATTTTAAAATTTTTTGCTGCGTTTGCAATGTGGGAGTAAGTAAATTTGTAACGCGTAGAAGTAAGTTTCTAAATTTTCACATTGAGCAATTTAAGGGAGCTACCGTACATATCAATGAAAAAGAAATACACCCATTATAATGGAGATTATTTTCTTGTAGTGTTTAATTGAAGATTAGAAAGCGTTGTTAATTAGCAAAACCCAGGTTTAACCCTTTGAGCCGCAACCCTTTCCCAATGCTGAAGAAAGGGTAGCCGTTGCCATCGCTCGATTTAACTACCAAAAAGATGGCGGACGATCGAAACGTTCATCGCGTGCCACAGATCTAGAGACACTTTTTTGACGACAGCTGGCGTTTCGATCGACCGCCATCTTGCTGGTAGTTAAGTCGAGCGATGGCAACGGCTGCCCTTTTTTCAGCATTGGGCAATCTATCCAGCTGTTCTCGCATTCTTCCATTTTTCAGCAGATGTCAGTGCTGTTAAAAATAATCGTGACCATTTTTTTACGGGAAATGACGTGCTAAAAAGTAAAGGTTTCTCGTGGAGCTTATGTCACCCGCAACTATATTTATAGAAATCAAATCTATTCTTCGTGACTGGCAACAGTCAAAACGTCAGAGTTCGGTGTTCCCAGAGCGGGGACACAGCGCGTTAAAGGGGTGAGCACTTCAGTTGCAATAGAAAACGTTTGCATTAGAATATTTAAAAACTGTTTATTTAGAAGGATCACTCAAAGATAAAATAATTAAAAATAACGGCTGGTGGTGGCTCAGCGAAATAAAAATACGTTATTTGATAACAAGCGATTTACACGGCGGAGAGACCTAAAAATAATGCCAACGCCATAAATTCACATTTTCCAGTACAAAATCCTGCAACAACGACAAACAACGGCAACTACATAGCACCATAACATTTAAATCACGATGGTGCAGGGCATCAAATAATAATGCCAAATAAAGCACCAAAGGAGGGGAATCAAATATTCGTTATGATTGCAAATCTGACGTAACCGAATCTATTTTTAGCTCAGATGGCGACACTCTGTTGGGGAAAAATAAGCAATTAAAAGGCTATAGGAACAGAAAACCAAAGTGGGGGAAATTGAGAACAAAAACAAATAAGTTAGAATGCTTGATTTTGGATAGATTAAATGTAAGAATTGCAAATTAAATGAAAATTTACATTAAATATGCGATCTACATCACAGAGACATTGAAGGAAATATAAATATTGCAAAAATGTATGATCTCAATTTTCTATTTCATACTTTCAAATTTTCGTTACTGTTTGCATGCTTTTTTTTATTCAAAATGTTTGGTTATGACATCAACGATTATAACCTTTGGTTGTGACATAACGTGCATTTAATTTCGAATTAGAGGGAAAGGTGGTGTAAAACGCGTGTTAAAATTAGCAGTTCTTATTTGTTAACTGCTCTCTGTTACTAATAATACTGTCTACAATTTTTTTTTTGTGTTACTTAATACAATGTATTCATTTTGTTCACACCTGAAAATATTTTATTTAACCACAAGAATTTAAATGTAAAAATTTCGCGAGCTGTATTCGTTCTGTTAATTCTTGAGCAGTTTAAAGAATTACAGAAATTCTTTCTAGTTAAAAGATTTAACTGAAAAGGATTTCTGTTAAAAACTTCTTATTCAAAAATCAAAAAAGTTCAAATCTGTCAAAAATCAAAAAAGTTTTTAACAGAAATCTTCTTAATACTTAATCGCCGTAGGAAAAAAAGAAGTCTAAATATAAAAAAAAACAGACTTATGTTTATCTTTGTTGTAAATACTGGCGATATTAATATTTTCACATTTCATTTCTTAAACGTTTGCATCCTGCTTTTTTGAATGCAGAAATTTGAAAAGAAAATGCCATGATGGCATTTACCGTTTTACTCTAATTAAATCTGGGCCACTGATTCCAAATCACAGGTTTTCAAATTTAATGTATACTACTATTCTACATCGCGAATTCGTCAATTTCTTTTGAATGGTAGAAGCGGTTCACAAAGAAGGAAAGGTTGAGAACCATTGATCTAGATCATGCATTTGACAACTTATTCATTTAAGTATACGGATGTACATCTATTTCGCAGTTGATAAACAGAACCGATACAAAATAAAGTAGCAGCGACTCATGTCATTCACGTTTATCATGAACCATTTTGTAACATTAATAAAAACATTAATTATAACAATAAATCACATGGTATTTATAAAACTATTCCTAGAATCCTTATTCTTCTGTTAAGTTACCACTACGTATCAAGGAAATGAAAATTTAAAAGAAAAATCATCTGTACATAATAATAACAGTTTTCTCTTTATTCTAAAAGTGTGCCAAGAAATTATTTTTATATGTCGAACAATTTTTCAATGTCGAAAACACATGTTAGGTTTGATAAAGTTGGGAATTTTGTTTTTAATACTGCGTTTTTATGTAGTACGATAAATCAAGTATTTGAAGAGTTTGTTATTGATTTGTAATGAATATAAGCAACATTTGATTAACCTGGTACGATATAAAATCCATTTCAACTTTTTTCGTACAAATTGTGTCTCTTTTAATTTAACGTCATTGCTCATAAATATATTATGTCACCTCAGTAGTTTCGCTTGCAATCTTACATAAATGCATTTTAAAAGTCTACGAACTGCTTTTTTGTTTCCATTAGTAAATTTTCTTTTATGTTTGTGACAAAATGATAAAATGAAATTAGATGGAATATTATTTTAACATACATTTTTCTAAGCTAATTTTTTGAATACGAGTGCAAATAATCCTAAAATTAGACTTTCGAATAAGAATTATCTATTTCCGAGATATAGCTCATAATTGAATTTCTCTGAAATGCAAAACGAAACGTTTGTAGATCAGAACTTTAATGTTGTAGTCCTAATTTTAGAAATATCATGATCAGTCATTTCTGTTGAGTTGAATGTATGAAAATGAAAGTGGTTTAATTCAAGTAAACCCAGTTTAGATTAATGGATAAGTCCTGCTTGTTGACTTTTTCTAATCCTTGAAATGCAGCATTTTTCTAATAAACACCCATGGTGCAGATGAAATTGACATATTTAATATATAGATAAAATATGATTCGCAGCACTTAGTCTTCTTACCGGCTGAATTCACTCTGATTAATAAAGCAGAAGTTCATAATTTCTCTGCGGCATGCATATTCCACAGCTATATTCCGCATAATATTCTTCCCGTATGAAGTATTTAAGCATACACAGTTAACAAAACAAAGACTAAGTATCCAAATCAAGAATCCACAAATATTAAAAAAAATTAAAATATATTAAAATATGCATCTCATGCTGCTATACATACTCGTTCCTATTGCGAGTAAATATTAAAAAAAAATAAAATTAGTTATTTGAGATTTCTTTCATACCCAGTTATTTGTTCCGACATAATGTACTCAATCAAGTACTTGCATGTACTCGTTTTTAAAGAAACGAATTTGTGAAACATTCACTTTAAACAAATAAACTCAATAAAAATATAATTATTAATATAAACAACACGTTAGAGTAGAATTGAAATACATGTGGCCTTCAAGTAATGGCAGTAAACTTATATATTTTTAGGACCTTTTGTATCTGAAGTTGGGTTTTTTCCTGCGTTGGTCCGGTAAAAGAAGGGAACTTCTAAATTCTTCGAAATGCGCGCTTAATTTTATTTTATTCCTTTGCATGTTTTATGGGCGACTGTTGAACTTAAAACAACCGAACGTTGTTTAAAATGTGACAAACACTATTTCAGTCATTAATTTTAATTATTGCAATACAGTTGAAGATGGCTAGTGATTAAAAAAATCATTTGTAACATTTGTTTTAGAAATTCGCAATTTTTTTTATCTCCGTTGATGAATCACTTGAGGTTCCGCCTAGGCACTGCCCACGACCCTCCCGAAATATCGATTTCCGTCTCCTTTTTATTGAAACACTGGACCAAAATTAAATTCCATGGTGAGGTTAAGAGAACGCTACTGTGTTTGCTCCTCATAGAACTAAAAATCAATTTTAAATCCCCTGGAGAACTGGATATAATTGAATAGAAAACTCCGGAGTTTTGCCAATGGCAGCTAATCACTCCGCCACCGCTTCATCTTTTGAAAGTGATGTATATACGTCACACCTCAATAAATGACGTTTTTTTTTTCCTTTCTTTTATTTTTGTAAGTGCTCTTTGGATTTTGTTTTATGGAATTGAAGCAGTCTACACTGCACCAACGTGCACAAAGAATGAAAAATGAACAATAGGTGCCACTAAAGACAATCTATGTTGCATCTTCATATCTTCATATTTTAAAGTGACGCACATAATTTACAACTCAATAAATGCAGATATTTTCTTTGCTTCATTATTTTAATATGCTCTTTGGATTTTTTTATAATATTAAATCAGTCAAAAACTAATTATGTAACGTTATCCAGTAAGAATGAAAATTGAACAATGATGGGATTCAGGACAACCTAACAAAGTCGTCTCTTCAGTTCTTGATATTTTTTATAGTGATGCGCATACTTAACGCACGTTTTCTGTTTATTATTTAAACGTACTGGTTTGATTTTATTGAAATTAAAATATTATAATGTACTTATACGTCACTGTATCTCAAGAAATATAAAGTGACACAAAATGGCAATTCATAAGGGAGTTAAAACTTTTGACTATTACTCTTTGAAAGCCAACTGTGTAAAACGATGTTTTTATGTACTTATTATTATTTACTCAAAAGCTACGTTTTACGTTTATAGTCAAGTTATATAAGTCTAAGTTATTTGAAAGTCTAAGTTTTCTTTTCACAAAAATATTTTGGATACTGTATTGAGTGGTTTAATATTAGTGAGCAGCTGTTACTTCCATTACCGTTATTAGTACCGTAAAAATAGTAAGAACTGCATTTGGATGTTTGGGTTATTGAACTATTTTAGAAAACTGCAGCTCTGTACCTCTGTTTTGGACATGAAAACTAAGTAATGAGTAAATAACGATGTATTAAAGTTTCTTTATCTGAAGAGCTTTTATTATACTCTTCGGATTTCCATAAATAAAACGTGAATGTATTGATACTTCTTTATCAATGTACTGTAAACATGATGACACACATGGTTTATTATCAGTAATAAAAATGGATATTTTAAAGCGTTTGTTTTTGAATCTGATTAAATTTCACAGATGTATCATTAATGATTTGGATAAAAATCTTAACGAAACACTTAACATCGTGAATTTTTGTTGAACAAGTTTTCAAGCCTCGCGAAATACTTTATTTCGCTTCAAATAATAATAAAAATCAGCAATTTTTCACTCAGCAAAATATAATGATTTATTGCAGAATTACAAACTCTCTCTCCTGATAATTTCTTCTTCTTTCTAAAAATGTCGAAACGTCTCTAATCTTATCCATGCAAAACACAATTTTATACAGTTATTTCTTTTTTAAATAAATTTTTAAGCTTTGATGCCCTCTAGATACGTCAAAATTTCAAAAGTTCATTAAAAAAGAACAGATTCTTTAGCAACATTACTGTTTGCATGAGAAGGATTAAAATTTTCGGATTTTGAAAATTGGAAACTAGTTTGACATCTTGCATGCCAGCGCCATCTATCGGTAACAATTTTAACAACATTCTTTCTTGTCACTAAATAAAATCCGATCACCCCCTAATCCTAGTTGTGCAAACTGCAATTTTCTCTCATTATTTATTCTTTTTTAATGAATTTTTAAAGTTTTTACGAACTTTTGTTCTACCCTGTATATTAATTTTAAGTACATTTGAGAAGCGAAACATTTTAATTACGCGATACATTTACAAAACAATTGTTAATTAAATGGAAAATTGCTTTTTTTTAATGAAGTCACGTTATGTAACTTAATAAAATAACAACAATATCCGTGCACATACATCGAAAAATTTAATTTTTAAAAAAATTTATTTTACCAATTGCATATAACTCGAAGTTAATTAATGAATAAAAAATACCCTAACATTTTCAAAATCAACTAATTCAGCAAATCTTTTCTCTACGCAATTTCAGCGTTTTGCGTAATTTTTCCTTTTATGATTTATATAAGGATATTTTAAAATGCACTTGAACTGATAGGAAAAGATTGAAAAAAAAAGTCCTTAAAGATTTGGTGTATGACAGATTTCCTTTTGCGGGAAAAAATAATTTTAGATAACATTCTTTTAAAATTCCTTAATTGCTCTAAAAGTATTCTCAGGAGATTGAGGCAACTCACAAAAGGAAAAACATAAAATCATACGAGATGGAATTTCCAGATACCTAAAATACTTTAATTGGGTTATTCTTAAATTTAATTTCCTGGAAATTCTTTTGAATTTAAATTAATATGGCTGTTTAGTTTAGATTGAAAACGGAAAAGATATTTTTTTTCAAATTGTGGTTTTGCTTCATTATAGAAATAACGCTTAGTACTTACAATAAATTGGAACATTAAAAAGCTAAATTAGTATTTCCTCTACATCTTAAAGATATAGAATTTTTCATTCAATTTCACTTTTATTAATAACAATAATAAAATATTCTGCACGATGAAAATAATTTTTTTTAATTGTAAAGTGACATTATTTTCACAACCCAGGTTGTTTAATGTTATTTAAAGTTGTTGTTCTCAACACGTCGTCTCATTTCAAGGACTTTTAACAACTTTGACTTATAACAATGCTGACGACAGCTTAAAATGCATTTTTAAATTAAACTGAACATTTATAAGCTATATTCAAAGCAATACAAAATTTCTAAAATATGCAGCATCTGTTTCTAAATCTTTTTTAAAAAATAATATATTTTTAGTTTATCTTAATAAGGGTAAAAAAAACCACTTTACAAATCTGTTATACAAATTAACCCTCTAAGTGAATGATATTTGAACTTCTAAACTGACGTCCAGTTTTCATTTCAATAATTTTTTTTTTGGTAATTTAATTACGTTTATAATATTTATTTATAGAAACATTTAAGTTAGAAGAAAGTACGTTCATGACAAATCTTTATAAAATAGTTGAGTGTAGTAAAGAAGTACTTTTCTCACTATTTAAATTACCTAAAATATGTGGAAAAATCTAGAAAGAAATTTTTCATCTGCAGCTTTTTCTAGGAAATTTAACTGTAATACTCCTATGCACTGTTTCATGTATCGTATTTAAAATTATGTATATAGCACTTATGTAGTTCTTTTACAGACCTTAATAGAGACATGCTTTCATTTGAAGCAAAATACAATTAAGTATTTAAAGTATAACAACTTACTCTTTTTAAAGTTTTAAAATAGCATTTAAAGTATTTTTACGGAATCGTCCAAGTTTACATCAACAGTGATATGCAAGTTTTCTGATGCCAACCCTAATGTCTCGCCAGATTGAATGACTGTGCATCGCCAAATTTGGGAGAAAAAAAAATGTCTCTTGGTGTTGGAAAGTGTTTTGCCATGGATGCGCTTGACATGAATTTCCTTACATGTTAATTTTATAAATAGATTCATTTAGGCGAATAACAGAATAACCTCCCTCCCCGTCAGCTGTTGTTAATCTGCTTTATCTATTTGTATTTAGGTAAATACATCAAGGCTGTTTGGAAATTAACACGATCAATACAGCATATTGACTGGAAGAGAAATGCTTGGTGGAACATTCTTTACTCAAACGAGTCCTGCATTTCTGTTCATCCTGATAATTACATTTTTATCTGAATTCAAAGTGGCTAATAGAAACCATCCTTCCTTTATGCACGGAAGCTTCAGATGTGTATATGTGGAAGAGATGGCCTATGCCGGTACCTCCATAATGGACTCATTCATCTTCAGACCATTCGAAATGGCGTTCTGACCTTTCGCCGATGTAGAGATGAAATCTTCAGACATATTCTAGTCCCTTACGCTGCAGCAAATTCGAAATGACTTCATGTTAATGGACGACAATTTCAGAAAAAATTGTTCTCACTTGGCGGATGATTTCCTCAATTTTCCTTTTCTCGATTAAAGAATGATGTGTATGGAATGGCCAGCATGTTCTCAAGACATCAATCCAATTGAGCAAGTTTGGGCAATTTAGGCAGAAGAGTTGCTGGCCGTCTACCAGACACACATACTCTCCAACAACTGCCAAAAGCTCTTCTGGAGGAGTGGAACAAAATACCCCAAATCCTTGTGAACAGCCTCATTAACTCCATGTCTAAAAGGTGTTTAACGTTGTTGGCCGTCGTCCGGAGAAACCATACTCCCTCCTAAAAATTATTTCCTTTCAAGGAAACACATTTTTCATTTGTTTTTCTCGTGTACATAACTTGTTTTTTTTTTTTTTTTTACCCAAATGTACCCAAAAGGTTTTGCTGCTAATGCACTGGAATATCTTTTTTTTGTACAAAATTTTATTTCTGCCAAGCAAGTGCAATTTTTTATAGACTACCTCATCTCTCGATCATGTATCAATAGTCTAAACAATTCCGCAATCGTCAGATCAAACGCACAAACTCAACATCTTTTGTTTTGAATAATATGATTATAAAATTTTTCCTATTTCTATTATTCCTTAAAAATATTCAAAGTATGTTTAAACAACATACGATTATTGCAAATAGTTTACTATTTAAAAACAAATTTTTAAATCATCAGCCTTTACTTTGTTTTTTTCCTTGAATCTTACAATAAAAATAATCCGCATTATAAATAAACATCTTTAAAAAACTGAATAAGTACCTATCATTTAAATATTTCTTAGACCCCCCCCCCACGGATGGCACACCGCCCATCGGCGTAGAGCCTACGTGTAGCTAACTGGCCGTAATCCCACAACAACAGCATTTTGATATTTATAAACAATTGTCCTGCTTTAGAATTCCCAGTTTTATAAAAAAAAAATGAAATGAATTTAATTGTTAAAAAAAGTTTTTTTTTTTATTATTTAATCTTTTCCACGAGAAAGAAAATAACCAAAAGTCAAAATTTATATTTTCCTTCCTACTAAAACATCCATATATTTCGAAATGAAATAAGTGGCCTGAAAATAAAATTTTTGATGCTTAAATAATTCAAATATTAATTTAATTTTAAGTTCTGGAGTAACCTTGGAAAGAAAGCAAAATGTATTTCTTTTTACTGAATTGAATTATTAGCATAATGCACTTATATTGGAAGAGCGGTTTTTAATTTGAGGTTGAATAAATTTCATACATTAATTTTTCAGGACTAGAATTATTAAAGAATATTTTAATGTCAGGAGAAGTAAAATACATTTGGCTTTTTAAGATTTTTTTTTTAATTTCAGAAGTGCGCTACAGTTAAAAATCTCTCTCTGTTATTTAGGGAAGGCATTAAAACACAATTGCTTTCCCCCCCCCTTAGTATAGGCTTAAAAAGACAAAAATGTAATGTTCGTATATAAGAGATATACAATATTTGTAAACAAGAAATGTTTTTCTTTTTTTGTTCTAACCGATTCTCTTGCTGAAGAAAAAGGTACAGCATAGCCAAGAGGATAAGACACTAGAATGCTGAAACGTGAAGAGCCGGCCTTAAGGCCCATCCTGCTGCTGTCCATCCAACAGTCTGGAGTTTTGTTCGGTTTTCTCCAGATGTAACGTGAATACTCTTTAAAACGCATTAGAAATTCAGCTGACAAAGGCAATCCACTTGTAGACAGATACCACTCGCGTAGGCTTGCTATACCACAAAAGCAGAAACGTTGAAAAAAAAGTGAACATCATACAATTTTCTAAGTGCATTAAAGTACACGCGTTCTTGGTACCGTTTTCGACAATGTGTCTGTATTCTTTTTTATAAATTTCAACAATTATTAATTTTATTTTATGTTAAAGAGATGAACGACTTCGAAATATTGTAAAATAGTAAATACCAATTTTCAGGTTTTCCTTAAGAAATGAAGTCCGGTTTTGGGACCATGTAAGCTTTTTATATATAAAGAATATTTATGTATGTGAAAAATTGCAAACTATACGCGTTGGCAATCTTCTCAGAACTTTTTTTTAAAATTTCAATTCAATTGAAACTGTAATGAGGATCACAATATAAAAAAAAAAAATGAAATGCCATATTAGAATGATCTCTTATACAGCTATGTGGTATATCTAGTTAGTAAAATTTAAGATACATGGCAAGTGCACACAAAAAAAAAAGTTTCATGGAACTGAACAAAATTTTGTTGATTCAACAAAAATATGGATGGCCTATTTCAACCAAAATGATTTGTTGGTTTTGAGAAAACGTTTGTTAAACAAACAAACAAAAAAAAATTCTTTGAAATAGATCCAACCAAAATTTTGCTGACCCAAGAAAACATTTTTTACTGCATTCAATCATAACTGCAGCAATACTATTAGCTTATGTAATACATTACAAATCCGAGACATCGCCCTCGTAACAACGCAAATGCGGATGGTACGCAGATTCATAAATATCGAAGACAAGCAGAGGAATTTCGCCATTTAAAACAGGACTTAAAACACAGGGACATCCCAGAAACTAATTGGAAAAAGCCAGACCCCCGTGCTACATAAACCCTCTTCATTTCCTACGCAGGAAAAGCTTTCCGGGATTACACGAAATCCTGGATTATGTTAGGTCATTTAGTGGGAGTTTCCAGTTGAGTCACACACGATTTGCAACGCAGCGTAATTGCTTTCATTACTTACGCCTGTCTCCTGAAATGCGGAGCCCCAGGTGCAAAATGCGGCGGCGGTTTCTGGCGACACGATTTCAAAAAGGCGGACATCGGAGATGCTTTCATCGCATAATTTGTATTTCGATTTCTCTTGAGCTGAAGGGCGGTAGTTCGATTGTTTATCAACGAAAAACGAAAATATCACACGAACACAGGATCAAGGGGATTTGCTAACTAGAGCCATAAATGCAAGTCCATACTGAGAAAAATAACTTTTGTTGAATTAACAAAATTTTGATTGGCTCTATTACAAAGAAGTATTTTTGTTGAATCAACAATATTTCTGTTAATTTAACAAAATATTTTAATTAGTTAGCAGAAACTTTCTTGGAACCAACAAAATGATTCGGTTGAAATAGCACCAAACAAATTTTCTATAATTCAAAGAAATATTTTCGTTGAATCAACAATATTTTTTGTTAATTTAACAAAATATTTTGTTATTTTAACAAAAGCTTTGTTATAACCAACAAAATGATTCAGTTGAGATACCACCAAACAAATTTTTGTAGAATCAACCAAATATTGTTCAATTCAACAAAATATAATTTTCAGTGCAAGGATGTTTAATAACTAGATAATCATCGTTGACAGAAGCTGTCTGACCAAAACCAAGAAATTTTCTCAGAAGTGTCTAAAAATTCATAATTTATAACATTAAATTACTTATTAATTTGTTAAAATTACTAAATTTAACTTAGTTTAATTATTTATTTAAGTATGCAGAATATTTCAAAAGTATCTAGACATTTTTTTAGGGGGTGGGGTGGAACACATCTGAAGGATTGAGAACTGTTTTCTCTTTTGAGACGCAAGTGTACGATGCTGCGGTGTTTTCTGGCTAGAGATTTAAAAAGATGGATATCGGAGGAGATGCATTGTAACATTATTTGTGTTTTGATTTATTTTGCTATTATGTAATGTATTGATTACTGGCGAACCAGAAAATATCTCAGGAAGCTCCAAGTTAAAAGGATGTTTATTAACTAGATAATCATCGTTGTCAAACGTTGTTTGGCGAAAACTAGGTAATTTACCCAGAATTATCTAAAAATTCATTTTAATTATTTAAAAATATAATAAATTAAACAATTACGTATACAGGATGTTCCAAAAGTGCAGCGATAATTTTTTAATAGGGCTCATCATAAGGGCAGATAATATGAAAAGAAACTCACGACCGAAAATTCGCGGATTATCGAGTTTCATTTATATATATATATATATATATATATCAACACATATATATATATATATGTGTGTGTGTGTGTGTGTGTGTGTGTGTGTATGTATGTATGTATGTATGTATGTATGTATGTATGTATGTACATCTATATTTAGAACTGTTGGAACTGGATTCAGAATTGTCTGTCTGCTGGAATTTTCTACCTATCATGTCGTATGATGTGATACTTTCTGGCCACAAATTAAAAAATGCGGATTTCAAAGATGCGCTCTCGCGTTATTTGAGTTTTGATTTCACTTGAGATGAAGCGAAGTTAATCGATGGTTTACTAACAAAAATATCACACAAAAATATCAAACTCAGAGATATTTTACGAATAATCATGGTGTTTGGTGTAATCAAATGGCGTTTGGTGTAAATCACCACAGAAGCTACTAAATTTGTTTTAGTAATTAAAAATCAATGAATTTACCTATTTCGTTTGCGGGGTCTCTGATAAATAACAGCTCAAACTTTAGGGAGCGTGGTTCATACCACAAGAGTTGAGGAATGAGTAGAAACTCAAGAATTCGTGAATTATTAAGCTGTATTTTCTGCATTCACACCAATGTCTCACCAAATGGTCTTAACACTTTGAAAATTACACCTTATGTATGATTTATTTTTTTAAAATCGCCAATTCACCCACAAAACTCTCAAAAACAGCAACAATAATCTGAAAACGTCTGTAACACCAAAACAGAATACCCTAATATAGTGAGAAGTTGGTAAAATTTAGAGACAAATACCCTGTATTAGCAATACCGAAGAAAACTATTTGAAAAGTGTTGAAGAGACATAAGGTAGAATGCCGTATCTTGGTTTTACTTTTAATTCATAAAGTGTGATTTCACCGTTGCTGATTATGGTATTCAGATTTTCTTACAATTAATCCATGATAGGTTGTTCCTCCTTGCTGAACATGGCATTCAGGTTGCACTTTCAACTTGCTTTTATGACTTGAATTCATCATTGCTGATTATCGGATTCTTATTTTCTATTGATTTGTAAGGTATGAATTGCACCTCTGCAGAGATTCTATAACCATCTAAGTAATTTAAAAGATTGTTTCTTTGAATATTTCAAAGATCTTTTTCAGTTGTGGTATTAATTCTTTAGATGCATTTTTCGCAAAATATTGCAGTATTATGATGCTAGATTTATATATTTACTAATTTAATTTTATCTTAACTAATAAATAAATGTAAACTTAAATGTTATTTATTAGAATATTTTAAATGGCAACATTATAGTTGCTAGAGATCTTAATCAAATCCTTATCTGTATCAGTGTCTACAATGTCGATTAGTTAATTCCAAATTAGGCTACTTTCGCTGTCACTTCCTTCGGTAAAGTCCAACCGTGTCCCCAGATGTGGGTTGCTTTTAAACAGCTGCAACATCTGGGATCTAAACTTACGTGCATCGTTACAAAGAATAGAGTAAAAAAAAAACTCAGATTTTCATGTCTCGTAGTGTTGTTCCACTGGAAAAAAACACAACAGAACTAAATGAATAAATTGGGAAACTAAAACAAAATGTAAAAACCCTGTCCCTATTTTAATGTTTTATGAAACATCACTAGACCATCCAATGTTACATTCAAGACAAAACATATCTGTCTGAAGGTAATCTTTCATTAAATATGTTTAAAAAAATCATAAAATTTAATTAATCTTTCACTAAAATAAACAAAGCTATAGACAAAATCTAAATCTGAGGCAGGCTGCAAGTACTGCCTCCATATTAAGGTTTCAGGGAATATTACTAGATCCTGCAATGTAACCCTCATCAAATAACGCTCTTTTTTCTTCTTTCAATTGAATATTTCCTAAAATTAAAGAAAGAAAATATTTAATTAATCTTTCATAAAATTAATCAATTGTAAAACTGAAAGAGGATGTAAATAATATCCCTCTGTTAATGTTTTGGAAGATATCTTTGGATTATGCAGTGCAAAATACCTAATGCAGTACAAAAACTTTCAAAGGAAATCTTTCGTAAAAATAGGGGGAAAACAGTATGCAGAATTTCCATAAATGCATTCACTCTTTGTAATCTAATATATTGCATTTACATGCCACATTCCAATCCGAATACATGCTCCGCCTTTGTCGTTACGTCATTGTTTTTGCCTCCTATTCTGTGAACACTCTAATCGCTACCAGCTACTACCCAACCCATCCCACTCTCCCCTGTTCCTCTAACTTAATTTCCCTTTTATGCCTCATCACCAAAATTAAATCACTCGCAACAACCTTCTACTGTCTTTCCCTTTTTCCCTTTTTTCCTCCCTTTTCCACCCAGATGTGCATTCACAATTACCCCAGACATTTTGAATAAGCATACATTTAAAGTTTTTTTTTTTTTTTTTTTCTTGCGTCTTCTAGCGAGGGAGCTAGCGCACCACGTTGGTTGGTAGGCTGAGCCCGTGTTCGATGCACTTAATCATATGCAGCTCCCACCATGCGTATAATAGGAGTCAAGTGGGGAGCAAACTGCCGAACACCCGTTTTTTGTCCTACCCCCCCTCCTGTTAGCCGCCGCACGTTTCTTTCAACTCCACTGGAGTCATATGTCCTCTCTTCGCCCTCTTCTCAGAGTTTAAGAGACCATAACCCCGGACTATCTACCCGTTTTGGATGAAATGGGGGGGGGATCATTTTTTAAGGCACGCGTGGTACAGACACGCGTGAAAAATGGATTATCCCCGCTTTCTGGTATTAAACAAAGCACTTGTGTGACTCACGTATAGCCCGCATTAAATTGTCGGCGCAATCTAGATTAAGAGTCTTAATACTCTATAATACGCAGTAAGCAACGTGTTATTAGTTTCGGAGTGAACTGGTGGGATTGACAAGATTTGACAGCGACATTATATCCACTTACTGCTATAATTATTGCGAATACTTACGCAGGATGATGGATGCTCAAATTTGATTGGTCGATGAATTACTTCTAATGATAGTACGGCTCTTTTAGATTGTACTTAAGTCTAATGATCTTCCCACAAGAAAATGTACTTCATTATTTTTATGCATGATGGAAACAAGTACGTTATTTTTCCGCATGATCATTTTTATTCGATTTATCAGATTTTTAGCAAGTATTTTTCTTAAGCATCTCGGATTTGCCAGTAAGAAATATGTTCGATTCAACAGATTTTTAGCAAGTATTTTTCTTAAGCACCTCGGATTTGTCAGTAAGAAATATTAATTGCGCAACCAAGACTTACTACTAATTTTCTTTTTATGATGCGCATAATAACAGCAGTATTTAAGAAAATAATGGAATCATTGTTTTTAAAATATATATTTTATGCTATTATTTTTTATTAGATTTACATTTTATCGTTTATTTATTTAAAGAAAGACATTTTAAAATTTTCATATGATTCATACGATACGAAAATTTTCATACAAGTTAAATTACTTTGAGGTGTTTCTAATGAGACAAAAATGAGTTTTAACTGCAAATACATAGAAAACGTATTCACAAATATTAATGACTATGCCATTTTATCTCTCCCCCACTTTATTGAAAATTGTATGGAAAATTTGTCCCAAAAATGCGACATAAAAGTATGCGACATAATTTTACATATATTTAAATACTATTAGTTTACAACAGATTTAATCTATTGTTACAATATTTCGTAAGCTGTAGAATATGCTTTAGATGAATTTTTCTATAAATAGATTACAATCATAAAAATTTCAACAGCTTAAGAAAATTGTTGAGTATTGAATTGTTTATTTTTTTTTATTTAGCAATGTCTTATACTCCTGAATTCTGTATCCCTCAATAAACAAATGACATAGTCAATTAATATCGTTTTAATATGTCAATAATGAAACTAAAAAATTAGGGGGATTCAGGTGGGGGGGATCTCCCACTGACGAAGCTCTGAACAGCTGATTTATATATATATATATATATATATAGTTAAATTTTAATGTATACGGCATTGGATGGAATATTTTTAAAATATATTTTTGAAATTATTTAACACTGTCGACTTTTAAATATTTTTCTCTAGATAAAATGTTTCAGTCAGAATATAGTGATTTGTTATTTTTTCATAGGGGCGGAGTGTACTTTTGGACGATACTTAGTGCCATTAAACGAAATTAGACTCTCAAAAAACTGAAAGTATCAAAGAAAAATTATACAGTAAGGTTTTCCACTATCAAAACTTAAAATTAATGCTTTAAAAGAAGTCGAAAATTACACTGTAATAATCTGATTCCAATTTCAATGAACTTATTTACTGTTTTGTATCTAGAAACTAAATTTGACTCATCATAACTGGATAAATACAGTTACACTTACTTTCTAGGGAATTAATAGCGATGAAAACGCTTAAAATTACGAGCGACATGTCTTAGAAATCGAAAGCAATCATCATTATCCTTTGCGGGAAATGATAAAAAATGACGCCATTTACTTTCATCGGATGTAGCTCTTGTCAGTTCGAGAAAATGACTTTCGATATTATTTCCTGTAACGGGGCTGCGTGCTTCTGCTTGTTTGGAATATTTTAAAGTACCGATGCTTCCGAAAAGGCGAATAGGCCCATCATTAATACTTTTTAATGATGCTGTTTGATTAAAAAATATTTTTCTTTAACTAAATTTCCACATTTCTTGACTATAAAACATATATATTTTTTGCATTAAACATTTTTATTGAACTTCAAATATGTAATAAAATATTATTAACCACAAAATAAAAAAAAAGAATTTATGCACCATTCAAAAAAAAAGAATTTATGCAGAATTTATTATTCTTGTATTGGAATACAAAAAAGCATTCTTATACCTGACGGTTTATGATAGTTTAGATATTAGAATTCAACTAAAGAACCATAAAATAACATGTGCATATAATAACTGCATGTGACAGCTAACACTTCATCAAAAATAATTGGCACAGCATTTGTATCATTTTATAGGGTTTTATAAAAACCATTGAAAAAAAAAATCTGTAGATTGCATTAGGTGTTCGACAACTTTTAAATACATACTGCCAAATTTGACACCAAGAAATGTCTTCATTCAATATTCATTTAAATATTCATTTTATCTATTAATCACTTCAACTATTTATTCTAGCTTACATTAAACTAGCAAAGAATATCATATAAAACGTTAAACACGTAACAACATGTTGGGATCTAACGGTAGTGTATGAAAGAAAAACCTTAGTTTTAAATTTCATAAAAGAACAGCAGCCGTTTTAAATCAATTACTCTTTCCAAATCGATATTAATTTGAAAGAAACATTGATTAAACAATTTTGGTATGAAGTCAGAATGCTATTAGAGCAGTTGTTATTAACATAGTTATTGATTTTAGATATCTAATATTTTAAATTTTAACTCAACACAATATTTCATATGTATTTCTAATATAGGATTTTAGCAAATTTTTCGGAAATTTAGGATTTTGTTTCAACTGAGTTTAGACATTTTTATAAAATGAGCTTGGCAACACTGTTGGATATTATATAATAAAAATTATTACGACATTATCAATCGCAAAAAGACTGATTTTTTTAAATTCTGGATTAAAGTTTCTTTTTTTTTCTTTTTTTTAATTGTAGAAAGCAAAAACATATTGCAGTATAATCCATTATAGTTGCCCTGATTTTTACAAGAAAATAACGAAAAATTACAAGGTCTTTTAAAATGGAATGTTATAAAATCAATAATTTTCTAAAATATAATTTGGAACACTTCTAGACATCAAATAATAAATATTATTAAGAAATGATCAAAAGGGAAAAAAAAAACTGAATTTGCTTCTTTTTTACTTCTGGAGATTTATTAATGTTTAGATTTTCGTCTGGAGAATTTTAGATTTACAACAAAACATATTGAATTCATATATATCACAGTTGACCTAATTTTTGCAAGAAAATAACAAAAAAATTACATGCGCTTTTCAAATTGATTTTTGCAAAATAAAGTTGGAAGCACTGTTAGATATCAAATAATAAAGGTTTCGACTTTCTGGTATGTTATAGAAATTCGGCGAAACATACTGTATTTTTATCTATTACTGTTGCCCTGCTTTCGGAAAAAAAAATAACGGAAAATTACAAGCGCTTTTCAAATTGTGGGAGAAATTTCCTATTTGAAACAAGCATAGCTGGAGCTGCAAATTTCTACGCTCTTAACCGAACCATTAACCTCGTAATTAATCACCGCCATAATTACAGTGAGCTGTCTTGTACATGAAACAGTTTATAAAAGCAGATAGAAATAGAGCTGTGCCTATCATATAATGTGAAGAGCAATTACTTGTTTAATGAATGCACAGCTTTTTTAAGGCCAGATGGCGAATGTTCAGATGAAAGTACATGCAATTATTTCTATTGTAAAAGTCACTTATATGCTAAACCAAAATAATTACGCAGAATTGATAGTTAAGAACACATTTTTAAATGTTAAGTTTTTATTTAAAATTTTAATTTTGTAACATGTTTAAATATTGTGTATATTTTTTTATTGTGTTAAAGGTTAATTTTTTTTAAAGTTCAAACTTTCTAGTATGAGTTAAAACTACACGAGTTATACGCAATGCTATCAGATTGAAATTTCTCTTATAAAAGACACATTTTAATCAATAATATTAATTATACTTAATTCATATGTTTTTAAATTTTTATTTTATTTTGAAAAAAAATTGTATGTTTAGCCGATATTCATTTCTTTGAGCGTTTATGAAAGTAACATTAAACATATTTTAATTTATAAATAATTTTACCTATACATCAGAGTGAAGTATATCTTATCTTACGAACCATAAAAATTACTTACTAAACAAAATACATATTTATTCAATAAATAACGTTATTTTTTTACTTAGAATGGAGTACGTCTTATTTGTGGTATCCAGAAAACTAAACATCATTAAAGCAGAAAGTATATTTTATTCAATAAATAACTTTTTAAATTCTACTCGCAATGGATTACATCATATCTGTAGGCACTCAAAATATTTGACCAACACAAAATAATCAGACATTCGTGTAGAAATATCGCAATATTCTTTTTCTAAGCTCATTTGTGAATTAGTCATGAACTAAATTTCATTATTTAAGTTTTCAGAGTCTGTGTTCCTAAAGTCCAAGTTGATGTCTAGGTATATTTTAAAATATCTAGATTTTTCATTTACTATAGCTAGAATTCTTTTCTATGTTAAAAAAAGTCAATTTTGTTAGTTTTAATTTGTAAGTTACATGTCAGTATGGTAAATGGTATGAAATTCTAATTTGGAAAACTGAACATTGGCCGTATATAAACAGAACATATTTTAAACTTTTTTATTAATTAATTATATCAATGTATAGCTACGAAATAGCTACGAAAAAAACCGCCGATTTGCTCTTTATTTAGCCATCGTTTGCGTACAGCAGAGTTATATATACCATTCTTTTGCAAATAACGTATACTTATGGGTAATAACCTATATTTTCTGGTAATTTTATTTGCATAAGGGGCCGTCCTCACATTTAATTCTGTATCAACTTCGTTTTTTTTCAATGGCCATACTCTATTTTACTTTCTTAAACGAATGGAAACCTTCAAATTACCCTAAATATAAATTTTAGCCAATTTCCTGCGATAACTTCCGGAGATATTGCGAATTCTTTATACGCAATTTTAAGGGATTTTCTATAAATTTATAAACGCTATTTGTAGGTTCCGAACTTCTCGCTATTCGCTATTTCATTCCATTTCAGTATTCCATTTGGATAATCTTTTATAAATACCCAATAAAATTTAATGGAATTTTCTAAACTACTTGTAATCTAAATGTGCCTTTGTTATAGTGATAATGATCTTAATATTACCTTACTATTATTTAAGTAAAGAATAGTAATAAAGCAAAGTTAGAGCAGCACAAGAACAACAAATAAGTCTGGGATTTTTATATAACCTAATAAAATTCTATTATTTCAAAACACAAAAATGAGATTGAATTTTAACTATGTATTAACCACTTAACCACAGTATCATAAAATACCACCACGGTTTTGAGATATCTGGATAAAGTATTCCCGTTAATAAAAAAAAAGTAAAAGAATCTGGTGTAAAAAAGATAAAAATAATTAATAGTCTGTAAAATAATTCACATAATAGGTACTTAGCACTTTTTTCAGTGTCCAAACCCAGTCTATGTTCGGACTTCTGCTGCTGACTAAGAACGAAATTTTTTTCGATCAAAGCACGTCTACAGATTGATAAATACCTTTTATCCGTGTTTATTTAGAGAGTTTTAATTATTTTAGTCCATATTATGCTATATATGAAGAGCTTGGATACTTGCCACCATGGCGAGATTAAATACTCTGGGGTGATAAATGCACCAATCTGCCAAGGATTATGAGTCAGAATTTATGGAGAACTTTTTTGATGGCAAACTTATTTGGAAATATTAACGGTAATCCTCATACGTATATTGCCAAGGAATTAAAATTTGCCACTGGAGGCAGTTATCCAAGGTTCTTGCTTTTATACTAGCTACGTACTGAAACATTTTTTTGTCATTTATTTACAATAACTCATAGAATAAAACAGGGAGGATCCTATGGTTGAAAGATAAACACAGCACAAAGAATATCCATTTTACTAGGTTCAGATATGTTGCATGGAATTAAACCATTGTTATACGCACAGTAACAAATCGTCTTTATTTACAACAATGATAAAACAAATATGAGAAACATTTGATGATACTTTTTACACTCCTATTGTTACGCAAATAACAACTATAACAATGCTGTTTCTTAATTCTTAACGAAACTGCGACTTTGTAGCATCGTTACGGAGTGATTTTCGCAAATTATTTTATATTTTCACTTGAGCTTTGATTTCATTTGAATACATACCTTCGAATTTTGATCTGAAGAAACAATGAAGTTTCTAAAAGCTCTAAAAGGAGTTTTCTTGTAAGTATATCAGAAAGTGAATGAAATCTCATTTAGTCATTCAAAATGTAAACCACTGTTTTTTAACAGTTCCGTTATTCCATAAATTTTGTTGATTTCTATTTATTTAGTAATCTTTTCTCATAATCGTAAATTGGTACGTAACAGTTTAGGGGGGAGGCTAAAATAAAGATTTCCTACTTTAGAAATTATCTTTATCAAATAGGTGATATCCGAAACTCTAAGAACTTTTATTTGAAGAACGGTACTCAATGTTCCCTGAAGATGGCTATTCTGCCTAAAAATATTAAAATTTGAAATAACAATGCATTCATCAATTGAGTACCTAGGATATTTAACAAGTACAATAATTTTTGGATCGGAATTAGATTAAAACGTGTTTTGCTTGCAAATTCTTAAATATTTTTTTCCCTAAACTGAATAAAGTATTTTCTTTTAACAGGCTTTTATAGTTAAGTTTAAACTCAAGTATTATTAGTTAAATACTTATTTAATAAAAGACTTGCATTCATTTTTTCACGTAATGGGGTTGGTACGTCCCTGCTCTTAATATTTGCCAGTGAAGGAAATGTTTATGCTTTCAGTTCACTATTAAATTATGCATAGTGTAGTCAGATGCTCTAAGCATTTGAATCAGAAAACCTTCTTTTTCAGAAGGGGGTGGAGGATTGCATTTACTTTTTTATCTATGAATTTTGCTTCCATACGCTAGAAGCATTGCCTACCTTTCACGGGTAATAACTCTTTATACTAATTTTAAAACACAAAATGATTTTATCCAGAAAACATAATTTTTGCTTATTTGACTAGTTATCTATAATGGCATAAAGAAAGAACTTTGCTTGATGAAAATGACTTTAGTTTAGAATTAGTATAATCAAAGTTACATCTTATAGATAGCATTTGGTCAAAAGGTACCTGAAAGAAAAATTAGACAGAATATAAATTTGTTTAGCGATTTTTCCTAACAAATCATTCTCTTGTGCAAGGGAAGTGCGGGTACAATGAAACATGCAATCTAAAATCAATAGGATTTGGCACAGAGAAATGAAACTCACACACCTATTATACAAATATATATTCCAGTAAATTACGTGATTTGGAGACAATTGCATTTTTACAAGAAGAGATATAGAAAGTTATCGCCATTGAAAGAAAATTCGTTACTCAAAATAATTTTGTTTTACCTCCTTGTTTTCATATGCAGAAATATTTATTTTTCAAATACTGTGATCACTATGATATGGTCTTCATACTCCCCAAGCCAGAATTAAAAGAAATTAATAATAGGAATTAAAAAAAATATTTAGATTGTAGCCTCAATTAGGGGTACAATCAAACACTTGCAAATGGAATATGATTAAACATGTTTTACTGTAACAGGCGTGAAGGCATTCACTCAAAATAAAGATGTTACTATTAAATATGTAGACAGAGATCTCAGTAGAGCACATAAAGTTAACAAGTAATTGTTTCTAAATCATTCTGGATCTACTTCACTCTGAAGAAGGTGATAATCCAGATCATCTTACAACTAGCATGCCAAACAGTACAGACTATGAGCTATTCTCACATAATATGTGTGACACAAGCAACATCACTCTAAATGATTATGTTTTAATCAAGGAATGTGAGCTTAAATGATAAAGAAATGTACTCTGTTGTGGGTTAAAATAACCCTCTCGTCACCGAATTATGAAAAATCAGAGAAAAAATATCTCTCTAGTATTTAATGCATCTGAAATACTATTATAAATCATGCAAAAATATTTTTTTCTAATGTCCATTAATATTAGATTTTTCTAATATTAATTTCTGCATTTTCGAAGCATTTTATTATGCTAAAATTAATTTAAAAGGATGCACATATTAGGTAAAGGTTGATGAATAAGAAAAAACTATACTTACCTAAGAACTAAAAGAAAAAAAAAACAGTAAAAAAACAGCGTAAATATTTTCTTAATTTTCTCGTGAAACAATGAAGAGAAAACTGTAAAAAAATCATCTAAATGGACTAGTACTGCAATCTAGGCACGATTTATGCATCTAGTGAAGAGCACCATATACTTTCTACATGAATGAATGATATTGATATCACTGAAAGAAAAAAATACCAAATTCGATTGTTTTCTCTCTAAATATTGCTATTTGAAGTAAGAGCCTCATATGAGGTTCAGGGTGACGAGAGGGTTAAACTGAAATCAAAAGGAATACGAAATTCTGTACGAGACACGATAGTGCCCAAGCTTCAAATTTGTGCGTTCTTCAGAAATTTATACTTTTTCAAAAACTTAAATTGTATTAAAATTGTCACCTTCTGTTCCTTCAGTTAGTACAGAAAGTGAAGCAGAAATGTTATTTTTTCAGTTTGATTTTAAGAAAAATTTAATATAAAATGAAGAACTATAAAACTTCTAATAAAGTATTGCGTTTTTACAGTTTAATTCAATTTGTTTTTTCCATTAAAGTTTCATATTTATGTCTTTTAATGCTGATTATAAATGTACATAAAAACATATATGCTGAAATTTGAATTTGGACTCTTTATTTGAGTATTTGTGAAGTGCTATTATGTGCTTCATTGTACCCCGAGTATACGAAGTACATTAAAATACTGTCGACCTTCACCTTTCTCATTTTTTAAGTATAAGGACGTAATTTACAAACTCATAAAAATTAATTTAGATAAGGAAACGTGTAGGTTAAAAGTGTCATCAGTGTTATTTTTGTACATTCAAATTTGTGAAAGTAAATTTTGTTTCATTGTACCCCAACTTCCCCTAATACAGAATAGTTTGGCTCAATCAAGTTGAAGGTAGCAGATGTTGCAACAGTAAAGGTTTTTTTTTCTTTTAATAAACTTGTTCCAACTTTTCTTTTAATAAAATTGCTCTAAACTGAATCAAATGTTTGTATTTCAGATGCTGTTGTAAAAATTCTGAAAATGATGATGGAAAGATTGACGAATTTACAACGAACTTGATAAAAGCAGCAAGAGATGAAGAAAGAATTCGCATAGATAGGTAAGAATGCAAGAAATTTGAAAACTTCTTTTCATCGCTTGAATCTTGCATATTCTTTTGAATCTGGCTTCTTTCTTTTACTAAAACACTTATATAAATCAATGGGTAAATTATCAATTAAATCACTTCCTTCAGATTTAAATTTTGTAAAGAGGGATAAATAACCGCATAAAATAAATCTATTGGAGCTCATTGAGATCGATATTTTCATCTATACACACACATTAACAGAAAGGAATGTACACACATTAACACAAAGGAATGTACACACATTAACACAAAGGAATGTACACATTAACACAAAGGAATGTGCGCACATCAACACAAAGGGATGTACACACATAAAGGAATGTAAACACATTAGCAAAAGGAATGTTATTGTTTTAAATTATTCTGTATTTTAACCTTTCCCCGGCTGGGAAATTTTGGCCGTGCTGTTTCATAAGGACGAGAGCATCTGAAAAATGCTTTCTACCATTTCAGTGACTCTTAGTTGAAGCTGCAGTTTGTGCAACAATCATTGATGGATTACTCTTTCCCGCCCCCCGAAGTAAAACGAACTTCTTGAACAAGGGGATTACCTTTACGCGTATATTTTCTTTTTCAGGAACTGGGGTGCAACTGAATGGATGGATAGATGTTGACATCTCTCCCTCCGGTCCAGTACAGGTGAACAATTACAGAGGGGGAAAGCATTAGTTGGTCGAAATATGAACCAAGCCCGTCTTTTAAGGTGTTCTACTGCTTGGTTGAAAAATCGACCGCCCGTCTTCAAAGCGTTAAAATTCTACGGATCTGTACTCCTGTATTTTCGAGAATTTTTTCGAAGTCGTCCTTCGTTGCAATGATATAAAGGGACAGAGTCCCCTTGTGTATCCGAAATTTTTTCTTAAAACAATTTATGAGTATGATGAGGGCCATTCTCCCTATGTGGTTCCAAAAGGTGCGCCGAGATCTTTTGACACAGTAGAGGAATATGCGAGTTAGACTCTTTCCAATAAAAGGAAAAAGCTGTTAAACGCGATTTCAAGATAGAAGTGTAAATTCACGGAACGTATCCTTCATTTTAACGTTCGTCACTAGCTGAATTTATATAAAATGGAATGTCTGGCTGGCATACCAGACGACACGTAAGAAATCCCAAAACTACCTGATATAAAACAATGTGTTTCTTTCACGCAATTTTACATTTAAAATTTTATCTTGTAGTGTTTCTTATCTTGTGAAAAATATATCACGCGCTCATTTTGTAGACTAAAAAAGGGCATCAAAGATTCAAGACTTGCAATGCCCAGACATGCTGCGTTTGATGCAGGACCATATGCGGACCATAGTCTTCGTTAGTCAGACTATGGTCCGATAGTCACAAGAACGCGGGACCTATGGCGGTTAGATCGCGAAGCGAATTCGTCTTCAATTTATCGACCCACTCGAGGGGTGAAAGACTTAGCCAATCTTACCTAAACAAGGATCGAACTGTGGGTCTGTGGCATTCTGGTGCAATGACCGAGGACACAGTACTCAGTGATTATAGCAGAAAACACTTAGACACATAGCGATATCCTAGATCACACAATTACAGAACAAAGTCTTAAAATTTCCGAAAAAAGATAAGAAGGTATCATTCAAAAGGTTTTGCTTATTTAAGCTTATGAGAAAATTATGTAGAGGACGCTTACAAGACATTGTGACATTTCTGATTTAGATACATTTTAGAAGCTGACCAACTTTTTGTTTCTTTTTTTTTTAATCTTATGCACGCCTGTATGGAACTGGCAAAAATTATTTTGGATGAAATGAACGCTAAGGACGGAAATCCTTTTTACGAAACTAAATTTGCAAAATACTGGTTCCGTCTTAGGATTCAAACATTTCAACATATGTGGTGGCCTGAAGTCTATGGAGGGCATCAACAACTGTTCTCGGATGCGCAAGTTCTTTCGCCTTATGTAACAGAATTTTTGGATCTCCCTTTTGCCGCGGCTGTAAGGAACTGGAGTAATATGGCAACGGAAATAACAATGGAACATTTTGATTCTTTGGATTTCTAAGAATAAACGATTTGACTTTTCACCGGACATGACTCTTTTTTCCCTAATGTGACTTTCTTTCAACCGAATGTGACTCTTGTCTCCCAAATGTGACTTTTTCCTACCGATTTTGACTATTTATCACTAACTTGTTACCTTCGCTTTGGCATTTTTATACCAAACATCATCTTGTGACTTTATACCTGTACTAAGCCTTCTTCACTGCTGATGTCTGGAGAGAAGCAAGCCGATTGCATCGAAACACTGACGCCCTGCACCACCCTGTATATAGCCTGCAACACCGAAGTAGTTAGATTTTTAAAATAGTGCGACTAAAATACATATTAAATAGTGTTTAATAGTGTAGCTTTAAATAAAACACCTTTTCCTTGTTACTGTATCATGTTTCATAATTTACTTTCTTCTGTCTTATTTCTGTTCTACTACTTTCAAGTCTTTCTTCTTTAAGTGGCAGATTGAAAAATTATTTTTTGACAAAAGACTGATATATACCTAGAACCAACCCTCGGTCAAAATTGGATCAAATAATTACCAAGACCAACTTTGTTTGGACGTATCTTCTATTATGATGAAAAGCTTGAATTTTCTACTTATAATGGATGGAGATTATTTTACTGATTGGGAATTAATTTTGTAGGAGACAGTATAAAGTTTGAATTTTGTATTTATTAAGGTTTCATCTCCTGTATACTTTAATTGATGCCATAAGAAAATCTCTACCTTTCTTTTAAGTAATTTTGGTAATTTGAGAATTCTTAAATTTTGGAGACATCAAATTTGGAATTTTTGTAGATTTGAGAGTTAAACACATACACACGTACACCAAAATTCGCCATTACCTAACTTATATGGCAGGACGGTATTGTGCTTGAAATTAATGAATGCCCATAAAATTGCCATTGACCGTAATGTATTGGAAATCTTTTGAGTGTTCCTGTAGCAGACAGAACTATGAATGATAAAGACACTTCTTTTAATGGAGAAATTTATTTTGTAACTCTTAACAGCATATATCGCTTCTGAGTCGTTTGAAATAGCCCAAAACCTCTAAAATACGCTTTAATGAATTTCGGCCCATAGGGCGTAATGTATTTCGAATCTTTTGGGCGGTCCTGTAGATAAACTGTGCAGTCGAAAGCAACCGAAAGAAGAGCTGCACAATTTGATGTAACGAAAATCCTAAATATAAAGCTTCAACATTCTACGACCATCAGTTTTTCTTTGATATGCGAGTTTAATGAATTTCGACCCATAGAGCGTAATATATTTCGAATCTTTTGGGGCACCCTGTAGATAAACTATTCAGCCGAATAGAACCGAAAGAAGAGGTACACAGCTATATATTACAACAATCTTAAATATAAAATTTCAACATTCCACGCGTAATAGGTCTTGAGATATGCGAATTTAATGGATTTTGGCCCATAGAGCGTAATGTATTTCGAATCTTTTGGGCGGTCCTGTACAGAAACTATCCATTCGATTGAGACCAAAAGAGGAGGTGCACAACTAGTTCATAGAAAAATCCTAAATATAAAGTTTCAACATTCCACGACCAATAGTTTTTGAGATATACGAGTTAGATACATACATACATACATACGTACACAAGCACGTACGTACAGACGGCATGGAAAAACTGGCCACAATAGACTCGCCGCTGGTCAAAATGTGTTGCAGACGCGTTTATAGGATCGTGCATGCTAGTTTACGATGAGATGCATCGAAAAGATTCTTAAATTTGGTGGTAGTCAAAATTGTTTTTTTTCGTCGAAATTTGGCCCCCGAAATTATCCGGGATGACATTACTTCCTTTTACTCCGTACAAGGAAGTAAAAACAGTAATGTACAAATTGACAATATATTTACATATACAATTATTGTATGATTTTCAAAAAGTTTTCATTCCTGGATAAAGGTTTGAAGTTGGACTTACGATTCAGTTTTGACACTAAACATCATGAATGTAAAGTTACTCTTATAAATCTCTCATTTGTTCCTTCCGCAAGCACCTTTTCTGCAAATTAGCTGACCAGTTTCAAAGTCATCGAAACAGCTTCAGTGTGACATGTCTATTTTAGAATTAAAACTTTGGCAATTGTTTCGTTTCTTGAAATGACAAAATATCATTGTTTGTCACATTTTCCATCACTGAAGAATGAGAAAGTGAGCCCTTTGAACAGTCGATCGATTCCTCATAGTTTGAATCTACAAATTTTAATATTGGCGGAAGAAATTCTCTATAGACAGAAGTGTCTCCTGGTGGCTGATCTCTTGCCTTGAGTATTCTTCTGTTGGACAAATACGCTTTATGCGGCCTGTCGTCTACTTCCGTGGCTAATAACAAGTTCTCAGGGCTAGCAAAGTAGGACTTTCTTTCAATAAAAGGATTCGCGAATTTTAGGAGATCATCAGACAAATGTCTTGTAGTCGGTACAACTTTCAGTAATGCACAGGTCCATGTTTCACAGAATATATATATTTTTTTATGTAGAACCATAATGGAGCATAAGTTTTTAACATATAATACACATTAACCAACGTGAATGACTTAAAGATTCTGGATTTCTGACAGCGAAATGAGGATCACATATTCCTTTCTATATTGCTATGACAATATCCAATAAATATTTTTGGTCGCTACTTAAGTCAGTCTCTGAAATTTAGAACTTCACGATTCTTTAATTCTTTCAAAGTCAATAACAATTAATTTTTCTCAGCCAGTTAAGGCTTTTCCAGTAATTCCCGAAAACATAGCTGCGCCTGTATCTAGACCATTTAAATGTTGAAAATATGTCTAAAAGGCAGATCATTGAAATGTAGGAGGCAATTGAACCACTGTAATGGTCGCTGAAATTTAATTTCAATGTTGCGAATTACGCTATCGTTCAGGACCGTATTTATAGCTGTAAAATCGTAGCCAATCGCGACTAATTGTCTCACATCAACAAAGGTTTTTTTTTTTTCAAATACTGATAAATTTTTACAGCTCCTTTGGATCCAGTACCTTTTTCAGGTGTCATGCCTCCAAAATATATTTGAATCCAGGTTCAAGGTATTCACTTTCATCTCCTCTAGCGATGGAAAATGTGACAACCATGGATATTTTGGATGAAACTAAAGGATGAAACTAAACAATTGCCGAAGTTAGAACTCTTAAAATTCCCGTATGCTACTCAAGTTGTTTGAAGGATTGTGAATCTGGTCAACGAATCTGCAGAAAGGCATTTGCAGAAGGCACAAAAGAGGGATTTATAAGAGCAACTTTACACTCGCGATGATTAATGCTAGTCACAAGTCCAACTTCAAACGTTAATCCGAAGTTAGAAGTTTAAAATCATACACTAATTGTATATGTAAATGACTGTTTTTCATGGCTGGGTGGATTTGGAGGACAGGGTTAAACTCAAAGTGAAGCTACATCTTCTTGGTGAGTTCAGCGTTGTTAATGCAAGAAATTACAAGTGCATCACAAATGAGCAGCTACGGAGTGCACATTTATTCAGAAAATTGTAAAACCGGACAATAAAAGCAGAAATGCTGCAACATGTAAATAAAGCCAAAAAAATACAAATTTTGGTTAATTTTACGAAACTTATCGGTTTATGAGGGACCTAAAACTGCAAAAGAATATAAATATTTTTAAAGATACATGAAAAGAGTATTAAAAAGAATCACGCGAACAATATTAGATCAAAAATTAATAATATTTGTATTTCATTATTTCTTATTAATTTTACATTTTTTTAACCTTTTTTTTTAACATTAAAGGTCATGTGTGACCTAAAGATATAAATATCTATTTTTTAAATTATTTTTCGCAAATTAAGGATGCCAAATTACATTTTTTTTTTTTTTGCTATTAGAAGTCACTTACCTAAAATATCCATTTTTTTAGCCCATTCTACTATACATGAATCAAAATGAAAACGCTTAATTCTTGAAGGCAAGAAATGATTTTCTTCTGTAATTTACGCACAACCCCTGAAACTCTGTCGATGAACGGACGGGATTTTTACCTTTCGAGAGCAACTGAAAGGTGAATTTAGTCAGGATATAGTTATTTTTATATAGCTGAGAAATTTTATGTTGAAAAACCTGATTTTTTTACACATCCACATTATCGCCTAGGGTATATTTTATTAATTGGAACTGTTTTTGTACGGATCGTATGCAAATTTGAACAGTTTAACTTTTTGAAAACTAACTAGAGGATTTTTTTTGTTTGTCTTTTTTCCTACCTTGTTTTGAATATTTTGTCATTTAGCATTGTCCACTTATCTCAAATAGATAATGAATTGAAGCGCGTTACCACATTTTTCGGACACCCTACATGAAAAGGAAATTGCTTAGGCTATATTAAAATTGTTAACATATGTTTGTGACGAATGAATCGAGGTTGGAACACTTAGTTGCGGAATTGTTGAAGACATAAGAATACTTAAAACTGTTTTATTTAAAAGAAACTATTGAAGTATAAACTTATTACAACGGCTGGTGGTGGCTCGGCGAAATAAAAATACGCCCTACGAGAACAGTGATAAAAAGATGGAATGATTTAAACATTACGCCAACACAAAATTACGCATTGACGACAACAAGAATTTGGCTTCGATAAATAACGCCAATCCCGGAACAACTCTAAAACATAATATAATAAAATTAAAATCACGAAATCAAGAGCAAATCTTTTTAAAGATGTCGCGGGACAATAATAATAATAATAATAATAATAATAACTAACGCCAGCAGGATACCAAAGAGGGCAAAGGAAAAAGTCGTTTCTATTGCAAACGTACTTAATATAATCTATTTTTAGGCAACGTGATTCGCTTGAGAAGAAATAAACAGTTAGGAATAATGCATACGGGAAAAAGCGAAGATACAGTTTTAAAAGCCGGAGTGATTAAAATATTGAGAACAAAAAAAATAATTTAGAATGCATGATTTAGGATAAATTAAATATAAGGAACACAAAGAAAATGATAATTAAAATTAATATGTGATCTACATCACAGCCTGTACAGATCATTCAATATTTTTTCATAGAATCGAAAATGTCTAGACACATATGTTAAAAACTATACCATAGAACATTGCACGAACTGTTTTACTTCCTTTTAGAAGGGGCTGAAGTATTGAATTACTGAGAGAATGGCAACACCCAAAGCAAGGAAGTAAAAAAAGCAAACCTCTAATAAACTAGTAGTACTCCTTGAAAAGCATTTTATTATCTCCGTAACACACTGAACGGAAAAGTTTTATTTATGAATAAGTTTCTGTCACTAAAAGCTTTTACCCAGAGTTCCGATCTCAAAATTTAATATCAGTTCACTAATCTGAAAGGAATGCCATTATTTAGTAATTTGAAACATCGCTTTAGGTAATTTACACCCCCAGATAATATGCGTAGTAAAATGTTACTCACTTCTCCGTTTTGCTTTAGTTACGATGGGAATGCCTCCACCTCATTACCAAATGATGGGAGGATGTTTCCTTTTTTATTTCGTGTTTTCTTCCTTTTCGAAGAGAAGAGTTAGGAAGATAACGTTTCTAAAATATAATTAGGAAAGGAATGCGAACTACAGGCTTAATTTATGTCATTCATGCGTTTTAAAGCCTACGATTTTAAATATATATTGAACAGTATGATATGATATGGTTTATACAATGTCATAACTACTATTCTATTACATTTATCAAAAAAGTAATTTTTTACATTAAATTCAGATAAATAGTCTTAAAATCTACTCGTTTGATCTTGAATTTTCAAAAGTTTTATTTGTATTCAATTTGAGTCCAAACATGGAAATTTGTTGCATTTCTAAGCAAGAATTTCAAAGATAATGTTTGTCTTTCAACAAAGACGGAAAACCTCCAACTTTTGTTTTCTTAAACTTCCTCCTAGGATGAATTTTAAAATGTCCTGAAATTATTTGTGAGATATTCTTAAGTGTAATATTTTACGGATTTAATTTGATAGATATTTCTTTTTTTTTTTCATTGAGATCACAAGGGATATGTGAAAAGAATGTTTCCTTATTTACTCCATGGGTTATCAATTTAGGGAATGCTTTTTTTAATCCATCACCTGTATTAAAAATCTTATATAAACGTCGACTTCCGTTTTATTAGCTTCTGTAATTTTGCTTCGGTGATATAATGGAATACGAAAAAACGGCATTACTTTTCGATTTCCCTAATATTTGGAGACAGTATACATTATATGATGCCGTCATTCTATATTAATTTGGATTATTTTAAATAATTTTTAAATTTATTATGCATAATAAATATGTGCTACATATTAAAAGGTTGTGCTTACAAAGGAGGGAGTGATTATATGAAGGTTCAACATGGAAGTACAGCTGCGGAAAAAAAAAAAAGTCCCACTTGTACTTTTTTCGGCCGTCGATCGTCGTACAGAAAAGTTACAGATACCAATCGTTTTCGATTGACGTACACTTTAATTTGCTATGCATAAAAATTTCATAAGGGGCCATCTACATATTAAAATTCACACCAACTTTTTTTTTCCCAATAGCAACCCCTAGATTTCACATCATATTTCAAAAATTTAGCTCATTTTAACCTCGTATACTCATTTTCAATAAATTTGAACCAAAAATGGGTGAGTTATGAGCACCCAAAATCACCCTCCCCATATGTTAAAATATTTTTTCATACTTTAAATCATATCTCATATAATATTCATAATAAGAAGATGATTTTTATTCGTACTATTAGAACTAAACGACCCAAACATAATTCACTATAATTATGATTTTTTAATAAAATATTAGTATGAATTATGAATTATTAAATTAATATTAAAAAAATTATGAACAGCGACCTAGCCAAATTTTGATGAAAATAGATTCAGAAAGTAATATTACATGGCAGTGCAAAATTTCAAATTTTTACGTTCAGTAGTTTAATTTATATTAAATAAAATGTGCTATTTTCATGAGTTAAGAGACCATATATAAATTTATTAAGTGACAATTTTTTGAAAACTGTTTAAAATAAGCTTAAATTAGATTTCTTTTGGTCAAAAACACAGTAAAAGATAGCGGTATTAAAAAAATCAAATTTTGAAGCAAATAAATTAGAGGTTTTTAGAGTTTGATGGTGATTCTATAAAGCTCCTATTGTTGCGTCTACTTGTTGCTTTCCCAAATAAAATATTTTCCAGGTATTGAATTAGATGCAGTAGATGTATGTCTTCTAATACAACATCCTATTTCTGAAAGACTAACATCCTCAACATTCCAGGCATGAATTTGACCTTTTTTAATATTGGAAACATTAGGTCTTTGGACTTCCCCATATTTTTGCAAACATTCAAAATCACGTTTTTCTGTCTAAATTTTCATCTGACAATAAATTAAAGTACCACCAAAAGTCTTATAAGTATATTGCTCATTGTAGACAATAATATTAAATGAAGAAAGCGAAATAACAAACACAGTGATAATACTGGCACGGCAAAAAAATAACTTCGTTTTTTACATTAAATTCAAACAAATAAATTTTCAATCATGAAACCGTTCTTCTAGTTCGACCGCAGCTGGGTAACATTCATACTTGCAGTCAGAAGAGCAGAGAACAGCCTCTCACCCCTGCCAACATTTCACCTGTCTAAGAGAACCATGAAGGGAAATACTTAATAACAATTTCAAAATTAGAAAGATTTTCAGAATCGTGAGCAGTCGTTTTGCATTTTTCCTTTAAGTCTTGAGTACGAGCCAAAGAAGTTATGAATTCTCGGGTCATTAGGACCTCTGACTAAACATTCTACTTTCTCCCCTTGATATTCTCAGTACAAAAAACTTTAAGAGAGATGGTAACAATATTTTCCTTGAAAATAACATTTATTTATTTTAACTCTCTCGAGCGAAATGAATGAAAAGCGAAAAGTTCGGAACCTACAAATAGCGCTTTTCAATTTGTAGAAAGTCCCTTAAAAACGCGCAATAAATAACTCGCAATATCTCCGTAAATTATCGTAGAAAATGGGTGAAAATTTATATTTAGGGTAATTTGGAGGTTTTCTTTCGTTTAATAAAGTCAAAATACAGTGTTGCCATTGAGAAAAACGAATTCGATGCATAATTAAATATGAAGACGGCCCCTTATGCAAATTAAATTAATAGTAAATTAAAGTATGCGTTATTTGAAAACGAATGGTGTATATAACTTTGCTGTACGACGAACGATGCCGAAATAAAGAGCAAGTGGGACTTTTTTTCCGCTGCTGTACATTGCAAACCTATACTTATAGAATTATACTAAAGATTACAATAATTATTCTACTAAACATTAATAACATAAACAATGAATTCTCGTTAAAATTTATTCTTAAGCTTTTGATTTACTTAAATATCACAGTAAAGCTCTTATTTTTTTTAATACTATGTACAGGATTACATGTAGTAAAAAATACACCAAAACTTACCTTTTGGTGTATTTTTTACACCACTGTGTTCTTAACACCACTGTGTTATTGCACTGTGTTCTTAAAGTGAGATTTATGTATAAAAGACTACTAATACTATTTTTATTAATTCTATAAAAATATACAGGTGATATTTTATTATCTTATACTGACAATATAAAGAACTATATTTTGCTTATAATTCATCCTATAACACCCCGTTTATTTAGAAGTCATAGTAATACTGTTTTTTAAAAGATGAATATATACACAGTTGAACGTAGTCGACAAAAAGTCATCCTCCAAAGGACCCCACTGCTCCAGACAGCTTCCCTTGTGTACTTCTGCCTGTAAACAATACAATTTACGTAGTCGATCATAAGTATACTACAATTTTAGTATCTATGCTAGTTATTAATAACTAAATAACTTACTTATCATCATGTTTGCTAAAATGAGTTCAGAAGGTATAACAGTTTTCAATATTTCTAAAAGAAGAAAAAATAAGTAATATTTAAAAAAATAAATTAATAGGTAATATTTAAAAACTAAATAAAGAATAATAAAAAAAATAAGTAATTTTAGAATCAACTCAATTTTGGTTAATAATTTTGAAATGATCGATTATATTTAAAACTTTTAATATTTTCATGATAAAAATTACAATATTTTTTTCATCATATTTTTTTCAATAAAAAAAATAATTATTTTTAGAATCAACTCAATTTTGGTTAATAATTTTGAAATGATCGATTGTATTTAAAACATTTAATATTTTCATGATAAAAATTACAATATTTTTTTATATTGATCTTTCTGAAGAAATTAAAGAAACATATGTTTAGTCACCAAAATTAAAATTTATTACTTCTGCTGTTGCATCTTATATTTTACAATGATTTATTTTATTTTATTTTATTTTATTTATTTTATTTCTTAAACATAACTTCAAGATTTTTCACCCACGAAAAATATCGCGTCTAGCGGAAAAACACATGCAAAATAACTTTATGCGCGCATTAACTTATTTCTCCCGAGCTTTACATAATCCTTTCTTTTTCACAAAACTGATTCAATGCAATTTTCAATCTTTTTTTAAAAAAAGAAAAAAATAATAATGCATGTAGAATACTCCACAAAAGTTACCTGAGACATGGGCGCTGTTGAAACGCAGCTACACATGTAAAATATGCAAAATCAATACAGGCAGCCTATTTTTCATTTTTCATCGCATATTTCTTATTCAATAAATTTCCTTCGGAATTCGGAACATTCCAGATATTTCTCTCTCTCTTTCTCTGCGAGCATGTTCTATATTTCTCATTTTCGTTTGATGTATAAGAAATTTTCGGTTAAAAAGGAATGGGAGAGCCAATGAAGAGAAGCGGGCAGCTCAAAAGCCTCCCCTCCGCAAAGGGCTTTACACATTTCCCATTTACATCCTAATCATTCGTGCGAATTCTGAAAGCGAATAAAGTAAAAAAGATTAACCTGGCTTTGCTCGGGTTGCGTAACTGCTAAAGTAGAAATATCTGACACGTTCGGTTTTCTCGTTGATAAAAGTGTTAAATCTTGCATTTTCGCTCCGTGAAGTTTTCTACTCCAGCGTTGGTTCTACTCCATCTCAAAGAAGTAAAAATGAAGTACCGTAAACGCAAGGAATTTAAATATTCAGATATTTTGCAGGAACATTGATTTTCATCATCCTTGTTGTTGATGTTGTTGCTTGCTCCAGGATTCGTACGGATCCTGGATTTGCTTAAATTCCGAACTTTCGAAGTATTGCCTGAAATCGGTGGTCTAGAATTCTAAGAGCGGTCCTGTTTGCTATTTAATACCGAAAGATGTTCTCTGTAGTATCTTAAATAGTTGTTGCTGTTGTCATTTATGCCCTCTGAGCAGTGCATGCGGTGCCAGATACCCCCTGGTAGCGAGGCGATTAGAAGAGGGGGGCGCCTTCCATTTTTACGTGACCCCAGTGGGAGGAAATACGACTTTACACCGAGGTCCCGTATTTTCAAACCATTTCCAGAGGAGGGACCAACCCCCTGAAATCATGCACCTCCAGAGGTAGCGTTTAACAACTTGGAGGACATTGGAGCCACAGCAGATTTTACGTGCACCAGCTCCCATTAGCGTACACGGTCCCACAGCAGTCGAGCCGAGAGGGAGTGGACCCTCCCAATCCCTGGACAAGCCGGATGTTGCTTCACTTGCCATGTTCTTTTGGGAATGGAGTTTAGCACCCAGACCTCTGAGGGATATTTTATATGGTAAAGTGCTTTAGAAGAATTTTTCAATAGTTCAAACTTTTAGGAACCAACCCTGTAGGTACCATGTCATGCCCTGTGACAATCTCGAAGCGATGCCGTATCCCCCATATAAAACGGCGACGGGCGGAAGGGGAGTCTTCTATTTGAATGGGCCCCAGAAAGTGGAAGTCCAATTTTCACTCCGGGTCTTCGAGATTTGAAGCCATTCCAGATGAGAGACTTCGCACAAAAAATCGATACACCCATAGGTATCGTTTGAACTGAGAGGGCATTAGGGTCAATAACACATTTTACGTGCACCCGCTCCCTTTAGTGTATACGGTTCCATAGAAGTCCGGCCGTGAGAGGTTTTCATCCTCACAAGTACTGGCTAAGCCAGTACTGCTTCCCTGTCGTGTCCTTATGAGAAATTAGCTTAGTGGCAAGGCATTGCAGGGCTGATTACCCATGGATTTACTTAGAGTATTTCCTGTGTAAGTATACACGTACGATCTATTTTTCATCGAAATTAGTTTTGGCAGGAAGCCAGCGCGCAGTATGTCCGTAAAAATTCTAATTAAAATGCGAGTTAATCTTTTGAGTTTCCTTTGAATAACAGTAAAGTTTGTGAATTTCTCGCTATATATATGAAAGGTTTTAACAAGCTGGCTTCTGGCTTCGTTTTTGGAAACATATTTTAAGTGCTACATTTGGCGGCATATCGCGAATATATAACAATCTTAGTGACAATTAGTGCAATTTTAAAGGAAACCATAAGATTTGTGTTTGACCATTAGCTAATTATATATTAATACTCTTGATTAATGAAAATGATTAATTTAGAAATATTTCATTAAAACCATCTTTGCAATGTGTCTCGGTTGTTTCTCGATACAATTTTCTAGGCCGCTATAACAATCAAGTGCCCTTTTAATTTATAAAGCTATAATAAAATGTTATCCGAAAATACTTATTATGGAAGTTAATCAGTTAATTTTTTTAGCATTGGTGTAACAGCGAACAACAACAAAAAAACAACATAAACATAACTAGCGCTCACAAGAATAGTTAAAACACAAACAGCTGTTAGCTGTTTCGAATCTAAACTCGAAGGTTCATCATGAGGTCATGTGCAAACCCAGAGGTCTTCTAACCGAAACTTATACTCATGAGTGATGACATTTTGATTAGATTTTACAGTAGTCTATACGTTTATTTTTTTTTTCTTTATTCTAATTTATCACACATTTGAACCTTAAAATTAAAAATATAATATTTTCACGAGCTGATCTTCTTTAAAATGCCCCATATTTTCTCGATAAATCAAACAACTAGGTAATAAGCGAATGCATTCAATAATTTATACGAAATCTATTGGGTTGGCAACAAAGTAACTGCGTTTTCTTGTATAAAATTCAAGCAAATAAGTTTTCAACAAGTTTTTAATTACAGGTAAGCTGTGCCTGAACATACGATTCATATTCGTTACATTTTAAAGTAAGAATTTCACTGGAAGTATTTTTTTTTCGTCCATAAAAGATGGCCACCCTCCCCCTTTTTTCGCTTCCATCCTCTTTAGAGGACACTATTAAAAATGTCCTGAAATTAATTTTTAGGTATTCGTGACTGCTGTATTTTACAGAAAGAATTTCACGGATATCTCTATTTTTATTTGAGATCACGCGGGATATGTGAAAAGAACTTTTTGGCCCCTTACCCCCCCTAAGATTACGAATTTTGGAAAATGCTCTCTGATCTAGCACCTATGTTGAAGAACTCACGTACGTGCCAAATTTCGCATAATTAGCTTCAGTAGTTTTGGCCAGGCGAAATATTGACATACGGAAATACGCAATTACTTTGTTGCCAACCCAATATATCTCCATCTATCAAATTAGTTAGAAAAAGAAAAATTTCAACTCCTATACAGAAACATGCGGAAAAGCACATTACAAAAGTAAACGAAAATTTACTTGATGCGAAATGTTGAATAACAGCTTTCTTGTACAAACTATACAGAATCAATACACACTCGCTATTTTTCATTTCGCATTGTATATTCTGTATTCAATAAATTTTCTTCGGAGTTCCGAATGCTTTTGATATTTATTTCTGCAGGAGCGCATGTTCCATGTTTTCAAATTTTCTTTTGAAGCGCGCACAAGTTTTCGTGCGAAAGAATAGAATTATTGTGAAGTAGCGGGAGACGCCATACTTTCTGAATACATTTACAAGAGAGTTATGCACAAAACTTTTGCTTTAAACTTTGTTACATAAACGTATACTTTTGTACTGCTTCCCGTAACTCGCGGAAGCGAAATATTTTGTGTTAGTTGAAATTTTCTGGGTTTTACTGAAATCTACTTTAATATGGAGAAAATGGATTAATTTACAAGAACAAACGCAGTTGTAGAAGAGTGTTTTTCAAATTTCATTTTACATGAGAAAAAAAATCTGGAGTGACTCCATTCGACTTTCCGAACACTTACGATTAGGATCATTACCAGGCATTTAAATAAATTTTAATCGATGAATCATTCAAACATATATACAAAATTGAAGATCTACCGAATGCGCCGTTTAAACGCTAGCGCACTTTCAAGAATTTCTCCCCATAGGCCATAATGTAAAAGAAATCTTTGCCTTAGCCCTGTAGAAAAAATATAAGTCCTATACACACCGAAATCAATACCGATCTTACGATGGTGGTTTATAATATATATATATCCGATTTGAGCTCAATCGAATGTACCGTTTAAAGGCTAGCGCACTTTCAAGAATTTCCTCCCATAGGCCATAATGTAAAATAAATCTTTGCCTTAGCCCTGTAGAAAAACTATAAGGCCTATACACATCAAAATAAATACCGGTCTTACGATGGCGGTTTATGACATATGTGCCCAATTTGAGCTCAATCGAATGTACCGTTTAAACGCTAGCGCACTTTCAAGAATTTCCTCCCATAGGCCATAATGTAAAAGAAATTTTTGCCTTAGCCCTGTAGAAAAACTATTAGGCCTATACACATCAAAATCAATACCGGTCTTACGATGGTGGTTTATGACATATGTGCCCAGTTTGAGCTCAATCGAATGTACCGTTTAAACGCTAGCACACTTTCAAGAATTTCCTCCCATAGGCCATAATGTAAAAGAAATCTTTGTCGTAGCCCTGTTCCTACAGGGCTACGACATAAGTCCTATACGCACTATAAGTCCTATACACACCAAACTAACAGTGCGTAACTACTAGTCCGATACGCACCATACTAACTATAAGTCCTATACGCACCAAAATCAATACCGGTCTTGCGACGGTGGTTTGTAATATATGTACCCAACTCAATCGAATGTCCCGTTTAGGATCTATCGTGTTCACACACACACACACACACACACACACACACATACATCTCGTAAAAATAGCATAAATGAATTCAGAAGACCTCAAAACGTGTCAATACACCAAAATCTCGAAGTCGAATTTTTTCATGATTACAATACTTTCCTTACATGGTACATGTTCGGAAAGTAAAAATTCATTGGGTGCTTATTTATAAAATATTCTGGTTTCTTTTTTATTCCGTGAAGGATAAAACCCAACAGATAGTGCAAATCTGCTTATATGATATCTCGTCTTCATTTTCTATCAAGCCCCCTAAATTTTTTAGTCTGTCGTAATAAAAAGTGGCTGAATACTATGGACGCATTCGTAAACGCACAAGCAGGTCCACTCGTGCAACTAGCTTAAGGTTTTTTAACGGTCATGAGTATACGAATACACGCCTGTGTATTTAGAATAGGCGCGTCAAGGTCGCATGATATTTTCACTTTTTTTTTCTCTTACCGATCTTCGTTGCCATGGTTCCGTCAAATCTCAGTTTTTCCGCACATAATTTCGTTACCACAATAAGAACGTACGCGGTAAATGAGAGAAAGCTATCGGGACTCCTTAACTGATGTATAGAAATATAAAGAGTAGGAAAGCTCTCTTTTTTTTCCAACGCGCGACGAGGGGAAAAAAATGTGACCTTGGCGCCCCTTTTCTAAATACACAGGCTATAAGAAAAGGAAAGAACAACTGTATTACGTTATGAAACCCTCTATTTTTGGATCCTACTGATCACTTGTTCCAAGTTACAAGATTAACTTTATTTCAAAGTGCATTTTCGCATCACAGCATTTACACCAAAGCATGCATGCATAGGCTGAAGGGATTTCAACCCGAGATCAAATTGCTCATATAGCGAACGGCAGTGATAGGTACGCATTGTATCTCTATGTTAACCCATTTACGCCTAGCGTCCCCTTTTTGGGACGGCATTTTCGCTATCAGTTGAAAACGTTTTTTATTTTTCCTAGCCTTTATTCACGAGTATTGAGCCTCAACTTCACAAAATATTTTAACATGATCCAGTAGGATGTTGACATTTCAAGTTTATGCATAATGATTTTAAAAGAAATTATCCCTTGTTCAAGAAGTTGACATCAGAAATTTATCTAGTATTGCTGGTATTAGCAAAAATCGAAGAAAGTCGCACAAATCTATGGGCACAAATGGGTTAATCTAGTTCTTACTGTATATTTCTTTGCTTCCAACTAAATGTTTGGGATTCTGGATAAATCTCGCTGGTAGCCCGACGAAATTCACTTTCTTAAACAAAAAATGTCGAATTTTCCCTCCTAAAACAAAGAAAATTAGAACAAAAGAGGCGCAATATTTTATTATTTATTTGTTTTTATGTATAGATGGCAACAGAGAAATAATTTCACATTTTTTGCATTAATGAATCGTGAAATCGAAAGGAAAACGCATTTTCCTGCTGCCTCACTCACATATAAACTGAAAAGGAATATTTTTATTGCTCCTTTGATGGACCATTTTCAGGAATAAAATATTATACTACTGTGTATGCTCGACCTCGTTGTGTATCTTAGACTTTTAGTACATTCAACCTCTTCTCGTTTTATCCTTTTACGAAGACAAGGTACATTAAGTATATATCTATAATGTGAGAATACACATGTTATGCATATGGTGCAATTTATCTCTTGCCGATTTTAATCTTGAAAAATGCACCACTGGACATTAAAGTTGCTGCACCAAGAAGGCGGCACAGCATAAAGGTGAATCTTACCCGTCAGAAAGAACATGCTTGATATACAAAGTTTTAACTATCCAATGTTTTCATGGTATGAAGGCCCCGGTATCTACCGGTTTCTGGTACACGCGTTGCAATTAGATGGTGTTGCCTGGTCAAAAGATGCAGTGATGATTCGCTCTGAGGTAGTTTATCACCCCGAATGCACAACTTTAGTAGAGATCGAACAGTAGCCTACCGGAATTGCGATTAATTGCACCAGAGTAATGCTGCTAGCGTCGATCAGAGTCCCATAATTGTCTGCAGAATATTGAATCAATGGGTTCAAGACAGTCATATGTAGACCGCGGATTATGTGCAATCGCATATTTGCATATGCAATTGCATATTTCAGGAGTTTTTGGTGATTTTGCATAAAATGACGTATTTTCTCTGTTGCATGCATATTCAGGCCCTGATTTTCCAGTAGGCCCGGGCCTAAGGCCCCCGAATGTTGGGGGACCCAAAAACAAAATCCCAATTCAACTTCTCTTAACTTTATCTCTTTTAATATAAGATTTTTATATGTATTTTCACATTTTTTCAAACAATATTTTAAACAATGTGTCAATCTGCACTATGACTGGATGGCATTTATAACCAGGGATTGAAAAATGTTGTAAATTCTTCATAGTATTTTATGTATTGCTTGAATTTGTTAAATTCACCATGAAAAATAGTAGACGACCACATTTTTTGGGGGGGAGGGCAGACTTTTGACAGCAGGGCACAGTTAGACTGTAATTTACCTTCGGAAATTCTACGCTTCCTACATCATTGATAGGGAGGGCCCATCCCGAGTTGTGCTTATAGTCAAGAATTTTCTAAATCGGGCCCTGTGCATATTTCAATTTCTTTAGCTTTGGATACGCAATTCTTTTTCATCTTCCTTTCAGTATTTTTTTTGTTTAACTCTTTAAGTCACATGCTTTGAAAAATTTATACAACCTCATGTTCTAAGCAATTATTACCTGGTTGCTATTTATAAAGAAGTACTCGACGAAACTCACCAAGATATTGGAACAAGCTGCATATGGATTAGCGATGATGAAACGACTGATAAAAATGGCTGTTACATAGCACATTTAGTTTGTGGAAAGCTAGATATTGCCCCATCACGTCCAAATCTCATTTTTTGCAAAGTACCAGAAATAAGTTCTTTTCTAGCATAGCAAGATTCGTTAAGGAATCATTGAAATTATTGTGGCCTGAAAAAGACATGGCTGTTAACGTGTTAGTATTTATTACTGGCACAGGACCTTATATGATAAAAGCAGTAACAGCACTTGGAAGTTTTTTTCCAAATACCATACATGTTACTTGTATAACCCACGGGCTTTACAGGGTAGCAGAAAAAGGATGAGAAATAGACGCCCCTGTGAATAAACTGCTATCCTGCATTAAGAAAGTATTCATAAAAGCTCCTTTGCGCACTAAAACATACAGAGAAATGTATCCCAACCTCAAACTTCCACCACAGCCTGTATTGACAAGATGGGGACTAGGTTAAGTGCCGCTGTATTTTATTATGAAAATTTTGATATGTCCGTCCTAAAAAGTCTATGGATAACCATAACACGCACGAAAATAGAATCTCAAAATCTGCTGCTGAGTGATACAATATGTCAAGTTGTAAAAGTACAGGAATGCGTTGGTAAGATTCCAGAGTCATTAGGAGAAGAAATCTATGAGAAATTGAATTTTATTTCAAATAAAAATTTAGGATTTTTGGCAGTGAATGAAATAAATAATTTTATTAATGGTGAGGGGTATGAAGTACCAGAAAAAGTTGAACCATCCAAAGCAAACTATTATAAGTAATATCGAGTGGCATCCGTTTGATGTCTTACTTTTGCATACTTTTAGAATTTTAGTGCATATTTTTAGATTTTTAGTGCATATTTTTAGATATTTTGATGCATATTTGCATGCATATTTTGTCATCTTATAAGTGCATATAATCCGCGGTCTAGTCATATGGCACGTCTTCCTCGATCGCAAGAGCCCGCTATCCGTAACAGCCGAGGAAATATCTGCACGGCTTGACTGGATCATACAGCCATGTCACGAGTCAAGAATTGGGGGCGTTTGAAACACAACTACCTGCACGAACAGTTTGACAACGTTTGCAGCAGCATGGGCTATCAGCTCAGCAAACGTGTCTTCAGCGCCCCTTGAAGCTACGTCACGGACGAAAGCGCCTTCAGTTGTGTGACAAACGCCAAACAACAATGACGTGACTTTGTCTTTTCAGACAAATCCTGGTTCAGTGTAACGATGTCGTACGACGAAGTTCAGTTTAACGATGTCAATAGCGTAACGATTGTCGCGTCCGTGTTAGGCGACATCGTGAAGAACGCACATTTCACGACATCATACTGTCCAATCACTTGTCGTGATTCTACGATGTACTGTTAGGTGTATGTCTCGATCATCTCTTGTTCAATTTGCTAATGGCACTTTGAGCAGTTGCTATTACATTTCCAATACAGTAAGACCCACATATCTGTCCTTTATTCGAGCCTTGCGATAAAGTTACGGATATGTAGGATAATACAGGACTGGATGCTACCTGAATTATACGGACCTTTATTTTGATACAAAATATTTTCAGCTTCTGTGCTGGATAGCTCACCAACAGAAAAAAAAAATCTGGTTAATGATTGCCGAGAGGCTAGCTCGTCGCCGTAAATCAGTGATTACGGTCGAAAAACTGTGGCATAGTGTTGAAACTTCATGAGTAGCTATACCATTATATGCCATTCAATCTCAGTCTCACTGAATGCCGAGATATGTTATTGCTACCAGAGGTCGTTATTCTGACTACTGATTTCTCAGGTTCTCTACTACCAAATTTATTGAAACTTTAATTATTTGTTACTTTCAGTAAAACGTATTTTTTCAATGAATATCAATTTTCAATCTGCATTTTTTTTCTGAACTATCAGTATTGATGTTCAATAGTATAGGAATAATATTACTAACTTATTTTAACTTTACTACCTTAGAATCCTTGCTTAGCGATAATATCTCGATCATTACTCTTATGAAACAGAAAAATTCTCATTTAAGTAAGACAATGCTTGTGTTTAACGAAAATTGTTTACCTATCCGATATACATACAAGTTGGCTCAGAGAGGATTTATTTTAAGTTACGCCAGAGCGCATCTTAACCCTACAGTACTCGCGCAGGGTATAATATACCCGCTACGCTTTTGTTTCGACTTGCCTTCCATTTTTTTTTTTTTTTTTTTTTTTTTTGAAAATGGATAAAACCTCGTGTAGCTGGCTTTAAGGTCATAACGTGAACGTCATTAAGGTCATAAGGTGAAAATTTTTTTTTTGAAATTCTTCAAATACGTTTTCTTATATCGCCACGTTGGGTGTGTCATACCCTGCACGATTACTTATGCTACTGAGATACCCCCCTTTTTTTTCCAATGTAATTTCATAAATTTTGTTGGAAATTATGCGGCCTGGTGGTGGAAATTATGCCGTCAAAGGGAAAAAACTCATCGTGGAATTCTTCAAATAGGTGTTTGAATATTGCCAAGCCGGATATGTCATACTCTGCGCGAGTACTTGTGCTATTATTGTAAAAGAGGCTCTAGTTATGAGTATATAAGCACGCTTTTATATTGTTTCTCGATTAGTATTAAAACGTTTGTGTTTTCAGCTATATGCCCAGCATGCGTGAACCCCCAGACGTTTCTGCTGCTGACACAGATGCTCATCCCTCTACCTATCAATCTCTCTATATATGTATGTGTATATCAATCAATATGTGAATACGTACCTGCACTTGTATATCTCTCTATAAATCAATCTTTCTCTATGTATATATTGCATGTGTGGGGGTCAAAATCATCGATCTTTAAATGTTATTAATAGGCATATATGATAAATAGAAAGTGAAAAAAATATACATAAGTCTATCATTTCAATTAAAATGTTCAGGGGATTAAATTTGAATAAAGTTTCGATGTTAAACTTTGATACGGATCCCGTTTAAAATAGATCTTAATTAAAAAATGATCTCTTAAATGTTACGTGACATTCAAAGATTCAGTCTCTCCATATAAAAAGTATCAGCATTTTAAAAATTGATGATTGACTTTAAGTAAAATTAAATTTAAACGTTGATAGATAGTGTTCAATTAATAGTTTTATTTTATTATATGCGTACAATCCTTTAAACGGGATTATTTGATGTGATTCGTTTTTTTTTCGTTTAAGAGTAATTAAAAATTGGTTCAAATCACATTTATTTATTTTTATATTGCATATCTGATATTTTTCTTATAAATTCTCAAATTTGGCACATTAAAATGCTATTGAATGGATCACTTCTCACTAAACTGGAATTTTTTTGCACTGGACAGCATAGATGCTATGTACTAATATATTACACCAGCCCAATTCGACTTTTGGTAAAATCAGAATTATAATTACTTCTATTAATATATAGTTTCTATATATAAAATTTAGATCTTATGATGCGTATAAGGGTACATTCTGCAAGCATTAATAAGGATTAAATACTATTTAATAATATAACTTTAACTTTTACGAGTAGACAGCCATTTTTAGAATGAACTAGTGATTAAAGGAGTTCAAAAACCATTTGCACATTATCTGAAAATTTAATAAATTGTTAATTTGTAAGTCTTCGAACGTTTAAGAGTGTACGTAATTCTAACATTTTAAAAATGGAGGCAAAATCAACATAATGCACAAACTGTCTCATTAAACGAGACTTTAACGCAAAAAAGAGAAATTCTGGTCTAAATAATGGGGTGCAACTGCCATTTTCTTATTGTTCCAGAATTGCTTACTGCAAAATCATTATTTTAACATACCTGGAATTTACTTTTAAAATTAAAATAATCAATTTTACTGTGGCTTTCTTTGAAACAATTAGATTATTTTTAAGCGTCGAATGTATAAACATTACTATTGGGTTATTTTTCAAAATAATGGACGGAAATTAAAGAAGAAGGGAAAAAAAAAAAAAAAAAAAAACGTTAGTTGGAAATGAAATGAAACAGAAATTAGGACATATACATACAAAATAAATAAAAAAGAAAATTTGATGCTTTAAAGCATTTTTTCGCGTTTTTTTTTACTATTAGCTAAAAAAAAGTCAGTTATTTTTTATAATATGCGGTTACGTTTCTACTTTTATTCACCTAAATGAATATTGCCTTTTTTGGGTTAAAAAAAGATGAAACCTTGTGTTAAAAAAAAAAAAAAAAACAGTTTTAAAGCCATGGTATAAAGTCATTTATAAATTATGTCGTTTTGGCTCATGGGTATGCTTAAATTTTAATTATTAATTTTCTTAAGGTAAATGTTTCTAGTTGCGTGAAAGAATTTATGTGTGTGTTAATCATATATATACTCTTTTCCTAAGGGGGGAAAACATTAAATGTGTTGTTTCTAATAATATTGTGCATTTTTACAGGGTGATTACAAAGATATATCTCAACTTTGAAGGGCTGTATTTACAAGATTACAAAAGATTCACTAATTTTAAGAGGGAAAAAAGAAAAATAACATTGTAAAGCTGAGAATAGTGTACAGTTATACATTTTCAATGCGGCCGCTATTGGGGAAAAAAAAAACTTTTAGATTTGCAGCAGACTTTGTTCCAGAGATTTTCAGCATATCTTGTGTTACAGTTTCTATGACTTCATATATCCTCAGTTCCACATGATCATCTAGAAGAGAGAAAAACAATTATTTTGTTTATCCATAAATAAGGTGATTAAAGGTTTAAATCTCTCGCAGTGTTCTGGGCGCAAAACTGCATTCAACGAGAACACGGCAACTGAAGCAGCATCCGGCTTGGCCAGTGCTTTGGAGGGCTCTGAGGGCGCCTATTTCAGGGGTGTTAGTCTCTCCTCTGGAATTGGTTCAAATTTAGGGACCAATGCAAAAGTCTAACCTCTTCGGGGGCCATAGCACCCAACTTCCGGGGATAAATCAATCCTCTATCAGCGGACACGACAGCAGCAACAAAAATAATGGGTTAGGTGATATCATTTTAACCCACCTCCTTTCCAATAACACACATTTGAAAGTACTAACTACTTTCAGGCGTCCTTGTGCTATATTTTCGTTGAATATAGATCCGTAAATGCGCCTAACTGCATTAATATATACAAAATACATATGACAGAGAAAAAAAACTTTATGTGGAAAATGTATATAAAAATAATTACTAAAAGTTACATAATCAAAAATATATTTGCTTTATGTCTTTACTATTATGTTTTTAGCTATTTTATATTAAATATATTAAAAAATATCAAAACTGGTTGAGTATTACGGTAATTTTAAGAACAACTGTTATTTGTATCACTGTTATATTTTAAGTTCTTGACATATAATTGTATTGATACACTTTAACTTATGTAGTTGACAATAAATATTAATCAATAAAGGTAATAATTAAAAATACACATTTATTATTATTATCATTATGATATTTGTTTTTATTAAAGTGCTCTATAAAAAGAGCTAAAGTGCTCTATAAAAAGTTGTCATAGTTTTTATTTATAAAGTAGTAATTATGTAGTAATATAAAATTTCATTACGTGAATTCTCATTAGAATTTTCTCTAATGAAACAATATAAATAAGTTTATGAACAATACAAATAATTTTATAATATTTAAAAAAAAACATATTGTTCCGCAATATGTTTCAGACATACAAATAGGCTAATTTTTTTATTGTTAAATCTTAGTCAATTTTTCCAGGAAGAAAAAAAAAGGCTTTTTTTATTACATATACAACTTTTTACCACTAAATCAATGTAAGGAGATATCATGCGTTTATAATTGCACTGTTTATATAAGTATATAAGAAAAAAAAATACGTCTTCATTATTCTAAAGTATTCCATTTTATAACCAAGTTACGTCGTGAAAAACTTTTTTACTACAAAATGAGAAACGATGTTATCTTCTTAATTAATGAAAATTGATAGTTACTTAACAAAGAAAAGCCGGACATTTGTATTATATTTTGTGCAGACATAGACATGCATAGCATATCAGGGCAAAAGAAAAAACATCACATTTTATTTTTATAATAGAAACAGTGGAAAATATATGTATTGTGTCGTCATGAATAATTTATTATTGAATGAATGTTGAAATGCAAGTAAAAATAATAGACATTGTTTAAACGCAGTGCATTTTATTGTTCGATAGAAAAATCTGAGTATGATGGATTAGTACGGAATAAAAGTTCATTAAGGAATATACAGTCAGAATAAAATTTATCCATGCAAAACATCTTACATGAAGTAGCACCTGACAATAGTACTGCCTTAAGGGGTCAGGTACCTTTGAGCTTTGAAAATCTCCACGAAAATTGACCATAACTGCATTTGTAATTGCTCTACAAGTAACAATACTGTAAACTTGCATTTTTTACCAGTTGTTTAGAAAGCTTTTATGAACCTTTTACAGCTCTTGTAATAGTTCTACATGTTAAATTAAATTTTGTATAACTAAAAGTATTCGAGCTCATTTTTAGCTTATTTACAGTCTTGCGCGCAGCATTTCATAAAATATAAATAGCACAACTACTTAAAAATTTGAATACATAAATAAAAATATCCTTAAATTAAAATGACGAAAAAGAATTTTGTTGGGATTCATGTAACGTTATAATTTTTGCATTTATTTGCAAATTTCTGCTAATGATAGTTATAAAAAATGTAATTATTCTTATTTTAAAAGGAAAGAAGAGTCCCAGCAAAATTAGTTTTCGTCATTTTAATAATAAGCTGTTTTTCTATGTCTATAACATTTTTAAGTTATTGTGATACATACATTTTATGAAATGCTGCGCGCAAGACTGTAAATAAGCAAAAAATAAGCTCGAATATCTTTAGTTATACAAAATTTAATTTAATATGTAGAACTTTTCCAAGAACTGTGAAAGGTTCATAAAAGCTTTCTAAATAACTGGTAAAAATTGCAAGTGTACAGAATTGTTACTTGTAGAGCTATGGCAAATGTAGTTAATGTCAATTTTCGTAAAGATTTTCAACGCTCAAAGGTACCTGACCCCTTAAATAAAAATAAGGTCTTTTTTTAAGGAATGCATGTATATTAATTGTTTTCATTATAGAATGTTATAAGTAATTTAAAAATACTGTATAGTTTTAACATTTCGAAGCATTCTATTTGTACGAAAAAAACTAGTTTAATATTTAATTCCATTCTAAGAAATAGATCAAGCTAGGAATGTGATTTACTTATAATTATAAAGTTTGCTCTTGAATTGCAACTATCAATTTAAAATAACGATCATGTCTTCGTTAAAATCATTTATTCATATGTAAATACCATTAATAATACCAATAAATATAAACCATATTCAGATTATAATACACAGATTATGACTCTATAGCGGTATTAAAGAACTGTAAAAGCATTGCAGATTGTTTCCTGGTTTGCAGGTCTTTCGAAAATCTCTATGGTAACATACATATGTTCGTTTGGTCCACATAAGCCTCCAAAATTTTTATGTTCATATCAATATCATCATTTTGGGTGTACAAAAGGGCCGCCGTTCTTCAAATAAGAAAACCTTTTTAAACATCCACACGCTATTCGTGTGTACATATCGATGCGTATAAGCCTCGCAATACCCTTCTAAAAGGTAATTATAACGCCATACAATTTCACAATTTATTTATTTTATTTATTTATCTTTTTTATAAAGAATGTTTACATAATATAGTAATTTGTGTTTTTAAACAATGTTTCTCTTACTGCATTAAATGCATTCATGTTTACTAATGCATGCGCAGCAAACGTTTAGAAAATTATTTGTCCAATTTATGCAACTTTTTGTAAATTCTAGATAACCAAATTTTGACTATCATTTTCATTTAGTACTGCTTTGTATAACTAACACAATTCCAGATTTTATATAATCCCTATTTTCGTTTTAAATTGAAGTGTTTTCTATAGTATCGTGTGTACCAAATAAATGAATCATATTCATGCTTTATAATTCGATCTCCTTATTTTATTTTCAACGTTAATAGCTTTTAAAAATATTTTGAGAGGTTATATTTTAAATTAATGAATAAATTAAGAAATAAACTCCAATACCATTTAAGACTGTTTTCTTTTTGATTGTTTATTTTCTATGATAATTTTCGGTGAACATATTTGTATACATAAAATTTATTTCGGTGAATATATTTTTATACATAAAATACATGGAAGGAATTCACTGATAAACCAAAATGAAATGCATCTAATATAGAGGAACCAATAATAATAATAATAATAATAATAATAATAATAATAATGGTTATTATTATTATTATTATTATTATTATTATTATTATTATTATTACTATTATTGTCATTATTTATGATTCAAAGTTAAGTAATGAGTTTAAAAATTTGAGAACTCATATTTAACGTGACTATCTTTATGTTTATATATAGAACAAGGAAAAGTTGGGGTTTAAAAATTGTTAAGACATTTTAGAACACCATACTGTGCATTTTCAAAATTGGTATTTATATTTCCCTTATGCATACAAAAATAATTCAATATACATTAAAATCAAGAATTAAAACAAAGTCACTTTTTAGCACGTTTTCCGTGAACTTAGTCCCAAATCAGCCGTTGCCTTCACAAAATATATTAAAAAGATTTGAAAAACTTTTAGATTCATTCTTAATGCACTTTGCACAGTAATCTGTCCTACTCATTAACATACTTCGCAAAACATCGATACATTGTAAAACAAAAGCTGCCCCTCTTTTTACTTCATCCCACCCCCCCTTCTCTTTTTCAACACTTTTGAAGAAAATGAAGAATTTAACGCATCATTTAATCCGTTTTTCTTTATTTTTCCACACTATCGTGAAAAGAGGTGGTTTTTATTTATTTATTTTTATTTCTTCATTCTGATACGGGCCACGGCAATCGATATAGACGTGGGACAAAGCGGAGTTAGCAGGGAGCTGAAAAGACGAAGATTGATCGGAGATGCAGAAGAATAAAGGGAGGAATGAAAAATGACGGACGACACCTGAAAAAAAATTAAAGATACAAGATTAAAAAAAAAATGAAATTAGTTGAGCTTATAAAATTGTTTGAAAAAAAAGAAGTTTTGGTTATCTACCATTGTATTTTTTTGTTTGCCACTCTCTTTGCCGAAACATTCTTGAGGATATTGCTTTCCAGTAAAAATACCTTTATTATGAACCCAAATGGAGCGAGGAAATTAAACTATGACCCTTTACCAAAAAACTTTTACACGATTGATTAAAACAAAAACTTAGTTTACTCTAAAATTCGATACCTTTTCGTATGGAAAAAAGGTATTTTCATTTTGTAGCATTTTTTAATGTAATCACGGAGAGTAAAAGCAGAAAAGGCAGGGATGTACTGTCCTGTGCCAAGTGAAAGTATCCCATGACAAACTGGCGGGTGAGGGTAAAGAAATACGGATTATTTACAAGTGTGGACACTTTCAGAATCAATGGCTAACCTTTCGGATAGCCACAAAGGAGGAAGTTCATTTTCAATAAATGGAAGTGAATAATGATTGCCCAATATGTAATAATTATTTCTTCATTTCACATCGTAGCAAAGCACAGTTACACTACTGGCCAAAAGTATTTAAGTTTCAGAAATCTAACCCTTTTCAAGATTAAGCCCCCTCTTCCCGTCAAAATTAAAAATCAATATAATTGATATTTTTAATGTCAACATGTTAAATTATTAACTTCGAAGACAAGATAACATCAAGTAGAGAAGAAAAATAATAATTTAATTTATTGAAATCGGTTTAAATCGGAAAAATCGGTTTTTATAGAAATCATAACCCATTTTGGCTAGACGGAATAAAATTAAATAAAGAATTAATTTCAAGTTACTCCGCAAAAAGAGGATAATAAATAAATGCAATTGAACTAAAGATCATTTATTATGTTGCTGAGCAGCCTTGACTTTGATCACAACAGCCACACTTTTAGGTATGGAATCCACAATGTTTTACAACACTTCCTTCAGTGTTTCATGGTGTCAACTTAAATTATTGGTTCCAGAAGCTCTCATTTCGTTCTTTGGTCATTTTCAGATAGATTCTTTCGATTTATACTACATAAGATCTCAAAAATATTAAATATGGCAAATTTCCTGTTCATTTTTTCTGGGCTTATTCTTGAAACGATGGTTAGATTTCTCAAACTTGCGATACTTTTGACCAGTAGTGTAGGTATGCGCATGTTTCTGATAGTGGTTCATCAGGAAGACAAACGGGTTATCCGTAATATGTGACTGAAGTAGTCAATATATCTACTAGCTCTTTTCCAGAGCTCTCCAGTAAAACGCCAATAAAGCGAGCAGTACCGTTCCTCTGGCTGTAAGACTCAATGGCATACATCAACTGTTTGACCTTTCTCCTCTCTGATCTGCAAAACCTTTTTCTTGAAGGGCTTTCTCTCTGCTAACGGGATCGTCGGTTTTTGCAGAATCCCTTAAATATATGGTGGATAATGATTGAGTAGGAATTTGTGTTTCCGTAATTGTGAGACTGGGTGGCGTATTCTAAAAGTCTTGCTCATTCCCCCTCCTCTCTCTCACCTACAAAACATTTTTTTTTTCCTTGAAAGGCAATCCAACTGCTAACACAATTGTCGACGGGGTAATGATTCGGTGATTATTTAAGTTGCCGTTGTAGAAAAAGGGTTCACTTTATATTTAAATGTATCTGCAACGCATTGAAAAAATGGTATTTCAAAGTACGTAGCAAGAAAGTATATGTTCAAATGAACATATTCGATGAATCGTACATAACTCAAAGAGTTCGTTACGTCAAAGATCTTTCTTGAAGAAAGGGTTGTGGACATATATTTATGCTATGACTCACATCAGGCCACGCATAACGAACAATTAATTTCTATAGAACCTTATGAAACATTATTTTCTATATCTAACTATATGGAACCACAATTTCTATAGAGATACGTGAAAGCATTTTATTTCATTATACGTTTTATGGGGACAGTTTACCCCAAAATTTCGTCAAAAAATCAATTTTCTTTTTTAAATATTAAATGAAAGTCTGTTACATTCTAAATATTTTGACGTCTTATTTTTAATCATACGCCAATAATAACGCGGTATATAATTAAATTTATTCATAACATCATTAAATTTATTCATATCGCAATTTCATTTACAAAGAAACTCTTCAATTTTTTTTTTCTCCGTGTTCATATTTTCTTCACTTTCATGTTTTAAAAATGCTGTTTTTTTTCAATTTGAGATAAAAATTTCTTCTACGGATTCTTTTGTACTATATCTGATAAATCTGCTCATGGAATTAGATCTTCAGAATATCTTCAGAAATTATATGAAGATATGTTATTTTTCATTGTTTTATTCAATATATACCAGTAGAAAATTATATTAAACGTTATATTAGATGTATCTAAGAATCCATTCACAGTCTTGTGTAATTTATATTTGGAAATCTTTTTTTTTTTTTAATTTGGACAAAAATCTTTATTTTTAAAAAAAGTAGAAGCTAAAAAAATAATTTTTGAATTTTTTTTTAAAATTTTACTGAAATGTGCACTTTCAAAAGATATATCATTTCAAAATGTAGCTTTACTTGAACGTTCAAATTCATTCATATCATCATTTGTGCCCTCTTTTTTTAAATGAAAAAAAATTAAATGGTAAACTGCACCCTTAGGAGAGATCATAAATCACAACTTTTGAATTTTTTATGATCTTTTATTTGTTATTTCAGAAATTTTGGATTTCTATAAAGTTTTAGATATGTCTTCAGTATTGGCAACTAATCCTTCCAAAAAATGATTTTCTCAGCATAAATTATTTTATTCTCCTTTTACTGTGGCAAAAGCTATTTATGCAAATATTAATAAACTAAAAAGTTAATACAGTAGAACCCGCTTAATAGAATAGCCAGTTTATCACGATTAATTATTCTAATAAGCTGAATATTCCATTGTCCGGGAACACATTGACAGTTTACTGCGATTTTAACCGATATTCAACTAAGCGAGCTCGGATGTATTTTAATTTTCAGTAGTGGTGAATATTCGAGAACTTATTAAGAATTCAAAAAAGAATTACCATTTGCAATTTTACGAACAGTTTAATTCTTCTGTTAACTTAAGCAGATGATTTATTTTTGTTTCATAATAAAGTTATTTTTTTAGCATAAAATGCTATGCGCTGAACTCCAAAAGATAAGATAAAAGGAAAAGAAATCACAGAAAAGAAGGGAAAAATAAAAACAGGATTAAGAAAATATCTTTCTTTCATCGTTATCCATGCCTATTTATCTGCAAAATATCATTCTGCCAACCATGTCTCATGGTTCATTGTTTGGTCATTGTCATGGTTCATCTGCCATCATTCTGCCAACCTCTTTTGTTCGCCTAAGCACAGATATTTTCACTTCGTTTGTTATCTTACGTAAAAATGCTTTACTCTTAATCTTATTTACATGCTTTTGTAATTGTACGGCGAAGTATAAGAAGGAAAAAAATATATGAGCTAATTATTTTGCTTTTTGATTATATTCATGTTCAAGTTTTCGTTTTTTTTCAATAAATGAAAATGTCTGAAAGAATAAGTGTAGATAGATAAATAATTCAGCAATTCATTAGAAAATACGTTTAATTTTGGGGGAAAGAGTACATAAACCTTAAATACCACTTTCGATTTGCGATTTTTTTTAACATATAGAGAAAAGAGAAATATACGGAACTTTCAGTTACTCAGTAACTTCTTCATGCCAGTATTGCTCTTTGATATTTCAGAGTTTAGTTCATACTCCTTTCTGAAGAAGTAAAAGTGAAGTATTGTAATCACGAGAAATTTTGAAATTCAAAATTGTACAGAAAAATAGATTTCGACCACCCCTGATTTATTATTGGAAGTGAAAGGAATGTTTTTTTTTTTTTTACAAAAAAATCACAAAAATAGATTTTCATCAGATTTTAAGGGGACAGCCTACTTTTAAAATGCCAAAAAAATCCATTTTGAGATTTTTATCTCATTAAATAGCTTACTTTATTCTAAAAAGATTGATACCAACCATTTTTCTGTATGACATTTATTTGTTGAGATAAAAAGGAAAATGTAAACGCAAGTTGGGCAGCATGCTGTAGAAGCTGCAACTAAGGCTGACACTCAAAGCATAAAAGAGGGAGAATAGAAATGTACAGAATTTAATTTAGAAACTCGAAGAGCCAGAAAAATGCTCATCAGTTCTCAGTTTGAGGCAATAAAAGAAAACGAAGGCATTGTGCATGAAAGCGGAAAATTTTAAATCGAAATTTCATAAAGTGAAATAAAATCAAATTTTTATGTTGCAAAGTAAAAATAAATATACATATATGGATATAATTATTAAAATAACTTCAAAACATGTACTTTACCAATATTAATGCCTTTATATCCTAAAAATTTATCTTTTTTTAAGGTATGCACATATATTTTCATATTTACAATTGTCGAGCTTTTCTTTAGACTGATGTTTCTTAAGCCATATTAAAACATATTTTGGGTTAATCATATTAAGTACTCCGTAAAATTATTCTTAAATAGTAAATGTCTCATTAGAAAATGTTTTTAACTTTTAGAAATTAAAATTTATGTTCCAAAACAACAATTTGAACTTTAATTGGCGTTTTCTCAAAACACTTTTTTTCAAGTTTGCGCGCATGATATTTTAAAAACTATTTAAGATATCAACTTGAAATTTTTCTCAGGCATTTATTCTAATATAATGAACAAAATGAACTAAAATGAAATGGTTGTGTTTCATAGAAAAAAAGTTATGATTGTAAAACTATCAAAATTTTTATGGTAATTTAAATTTTCAGATTAAATGATTTTTTTTTAATTTAAATTATGAAAATAATTAAACCATTTTAGTTCAGATTGTTAATTTGAATGTCTTGTTTAATTTAGAAAAAAATTATGAGGTTAAAAGGAATTCTAATTGAGATATCTTGCGCGCAGTGGGACACTACCCTTGATTTTTTTTTCCAATATTGTGTGGTAAAATAATATTTTTAAAATTATCACCTTTATAATAAACTAAAATAATATTTTTAATCAATAGAGTAATGTCATAGTAGTTAACTGAAAAAAAAGTTATGTTTCTGCATGCATTCATTATTTTTTTAAAAATTATGAAAGTTGATCTAAAATTTATACATTTTCCCATTCTTAAAAGTAGGCTGTCCCCTTAAATTACAAACAAGCTGCCCACAAGTAAGGATTAATATTTGTCCATGTATGGGGAGAATTTCACTGCTAATATTTTATTTTTTCATGAAATATATCCGCCCTTCCGCCCTTCCGCATTTTGTACATGTACCCCTCTTGAAGGGTCATAGTCATAATGCCTTGTAAGAAACACCTTATTTTGTATGATATCAGTCTAGATATTTTTACAACTTCGGACCTGAATTTTGAATAGAGCAGATAACAAAATTAATGAGTGGTTAGTTGTGCTTCACCATATGTAAGTATCTTAAATATGAAATATCATAACGTTCAGCCAATTACCAAACTAATAAAAAAATCTGGAGTGACTCCACTCGACTTTCCGAACACTTACGATTAAGATCATGACCAAGCACTTAAATAAATTTTAATCGATAAATAATTCAAACATATATACCAAATTGAAACTCAATCGAATGCACCGTTTAAACGCTTGCGCACTTTCAAGAATCTCCCCATATGCCATTATGCCATAACATAAAAGAAAGTTTTGTCGTAGCCCTTTAGGAGAACTATAAGTCCTATACACACCAAAATCAATACCGGTCTTAGGATGGTGGTTTATAACATGTATACCGAATTTGAGCTCAATCGAATGTATCGTTTAAACGCTAGCACACTTTCAAGAAATTCCCCCCATAGGCCATAATGTAAAAGAAATCTTTGTCGTAGCCCTGTAGAAAAACTATAAGTCCTATACACACCAAAATCAATACCGGTCTTGCGACGGTGGTTTATGACATATATATCCAATTTGAGCTCAATCGAATGCTCCGTTCAGGAGGTATCGTGTTCACTCACATACACACACACACACACATACACACATAAATACATACATCTCGTAAATATAGCATAAATGGATTCAGAAGCCCTCAAAACGTGTAAAAACACCAAAATCTCGAAGTCGGATTTTTTCATGATTACAATACTTTCCTTACATGGTACATGTTCGGAAAGTAAAAATGTTCTAATAATAAGATACGGGGCTATAAAATGAGAACAACAAATGCAGTTAGTTTGTATGAAACCTTCTGAAACCATTTCTTTGGGCGTGAAAGCATGAAAATACTTCACACTATTCATGCATTTTGATTGCATGCATGCATTCAATCATGCATTCATGAAGATGCATTTAATATTTGGCTTGAAATGCCTTGACACACCCATTATCTTCTGATGGAGATTTTCTGCTATCGACAGAGCAAAATTGATAACGTTCTGCTACTCTTGCATGCATTATTAGTAGGGCACTAGGTTTTAGTGTTAAAATTATTAAGTATGAAGAATATAGAGTAATGCAAAGATGTGTTCTCTAATATTAGGAAGTGGGGACGAAGGGGTTAAAAACGCTGTTGTTTCCATTTCCTACGGGTAACAAATTTTGGAAATTGCTGCCTTATGTAGCACTGAGAAATACGTGAAAAAATGCCAGATGTCGCATTATTCAGTAGTTTTGGCCAGGCAAAATCTCGTCATATGCTAAAAGAAAATTCCTGTGTCCACTAAATACAGCAAACACGGACATGTTGCGATGCTATATTAATACACTTTTGCCAATATTGTACCAATTCATGAAAGTACACTTTAACCCTTGAAGAATAAGTATTTTCATCCCAATTTTTATTAATGTTGCAGATGACTGAGCTGTTGTTTATATTTTAGACATAAGTTTTATTAAAAAAATATATAATACTTTTATGTAGCTGTTTTTAGGAAACATTTATGGAGTGATAACTAATCGCTATTAAAAAAATAGTTTTTGACCACACATCGTTATGTGATGCGAGAAGAGGTAAAAAAATCTGCTGAACACGCCGATTATAAAACACTTTCCAAAAAAAAAAAATATTTGACTATACACTCAATGAATAAACAAATGTAAAAATAGTTATAATGACATCATTTTATGGATTATTTTTTATATATCTACCTCAATAACTTTTTTTTAATTTACAAAAAAAGGCATTTTATTATTTCATGCAATAAATTATGATCGAACATGAAACGGATATTTAGCAATTACATTACCAAGCTCGCTATTTTTCTTCTGCTAAACATTTTTTTAACTATGTCTCTTTTAATAAAAAAAATTGCTTATTTACATAAAAACATCACGTATCACTTTACAAATCGCAAAAGAACGTAAATGTAAATTTCCTTTAACGTTGATTTGAGGTCAATAAATCGTGCTAAAACATAAAAAAAATCAAAGCAACTATCATTTTCAAAAGATAGAGAGTATTTTTTATATGAAATTAAAAATTCAACATTCTGATAAAATAGAAAAAGAGACAAAGAATTTGCTCAACATTAAAACATCGCATTTTACATAAAGTGCTTCCCTTAAAAAAATAGATTGCTTGTTTTTACGAATTTCATCTTTACAAAATATGCTCCCTGATCGCATTTATAAAATTTCATCGTCTTTTTCAAGCAAGCTAATTAATATAGAAGCTGTTTTTGTAGAATTAATGCATTCAATAACGGTAGAACCATAAATGGAAATTTTTACACCAGTCGTTTAATCATAAAAGAATTTTAATACTACATTTCAGGGATACTGCAATATTACAACATTTTTTTTCAAATGCTTGATACGTAAGCTGTCTCCTTCATTTTTTTGTAAAAGTAATAAAACGTGAAACAGCTATAAAAAGTTCCTGTAGGTGTAAAAAAAATGAGTATCTGAAAACATTAATTTGATTCTGATGATAAGAAAATATTGCGTAAAATAGAATAATGCAAGTTAAATACTTTCTCAGCTGTTTCAAAGTAACGTAAAATGGAAAATGGATCAAAATTATATTCTAAAACACATGCGAAATAATACGATTATTTTCTGAAACCGAAGACATTGCAATTTTTAAATATAAAAATTTTACGTTTTTCTACATGACATGGATAGAGTATCAGTTTTAGTGCATGTTTAAAATTATACTCAAGAGATATTTGAGTTTAAAATTGGAAAACATTTAAATGCGTTTTTATTTGCGTACCCAAACCTGATGTATAATACTTTGATTTTATTTGTTGCATTTAAAGGCAATAAAATGTCGCATATCTTTTCAGAGCTTTTTCTGAAATACAATTTCTTCAGTTAAATCATCATATCTTATTGCTGCATTGCTTTATGGAGTTCGTTGTTTATCCCAAGCCTTCACAATGTATTAAAATGCTTGTCTCAGGCCGAAAGTTTAAAAGAGTGCCACTCTTCAATATTATTCTCATCTTTATGTGGAACCCCTACACATTCATTTTTTCCCTGCCGCCTTCAGAAAGCCCAAACTCGCAAATTTCCCTTCTATGCAAAAGTCACTTCCGCAAACTTTTGCACCGCCTTCTTGAAATTTCCCACAAAGTATTCAAAGAGAATGTCGCAGTCTAATTATTAGGAAGCTACAGGCTATGGGTGTCAATATTTATGCAGAAAAGACGCCTTTGGCTTCAGATATCAGCAGCGAAGAACATGTATTAGCGTTACATATTGAAAAGTCATGTCTGGAAGAAGAAAGTCAGTGAATATGTCACATTTGGGTTGTAGAGTCAAGTCCAGTAGAAAGTCACATAAATACTTTACAAAAATATAGGCAATTTCCAATACTCAAAACGTTCAATATTTATTTCAGAGGCAACGCTATTCCAAAGTCTAACAGCCTTGCCTGATTACGAATCCAAAAATTGTGTTATATACGGCGCAATAACTTGAGGGTCTCACATAAATACTTTACAAAAATGTAGGCAAGTTCCGATTCTCAAAACGTTCAATATTGTTACGAATTTTCGGGGAAACCCGCTGCTCTGGGGCTTAAAATGGTTTAAAATTCGTATTCTACGCTTCAAATAGATAAATTTTGCTTTTTGTTGCATCATAATCGGCCAATTAGAACCGGAGATACAGAGGTTTCGATTTGCCATTGTGTTTCAATGGAGGTTTTAGAAATCTCGAGAAATATTAGTCCTAGGGCTTCGATCTCGTCACATTTGAGGACTTATTTTTGGCGCCAAATTTGGCGATATTTCGCCAAAAGTCGCCAAGCTTGGCGACGTTTTCCTCATTTGGCGCGATTTTCCCAATGGGGCCTGGAAGTTGCTTTTCCTGCATTAAAAACCTATAACCTACATTTCTCTTCTATGATGTAACTCAGTAGTTCCGCTTTATCTGGAATCTTCGAGGAATATACTTTTCTAGAAACTGCTCGAAGTTCTAAGCTTCTGCCTACTCCATAAATTCCACCAGCGCGCTGCCTCGACAGTTCAGTGCGAGTTGAAAGCTCAATGTGTGAAGAGCTCTCAGTGCGCTTGCTTTGTGAATTGATAGTGCTATAGAAGCTGTGTTTTAGCTTGCTTCATGAAACTGTTTTTAAAGTGCTGTGTACATTTTTCATCGCTGAGTCTTGAGAGACTGTTAGTGTTATTTCTCGTATATTTTCACTGAATTTTTGCCTGTGAATGTGACTTATTTTGTGTGAGAAATACAGCATTTGTGAGAGCTTCTGACCTAAGCGGATTGTTAAAAGCACGTTACTGCTAGATTGTGCCTGTGAATTGTGTACAGCTGATTGTTCTACGAAGTTCTAGAAGCAATACAGTTTGTGTTCCATCCTGACAAGTGACTTTTTACTTGAACTTTTTATACCAACTGGACTTTAGAACGACGAACCCCAAGAGTAGCAGAGTAATTCCGTAACAATATTTGTTGCAGAGGCAATGCTATTTCAGAATGTAATAGCATCGTCTGATTAAGAATCCAAAAAACGTTTTATATACGGCGCAATAACTTGAGGGTCGGAGAACAATTTCTTTGTTTTCTGCATAAAATTCTGGCCACTGCATGAACTTGAATGTTTCGATTCTGACACTGAACCATCACTTAGCGAATTCTTTATCATAAAGTACATTTTCAATCACATTTATGTCATCCAAAATCTTATTGGCCATTGCCAGGCATGCATCCATGTTTCTGTCGATGCGACATTTTTTGCATCCAATGCTGCTTTTATCAAATCCTTTGTAAAGTCATCAATGATTTCATTATTTTCATCGTCATTTTCAACATTTCTCACACAGGATCTAAAAGACAAATACTTATTAGAATTTTTACTGATTTTCACAATAAAATGTTTGATAAATACGAAATCAATCATTACCACCCCAATTCCAACGTCTGTTATTTTCAACATTAAGCCAAATTATAATTTTGACGAACTTACACATGAAAATGTTGAACTTAACTTTTTAGACATATTTTTTTAATTAAAAAAATATTCTGTTAAATTTTTGTTACAGCATTCCTTCAACAGAACCCTATGACCCACAGCTAGTGTACTATTGTCATCAAGCACGGTGATTCTTTAGTTTTCGATTTATTCATTACGGCTAACTAGAAGCCATGCAAAAAATTTGATTGTCTGAATAAAATCATTTTCTGTTTCAAAATATGCTGGAAATAAATGTACCGTCAAACATTGAAAATGCTTCAGAATGTGGAAATAAAATTCGCCAATAAAATAAAATGTTCCAGTACTATTGTAATCAAGCACGGTGATTCTTTAGTTTTCGATTTATTCATTACGGCTAACTAGAAGCCATGCAAAAATTTTGATTTTCTGAATAAAATCATTTTCTGTTTCAAAATATATTGGAGATAAATGTACCGTCAAACATTTAAAATGCTTCAGAATGTGGAAATAAAATTCGCCAATAAATTAAAATGTTCCGTACATCCACTACTACCTGAGTTACAAAGCTTTCTTGTGGTGCAAATCTTTTACATAGTTGATCACGTCAATATTCTTATGATCGTCTTCTGTGCCCTCTCACTCCATTGAAATTTAATTTCGACCATGCATTCTTGGATGCTATTTGTTTGGATGTGTACTATAAACTCTTGAAGTTTTGTCCATCATTAATGAAATACACTCTACGATGTAATTCACACGCGGAATCATAGATGAAATAGCAGTTTTATTTACTGCGAATGAAACAAAAACATGCTTATTTGCATACGTACGCAGTTTGATTAAACGAATTGAATTCAACAAAATTCAGTGTTTGTAAATTTTGAAAATGAAAAAAAAAATATCTCTCCTGAAATTTTGTATAACTAAATAAGATTTCATACAGATGTGTTTTCAAGAAAAGAAAAAATAATTTTTAGGAACTTCAGTCTTTCCTCGGATCAAAATTCACATGTGTAATTTCAAATAAAATGAGAAATTAAGTAAAATCACGAACAAGTTTGCGAAGACAACTCAGTAACGATTCTTCAAAGTCCCAGTTTCATGATTTACATTTGTTAGGGTAGTTACTTTCAAACCAATAGCAATGATTAGCAAAGTTATTATATTGTAGTGGTAATTGTTTTATCAGTGTCGTAGTTCAGATGCATCGTAGGAATTGATTTCAAGCGATACATCTGAATTAAGCATAATAAACATTGGCAACACTTTGTTTTATACGTCATTGTAAATTAATTTCAGTACTTATCTAACATGAAAAGGATCTGCTTGGATATTTGACACCATTTAATTCTTAGGTGATTTGTGCATCCTCATAATGGGTATTCATTTCCCATTAAGATTGCCATTAAAACAGTTCTACATAAATTCTAATGCATCATCTTAGCACGATGAGGTACTTAGCACAGTCAGGTGCTTCATTTCATCATTGTGGCAAATATCTAAACTGCACATATGTTAAGATTAAGAAAAAATTACTTTATAGAAATGTCTGAAAAACTATGTTACTATTTTAAGATAATCTATTTAAGGAGTGCAGTCAAAACTAAACAGATGAATTTGGTCCTGTGGCTGAAAAAGGAAAAGTTGGTATTTTAAACACAGTTTAATTCTTAATTCTTTTCATTTTAATACTATTTTTATGGAATTAAATGATATTAAGTTTTATAGAAAAATCTTAAAATCATTTGTAGCTCCCACGTTGCTTTGAATTTGCTTTATTCCTATCTGTTTCTTAAATAATAATAATAAATTTACAATTTAAAACACATTTAAAATACCATTACTTTTAGAAATATCCAATAAAATTGAATTCAAAATGATTTACGATGACTATGGAACTACGATTTTTAAAGCATAACAGTATGTTTAATAAAAGAGCACTAAAATCACGCTATCACAATTTTTTAGAAATTAATAAAAAACTAAAAACCATACAAATGTGACCAGTTTCAAGGACTTGTTCAGATTTCTGATAGTGATCAGTCCTCAGACTATATAATTAGTTCGCATCAATTGTTTTATTAACATTAGCATAAAAAATAATTCAAAAAAGAAACTGATATCAACATGTTTTATTATTTATTTATTTATTTATTTATTTATTTATTGAATGGAAGAAACGACAATAGTTCACGTAAACTGTAACATATCATCCATGTTCACAACACGTTTATAAAAAAAGATTCAAGGTGGAATTCCAAAGATGTAAAGGTCTAGTACTTTCAAGACTTTGTGATGACCGTGCAAAATCGTCAGAGGTCGTATGTTTCGAAATACCCACTGAGCAATACATTAACGAACTCGTACGAGTATGGTAAAAGCCTGAAAATACCTTAATGTTGGTATCGCTTGTAAAAACCTTTATCCGAACACATCTTTATCATCTCTTCCACAAGTACTTTCATTTAGAAAACTATACAGTTTCCAGACATTGTATCGTAGCAACGCGTTAATTTAGCCCAAATAGTTACTATTGCTGAGTATACTGAAGGTGGACGATCAGTGGTCAAATCAGGCATCCGCAAAATGAAGGTTGGATGGTGAATGAAGTTAAACGTTGGCTGTGCTTGAGTGGGTAACAACTTATGGGTGGAATTCTCTCCGGTGGTTTCCGAAATCGTCGATGGTTAGCCGTCGACTGGGCAGAGCCAGTTGTTTGGTTATCGGCTGCGCTAACGATTCCGGAGGCCATCGGGAGGTCTTCTAGCCAATCACAAGAACCCCTTGACGCTCCTCCTAAAAACTCCACCTCAAGTGACCTCAAGGCGGGACAGCGTTAACGACTGCGAAAAATTAGCGACGAGGGGAGAATACAGCTCTATGTTTCATTGAGTGCTGAGGGAGTGTGTACGCTACAGGAACGCTGGTGTACGTAAAATCTGTCGTGGCTCAATAACCTCCACTGGAGATGCATCGAGGTGCAGGTCTTAACCTACTTATCGGACCATTGAAACCTACTTATCGGACTTTGTTCGACACATCAAGAGATAAACGAAGCTAACAAAACATGAGTATATTAAAGCTGGGCTTGCTTTACTAGCGCTGAGACCTGAAGGAATAGCATGTAACTTTTGTAGAAGATGTACCAGCTTTTAATAGTTTTAGGATATAATTATTTTTGTTGTTTTAGTTTGTTTTGAGGTGAAGTGGGACTCCCCGTCAAAAGAGATTCGAACTTACCTTAAATTTTAAATTCGTTCAAAGTTGAACATTTTGACAATCATGGAATTAAACTCTGAAGGTAAAAAACTTAAACAGTTTGTCTAGTAAACAAAGTCACTTTTATTCAAAATCCAATTAAATTGTATCACAGTTCGGTGTTCGCTTCTTCGAGGAGCTTTAAAGACTGGTTTTGGCAAAATGTTTTGTGGTTTTATGATGTATAAATCCAGTGAATTAACGCGATTTCGTTAAGTTTATCTATTTCTCTTAAAATATGAATCACTATCAGAGTTATTAAATTATGATGTCAGTCGGTAGATAAATTCTGTTTCACTTCCTCTTCTCAAAAGTTCTGCTTAAAATTGTATCAGGAACTGGCGTCGAAATATAAGGACTGAATGGGTAGGGAAATTTAATTAATTAAATGCAAATACCGTTTTTAGTGAGTTGAACTGTGATTTCGATACAAGTAAAGCAGTAGCTTATGAAAATTAGCTCTGGGCCTTCGAAAAATCATTTAATATCTTATGAAAAATGCATTTCGTTAAGGGAAAATAAAAAAATAAAGGAATTTGATATAGGTGGACTAGGAATAAGAGAAATATGGGGTTCCCCAAGTCTCAAAAGGATTATAATCGTAATTATCTGAAATTTGAGGAAAAAAATGGAAGTTTTATTAATTAGAAGGAACTAATATATCAATATTAATCTTTAGATAAGACACATTTGAATTCTTGTAAAAGAAGTGTATCTTGTTTCATTAATCCTTTTTTTATTTTCATGGACAGTTTTCTAAATACATTAAGTACAATTGTTTTTCAGTATTTGCATTTTCAGTGTTACTGTAAAACTGATTCGAATCATTGTGATTAGAAAGGGAGTAATACTTATGCATGTAAGAAGTAATAATTATTAAAAATATAAAACAAATTTTAAGTGAAATGCAATCTTCACACAGAGCTATTAATGTGACAATATATAGGCTTTATACAAGTAAATGAGCCAACTGCTAACTAAATGATGCAACTCTAAAAAGCACTCTATTTTCTGAAAGCTTGTATATAAAATATCTTTGAGTATTTTTATTTGTTTACCAAAAAAAAAAAAAAATACTCTAGTAAAAGTTAGTAGAACAGTTTTTACATTTATTTTTATTATTTGAAAGTAGTGCCAGTGGGATTAGTTCCGTTTTTGCTGGGGATAGCCTGATTTTTCATCAATTCCAGATAATAGGCCTAGCACCTGAAATTGGCAGCCCCATATTAATCGTTTGAACCTGGACGACATTGGAGCCACGAACAGAATTTTACGTGCGCCATGTTTCATTACCGTACATGGTCCCACAGCAGTGCAGCCAAGAGAAGGCACGCACTTGCCAAGCCGTTGCTCCTTCCACCTTCCGTGCTCTTATTGGAACAAAGTTTAGAAACTAAGGCACTGGAGGAATGTTTCGAATCTAAACTAAGATGATCGACCATCAGATCATGCATGAACTCAGAGGCCTTCTAAGCAAAATCTATTCTCATGAGTTATGACATTTATTTTATACCAGTTTGTACGTTTATTTCTTTTCTTTTTCTAATTTATAACATTTTGGATCTTAATAATAAATAATGTACGCACCGGTTATAGCGGACCTGCAATGTAACGTACTATCGGTTATAACGTACGTAGAAGCTAGGTCCCGATTGAAGTCCTATTATTTATAATGTTATTTAACTTCGGTTAAAACGTACTTAACAAAAGTACGTACTTCTGCTATAATTTACTTTTTATAACAAAGCCATAAATAAAATTTTGCTTTTCTTAAGAATTTTCTTTCCTTATTCTCGGAAATTTCAGTACCTTCAAAAACATTCGTCGTCAGTTTTCAGATTCTCTAGCGAGATGAATTGTGTATGAATGAAGGGAGCTATCTTTTATCTTTTTCCCCTGCTAGATAGGGCTAAGAACAAGACCATTTTTTTTTATTTGTCGTTCATCAATGTAAATGCTTCCTGAAAAGCCCTATCTATGATCATTCTGATGATAGTGAAGAAGAAAGAGGCCTATACCAAGCATACTCGACGAATTAAATGCTGCAAGAACATTAGCATGATTTTTTGAGTGCCGCAGTCATGATGCAAAGACTCTACAAAAGTCTATTATGGATATCCAAAACAGTGAAGTAGCATCTGCCCATTTCAAACAAAATAAAACTACAGATTATTTATCGCAATAAAAATTGTGAGTAATAAAGAAGTTTCTCTTTTTAATTTAAATTTTAAGAAATCAGACCTGTTTAAAACACAGATTACAATGAAATTATGAGCGCTTTACATCCTTTTTTTGTGTAACATTGAATCTTACCGGCGAGGCGGTACTGCTTATAACGTACTTCGGCTATACGTACTACTTTTTTAGGTCGCGTGAGAGTACGTTATAACGGGTGTCTACTGTATACATACAAGGTGATTTGCTGGCAGACTGACAAATTTGCAGGGGTTATAGGGGGTACAGAGACGGTTCAGAATCACATAGCAATGCGAGGCCGTCTTTATGTACCTGTTAATATTCCCTTTGGAGGAAGTGGTGAAGTGTGCGTCTCATTTCTTATCCAAGTTTCATAAACAATGGACTTTCTGCAGACAATTCCATAAATGTAATGAAATAAACAATTCTGAAATAACAATTTTTATCAAGTGCAATCGGTGAAAGATGGATTAGTTTTTTGAAAGACCATGGTCGGAAAGTTCACTATCACTTGAACATTTCTTCTAAAGTGATTTTTAACAGGTACATGAATACAACGTTTCAGACCTCGCATTGCTATGTGATTCTGAAACGTCTCTGTACCCCTAAGATCCCCTGCAAGTTTGTCAGTCTTATAGCAAATGCGTCCTGAATTTATATATATATACAGGGTGTCCCAGAAATATAGAAATATATATATATATATATATATATATATATATTTCTGGGACACCCTGTATATATATATAAATGCCCCTTGCGGCAGCATTAAATTTTAAATTTAAATTTTTTAGTTATTTTTCCCTTTATCTCCATACTACACAACATCTTTTCTGCATAGGTAGGTTTAGAAATTCTGAAAAAAAAATTTTCGATCCAACCTAATATACAGGCGACGGCAGACCGTGGGAAAGAGGGTGCATATATTAATTGCGTTTAAATTAAATTTAGATCCTGATACAAATCCCTTGTTTAAAACGAAAGTCACTACGCCCTGATGTAGAAGCAAGATTTGAAGCAAGCAAATACAAATTTTGAATTTTGAGAGGATGTTTAATTTTATATGTTATATATATATATATATATATATATATATATATATATAATTGCAATGTGGGGGGTCAAAAACCCCGTGTTCCCTTACCTGTTAATAATCACTTTGGAATTGTTTGTGTAATTTATTAACCAAGTTTCATAGATATCGGACTTTTCTTCAAAAATTTCATCCATGAAATTAAATAGCATCTTTAAACTATTAATTTTAGTCTCATGTTTTCTGTGAAAGATAGTTATTATTTCAGCACTTGTTCCAAAATGATTATTAACAGCTACAAAAATACGTTTCCGATCCCGCATCACTATGTGATTCTGAATCCTTATCTCGTGCATTTCCACCCCTTAAAATTTTTCCCATTAATTCTGGGACACCCTGTATATAATTCCACGTTCTCCACTTTTCAAAAAGATCCCATTTTTCACTAAAATATCACCTAACGAGTTAATAAGCGAATGCATTTAGACGAAATCTGTACGTCCATTTCTCAAATTAGTTAGAAAAAGAAAAAAAAATCAATTCCCAAACAGCAACATGTGAAAAAGCATATTACAGAAGTTAACGAAAATTTACTTTATTCGAAATGTTGAATTACAGCTTTCTTTTACAAACTATGCAAAATCAATGCACACACGCTATTTTTCATTTCGCGTTGTATATTCTGTATTCAATAAATTTTCTTCGGAATTCCGAATGTTTTTCATATTTCTTTCTGTGGGAGGGCATATTCCATGTTTTCCCATATTCTTTTAGAGGCGCGAAAGAATAGAATTATTGTGAGGCAGCAGGAGACTCCATACTTTCTGAATACATTTACAAGAGAGTAACACACAAAACTTTTCCTTTAAACTTTGTTACATAAACATGCAGTTTTGTGCCGCTTCCTGTAATTTGCGGAAGTGAAATATTTTGTGTTAGTCGCAATTTTCTGTGCTTTACGGATATCTCCTTTAATAGGAGGAAATGGGTTAAATTACAGGAACATACGCAGTTGTAGAACAAGTGTTTCTTAAGTTTCATTTACAGAGAAAAAAGAACTTCTTCAGACCTTTTATTTAAAAAAAATATTCCATTTTTTTCTTCTAGAAAAAAGTATTTTGTTAGAACTGTAAGACATTAATTTATTATTATTTTTTAAATACTAAGTTAATTTGGATAGTAACCACTGAAATAAAATAACTATAGCACGTAGCAGATGGTGCAATTATGATTATGACGTATATCATCTTCGTTCTTTAACTAACAGTGACCGTCCAAAATTTTGCATACTATTGGAAGAAAAAAGAGATCATAACTTTTCCATTCTAGTAAATTATCGTGAAAAACTGGACTAAAAATATCACAATCTCCTTTACTCGGAGGCCATTTACCTTGTCGAAAGCGTTTTTCTGTAGACTCCCCAATTACTGTCCTTGAAAAAGCCTTTAAAGTACAACAAAACCATTAAAAAATGGAACAAATAGATATATTTTTACTCTAGGAACAAAAAACTTGGTGAGATCCTGAAGAATACGCGATTACAGAAAACTTTACGGAAAGACGTTTGTGTGCTGTAACGGGAACCTTTGTAAATCTTCTACTGAAGATTTATATGAGTACATATTTCTGTATGTAATACTTTGATAAAGACATCTATTATCAATTCAAAACAAAATGAGAACAATGTTATTATACTTATATACTCTTCTTTCATGGCAATGCTCGACCCTCTGTCTCTCAAAAGGCAAGTTGAAGAATGGTGACAGGAATGCGAACATTTTTGTTTCATTTTTCGTTCTGATAATTTTATAGGAAGTGAATGTTTAAAAATATTATATTTTAGGAAGGTGTAGAATTCGTTGTTGGAGCAAACTAAATTACGGAACTCTGGGCTAAACACATATAAAATAAATACAGTTTTGTATAGACGAGTTTTGTCACGAAATGAGCCGGTGGGCCCACCAATTTTCTTGGTGGGCAGAACACACCAATCTGTTTATCGCAAGTAAGCGGTTTGTTGGTAAACAAGAAACTCTTTTATGCTTTTCAAATGAAGATATTTTTTTTCAAAGCAAAAACAAATTCAGTCCTTATGCGGCGTGACGTTCAAGTATGATATTTAGGGTTCATGATTGCATAGTAGAGTCCTGTATTGGTTTTGCGTCCGTTTTATAATAGTTATATCAGTTTAATATAAAAGGTGCTTTTAAAAAAATATATAACTTATAAATTTGAGCAAAATGTGAAAACCACTTCCAGAGAGCGTACTTCTATAGCAGATAATGAATGTGGCATATAACTTTTTAGTATCAAAAGCAAACAAGAATGATTTTCGTTAAATGAAAAATTTAGAATTCTATACGATCATACACTGTATATTATTCCTAACTTAGTGCTTAGAAAAATGTAGATATTGTGATTCAGTAACTTCGAAAACCAAGAAATCCTCAAGGTGCAGTCAATTTCATTTTATCAGCATGAATTTTATTTATTTTAGCGAATTTGTTGAATTATGTGACTGAATTCTATGAACATATTAGTAAACACATAGTTTACTCCTGCACAACTACTTTTAAATTTAGGTGTTGTTAACCTACATGTGTATACGTACACGCCTTATGTCTACGAAAAGGAAAACCATAACTGTATTGCTTTATGAAACCCTCTATGTTAGTATTTTGATGAGAGAAGTTATCGATATCTGCAGTTCTTACAGGCCTACACATCAGTTGCTCCTGTCCGACAGATCATATTTATTTCATATTACATTTTGACATCACAATATTAGGAACAACGCCTACATACATTGGCAAAAGAGATTTCAATTTGAGACCAAACCGCTCAGTGACAGGTGCTCAGACTCGCGTCTACCTATAACTACGTAGATCTAGGTTTTCTGGTATATTTGTAGTCTTACAGATAAGTATTTGAGAATCTGGATAAATGTTGATGTTAACCTGAGAAACAATACCCTTTTTTCAAAATCAAAATCCGCCGAATTTTTCGTCCCAAGACAAAGGAAATTCGAATAAACGGGGCGCTATGTTTTATTATTTATTTATTTCAATGTATAGATGGCAACAGAGAAATGATTTCACTTTTGCTGCATTAATGAATCGTGAAATCGAAAGGAAAACGCATTTTCCTGCTGCCTCAGTTGCATATAAACTGTAAAAGGAATATTTTTATTGTTTCTTTGATGGACCATTTTCTGGAATAAAATATTTTACTACTGTGTGTGAGCGGTCTCATTGTATGTCTTAGATTTTTGGTATTTGTAACATCTTCTCGTTCTTTATGATGACATACTACATTAAGTATGTATGTATAATGTGGGCATATGCATGTTATGCATTTTACGCTATTTATCTTCTAGTGATTTTAAATTGGAAAAGTACAGTACTGGCATTTAAAACTGTTGCACCAAGAAATTTACACGACAGAAAAAAGATGATGCATTAACTCTTCAGCCCTTTAACCCTTTGAGGCGCAACCCTTTCCCAATGCTGAAAAATGGGCAGCCGTTGCCATCGCTCGACTTAACTACCAGCAATCCGGTGGACGATCGAAACGTTCATCGCGTGCCACAGATCTAGAGGCCTTTTTTTGACGACAGCTGGCTGTGCGAGAGCACAGCCAGCTGCGTCAAAAAAGGGTCTCTAGATCTGTGGCACGCGTTGAACGTTTCGATCGTCCACCGGCTTGCTGGTAGTTAAGTCGAGCGATGGCAACGGCTTCCCTTTTTTCAGCATTGGGCAATGTATCCAGCTGTTCTCGCACTCTTCCATTTTTCAGCAGATGACAGTGCTGTTAAAAATAATCTTTTTACGGGGAATGGCGTGCTAAAAAGTAAAGGATTCTCGCGGAGCTATGTCACCCGCAACAATTTTTATAGAAATCAAATCTATTCTGCGTGACTGGCAACAGTCAAAACGTCAGAGTTTGGTGTTCCCAGAGCGGGAGCACTGCGCGTTAAAGGATTAAAGGAAAGACGGTGCCGGTAACGGTACCTGCCATGTGTTTACATGAAGAAATTGTACAGCAGGTTTCTCATGCGCAATCTGCATTTGAACGTTGCTGCCTACTGAAAAGTGGTTGTGTGGTGTCTCGTTTAAGAAAGAGAGATGAGCCTTGCTAAAATTTACCTTTCAGCAGGATAATGCAGGACCGCACGTTCCCAGTATTAGACGGATCTTCCTTGATACAGAAATGTCCAGCTGCTGCTCTGGACCAACAGAAAATGTCTGATTACCAACAGAAAATGTCTGATTAGTGGTTGCCGAGCAATCTGCTTGTCGCCGTACACTAGTGGCGACGGTCGATGAACTGTGCAATCGCAATTAAGCCTTATAGTCTGGGAGCCAGCTGGCATTTTTAATGACCAATAGAAAAAAAATCTGATATCTCGTTCTACACTTCATTTAGTTATACATGTAGTCGAAGTGAACGTCAGGTGGCGCATTCGGGTGTAGCAGCGCCGGACACCCAAATATGTAAAATAATTTAAAAAAATAATTATAATAAAATGTTGTTGCTTTGTACATGCGTTTCTCACGTTATGTACAAATGAAAGAAAAAAATAGTCAGCTGACTTTATAGCGGTTGATTATACGTCAACATGTAAAGAATACCGGTTAAGTAAAACAGTAATAAAAAGATGAAATCTGGTAAAGTGATAGTTAACTTTAAAAGAATTATGAAAAAAAGTAGTGACCTGGGTTTTCCATGGTTGAAAAGTGCTCAGCTTTCGATTGAAAAATACATCGTATTGCTGGACGCAAGCATCTGATGTTGCACCAGCTGATCATTTTTACGCCGCGAAAAATTCAGCGGACAACTTCTTTCAGGGAACTTTTATGAAGAAATACGTTACTAACCTTCAACTGTTTTGCTTTCTGATATGTATCAATTTTTAATGTTATATAGTGCGCTTCACAGTACGTCTATGAATCAGGTGAAGATACGTAGATTTTCTTCATTTTTACCCTCAATTATATATTTATAATACATAACAATGATAAATATATATATATATATATATATATATATATATATATATATATATGTGTGTGTGTGTGTGTATGTGTGCGTAAACATCAAAGAAAATTTACTTAAATTGACATAAACACTCTATAACAAACAAACAAACAAAAAAAACGACGCACCAAGAAGGACTTGTCCGATTGCGATAAAAATTGGTGAATGAAAAGAACATATATAAAAAAAAACAAACGATTAAAATTTTCGAACAATCTGATGATTTATTCTAGAGTTTAACCAATACAAAAAGAGGAAGTCAGTCAGCCGTTTGGCCACCTCTGGCCTCGATGCAAGCAGTCATCCGGCGGGGCACAGACTGATAAAGCTCTGGATGGTGTCCTGCGGAACTTTTTGCCAAATTGTCACCAACCGTTGGCTAAATCGGCAACATTTTGAGATGGTTGCAAACGCCTTCCCATACCTTCCCAAATGGGCTCTATGGGAGAGAGACTAGGCGACCTAGCTGACCAAGGAAAAAGAGGGAAAGCTTGAAGGAAATTCATAGCAACACGTGCCGCATGCGGCCGGACACTGTCGTGTTGAAAAGTAAATCCAGGGTATTAGGCAGGTTGGAGTGTATAGGCAGATTAATTTTATTTTTTACCAACTATGCGAAAAATTCCAGAGCTGGGAATCGAACCCAGGACTGCCGCATAACGCGCGGGTGCTCTACCACTGAGCTACTCTGGGACGATTCCCAGATGAAATTTCTCGCATTAGAGCCGTTGGCATTTATCATCTTCCTCTGCAAACCACAGATAGAACAGATGAAACAATTAATTCGCGACAACTCCATTACGCCGCGGATATTATACATTTTTAGAAAGTGATTCCATCAACCTTTCAAGTTATTAGGCAGGTTGGAGTGTATAGGCTGATTAATTTTATTTTACTATGACTAATTTTATTTTATGAAAATTTTTATTTTACTATGGCTGATTAATTAATGCGAGAAATTTCATCTGGGAATCGTCCCAGAGTAGCTCAGTGGTAGAGCACCCGCGCGTTATGCGGCAGTCCTGGGTTCGATTCCCAGCTCTGGAATTTTTCGCATAGTTGGTAAAAAATAAAATTAATCAGCCTATACACTCCAACCTGCCTAATAACTTGAAAGGTTGATGGAATCACTTTCTAAAAATGTGTAAATCCAGGGTTTCGCAAAATGAACGGTAACTCAACCGGTCGTAGGAGATCGCCAAGGTGCCGCTCTGCTGTTAATGCGCCAGAAATGACTATCAAAGGGGGGTCTGGCTATCAAAAGAGATGGAACCCCAGACCATAACACCTTGTTATAGGCTTGTAAAGCGTGCGATAATCAGGATAGGATCCCCCCTCTGTCCTGGACGTCTCCAGACACGCCTGCAGTTGTCGTCAGGACACTTGGAAACGGGACCTGTCGCTGAAGACTATACGTGCCCAGTCAGCGCAGTTCCATGTTGATCGAGCTCGGCACCACAGTAATCGTACTTGACGGTGTACAGGCGTCAGTGGCAACCGGCGTAACGGTCAGCGCGAGCATGAATTCCGCTCTTTCAATCGCCTGTGGAGGGTCATGTTGGACACATGTTAGCGGGTCACACGATGGATAGCTGACAGCGACGAATCCGGTGCTGTGGCAACTGCTCTGAGAATCGCTCCTATCCTCCCGTTCTGTTGTGGCCCTCGGTCGACAGCTACCATTTTGACGCCGTCCAACCAGCCTCTATCAATCCGATCGCACGACCTCTCTACGTGAGCTCGTAATGCGCACGAATCCTTCGGCGAGGCATAATTACAGCTGACGTAAGGTATCGCAGTAGAAAAGCAACAGGAATTTTAACCATCAAATTGAGAATCACTCCTTATATTCACCTGCTGAATGCGCAGTTCCGATGCGTTAGCGCTTACGATATTTATTCATTCATTTGACTTCAGATTTTAATCATTTGAATCTTCCGTCCAAATGTCTTTACTTTCGCAATTTCATTACAATCAGGCGACTCCTTCTTGGGGGTCGATTTTTTTGTTATAGAGTGTATTTCATAAAAACGAAAATTTCTTACCTCAAGTTATGTTATACTTTTCTGAGATGCTGAACACGAGTTACCTCAAAAATGTTGTCCACTGAATTTTTCGAGGTTCAAAAGTGATCAGCTGATGCAGTGAAATACATTAGGCGCCTAAGCGCGCAGCAATACCCTATAAATTTCAATCACCAGCTGAGCACTTTTCCACTACAGAAAACTCAGCGGACGATTTTTTTTATAAAGCCGATGAAGTTAACTATCACTTAACCAAATTTCAGATTTTTTATTATTGTTTTACTTAACGGATATTCTTTACATGTTGTCGTACAATCCACAGCTATACAGCCGAATTGCAGATCATCATCGGCAACTGACGTATAATCCACCGGAATAAAGTCACCTGAATATTTTTTGTTATTTGTATACAGCGTGATAAACACGTGTAAAAAGTATCAATTTTTTATTATAATTAATTTTTTTATTAATTATTCTACATGTTTGGTTGCTGGGGTGGCTACGCGCACCGCTACTCTATCAGCTGACGTTCCTTTCCTTTACTTACCATATAAAATGAACCAAAGTACAAAATCTCAGATTTGTATTTTGGTTTTGATGCGTTTTCCATTAAAATGTTCAGGAAATAAAATTTGTATGACTGCAAAATTTAAAGTTTCATTCGGGCCCCCGTTAACAAAATTCTTAATTATAACATGCGTTCTCAATAGTTGGGAGATACTGAAAGCTTCAGTGTCTCATCACAGAAAGGCTCTGAGATATTATTTAAAATACTGATGAAGGACTATGTATAAATTATATGTTGATAAATAGTATGCGAATAAGTGTTTTAGTTTATAAGTTGTATATGACTCTTTAAACGGGGTTATCCGAGGTGTGTTTTTTAGAGCAATACAAATTAAAATTGATTAAAATTGTTATATTTTTATTGTTATAATATATGTATGACATTTTTCGCTATAAAATGATCGAATTTCGTTCATCATCTCGCTAGTGCGTGGGTCACATTTTACTAAATGGTAATTTTTATTGCACGGGGACTATATAAATTTTATGTAATGATACATAACACCTGTGCAGTGAAACCTGTATGTCCTTTGATATACGCACAGATATATTAGGTTGTAACGAAAGTTTCCCGCCACCGCAAACATCGTCAGCACACAGTTCTTGTTGGCGTATTTGCTCATATTTTGTCAAACAATTTTTGGCATTTGAAAGAAAGAGTCTTACTTTATAACACTGTGTTGTGAAATCTGTAAAAAATATAGTTATCATTAAGTATAAGGTGTCTCAAATGGAACTATCACTCTTGAGGATTAGAACCATCATTTACTTCCAGTTGTGTTGCAAAAAGCCAGCTACATAATATCAACGAATTATGAGTACAGCTTTAAGTACTATTGTTGTATCATGTGACACGTTGCCGGTTTGGTACCGAAAGTTCAAAAACAGTTATCTAAGGAGTTAGAAGTTAGTTTTTCAGACAGATATGGCGGAAAACTTTCGTTACAACCTGATATATACGCCTATTAATATACAGTTTTAAAGTATGTAAGTTAGAGCTGAGGATATCTGAGGGAACGCACTCGACAAACATAAACGCAGTGACTTAATAGTATTCAGTAATATGGTTAGAAATTTACGAAACACTACACCGATTTTCGAATTTGCAAGATCATAAAAGAGTTCCTGAACCCCCTTAATGCATTTTATCAAAATGAAACAACTTACGAAATAATAATTCAACTCTCTTTTCGTTTAAAAGCGCGCATAATACTAAGCATTTCTAAAATTGAAACAGGACAATATTCATACTTTTTCATTACAGCAGACTTTAATGCAAAAAAAGTGAAATTTAGATAAAAATTACGGCGTGAAATACTTAGTTTCTCATTGTTTCCAGAACTGCTTATTGCAAATCATTATTTTAACATGCCCGGAATTTTCTTTAAACATTAAAATAATCAATTTTATTCTGCATTTCTTTGAAGTAATTAGATTGTTTTTAAGAGTCGACAGTATAAACCTTTCTATTAGGTTATTTTTTCAAAATAATAGACGGAAATGAAAAAAAAAGAAAAAAAAAACCTTTAGAAAGAAATAAAATGAAACTGAAATTGTGATATATATGTATATACACACATACTAGAAAAAAAAATTGATACTTTAAAGCATTTTTCCCCCCGTTTCTTTTTATTTGCTAAAAAGACGGTTGTATTTTTTTTAATTTGCGGTTACGTTTCTTTTTTATTCGCCTAAATGAAAACATAAAGTTTATTTTTTTCATGCGTTATTACAGTTTTAAAGCTACGGTTTTAAATTATTTATAAATTATGTCGTTCATTCTCATGGGTATGCTTAAATTTTATTTATTAATTTTTTAACGATAAATGTTTACAGTTTTATTAAATTGATAATTGTTTGGATAAGGATTTGACGGAAGAAGAATTCCAGTACTGTTTGGAACATTTAAAAATTCGCATGGAGCGTTTTTGGGAAGAAAGATGGATGTATATTGAAGGTGATAATAAGTATGTATGAAATCAATAAAAAATCTTTTGCAGCGTTAGTCTCATTATTTAATAGCCACACCTCGTATTTATATATGTACTTATGTCAAATAAAAAGAAACAAATAGATTGCAAAAAAACTTTAAAATTATTGATTTGTATTTTCTAAGAAAATGTAAATCAATAATTTCTAAGAAATATTATATTTTCTAATTATATTTTCTAAGAAAATATAACCAAGAGGTAAAATTTTATTTATAAAAAACTAATTTTTCCAAGGGAAAAAACTATTTTTATATTTCAAGAATAAAAAATAACGTAACTAAAGTCCATTCATTTAAAATTGAACAGTTCCTAAAGCTGTACAACTAAAAAAAGTCATCATTATTCTAAAGTATTCTATTTAATAACCAAGTTTTAGAGTTACGTCGTGACACTACTTTATTACAAGATGAGAAACGATGTTATCTTCTTAATTAATGAAAATTGATAGTTCCCAAACAAAGAAAAGCGCGACATTTATATTATATTTTGTGCAGACATAGACATACTTAGCATTGCAGAAAAAAAAGAAAAACTTGACATTTTATTTTTACAACAGAAGCAGTAGAAAAGATATGTATTGTGTCGTCATGAATTATTTATTACTAGACGAATGTTGAAATCCAAGTAAAAATAATAGACATTGTTTAAACACAGTGCACTTTATTGTTCAATAGAAAAATCAGAGTATGATGGATTACAACAGAATAATAATTCATTAATGATAATAGCCATGCAAAACATCCCGCATAATGTAGCACCTGACAGTGATACTGCTCAAAATAAAATAAAATAAATAATTATTTTTTAAGAATACACTTATATTAATTGTTTGAATAGAATGTTATACGTAAATTAAAAATAATGTATTATTGAAACATTACATTTGCACTAAAAAACCGGTATTTTAATAATCCAATACTAGAGAATAGATCACATAATGTATGTGATATAGAAATGTTATCTTATTTTTTAATTATAATCTTTGCTGAGGATCACACTATAAGACATTTATTCATATTTATATACCAGCAATTCTAAAAATTATTATAATTAAAACATATTTAAATCACAATAAATTGGATAAATGAAGAAAAAAACTGTATTATTTAAGACTGCTTTATATTCATTTCATTTGCTTATTTTAGATGATATTTATCGGTGAATATCTTTTTTACACATAAAATGAAATATACTAAGTATTCCTGATACAATATATGTTTTTGAGATATTCCATATATAAATTTCATGAGACAAACACACTTATGAGCCGAAAGGAAATACGAAATAATATAAATCCTAAAAAGCAACTTTTATTATAATTTATGATTCAAAATGAAGTTAAGTAATTAATTTAAAATTTTGAGAACTCATCGTTAACGCAACTATAGTTATCTTTATGGATAAGTCACAGTGATTGTATAAAATTTATCAAATATTTTTATAAATTTGAATAATATATGTATTTTCAAAACTCATATTAAAATGGTACATAATTTAAAGTTATGCATTGGAAACAGAGATTTAAAAAATACATGTATTACCTGGATTTGCAGGTGTAGTAAAATACATGGTATTATTATTATATTTACATTAACTAGAAATTTATAGAAAATTGTTCATGTATACTGTAAAATAATGTAACTTGTAATCTTTCCTGTAAATTCGGTACATGTTCACTTTTTTGAAAGCTAAAAGAAAATATCAACGACTAAGACCAGGATATCCTTATCTTTCCCTATGAGTTTACTAAAGTTACTCCGGACCTTGGGTGACGTGGGCTGGATAGTAGTCATATAACAATTGGTGGCTAGAAATTTAGCCGTACACCCAAAGAATATCTGCAGCCAGTTCACCCTGAATCTAAATTTGAAGCTGCACTTATATACACACACAAAAAAAGAAAGAATTCAAAATATTTCATAATCAAGAATTAAAATGAAGTTACTTTTGTACTCGTTTTTTATAATAGTCTTTCTAAAGCAAACATTGCCATCACAATATATATTTTTAAAAAATTGACAAACTTTTAGACTGATTCTTCACGCAATTTCCACAGTAATCTGCCGTATACTACGCAGGACATTGATACAGTGTAAAACAAAGCTGCCCCTCTTTTTACTTCATCTCCCCCTTCTCTTTTTTCAACACTTTTGAAGAAAATGAAGAATTTAACGCATCATTTAATCCATTTTCTTTATTTTTCCGCACTATCGTGAAAAGAGGTGGTTTTTTAAATTTATTTTTTATTTGTTCATTCCGATACGTGCCACGACAATCGATGTAGACGTGGGACAAAGCGGAGTTAGCAGGGAGCTGAAAGGACGAAAGATTGATCGGAGATTCGAAAGAATACAGGGAGAAATGAAAAATGACGGGTGCCACCTAAAAATAAAAATAAAAAAAAAAAAGATAAAAAAATGAAATTCCTGATGATTACGAAAATGAAATTAGTTCACCTTATGAAATAGTTGAAAAAAAAAATGTTTAGTTCCCCACCACTATAAAAAACTCAGTACGCTTTTTTGTTTTATTTGCTCTCACATTCTTGAAATTATTGCCTTAACGTAAAAGTACAATTTCAGTAGCGTGCAGTTGAGTAGTTAACCATAAAAATTAATTAGTTGCAAGTAGTAAATTAGTTGCAAACTTTCTATGAAGAAACTTTGAACCATGATTTGGTGATAAAATTGATCAAGAAACCAAATCATGGTTCAATGTTTCTTTGTTCAAATGTTGCAGCTAATTTAGCTGCATTGTATGGTGAAATTCTGAACTATTTCTGTTAACCAGCTGAAAACATTCCATGGAGAATTCATGTTTATGCTGATCATTGTATCCAGATTATGTTGAAATTTGTCTCCATAGGAAGGTTGCAGCTAATTTAATGACACCTTATGGTGAAACGTTGAACTACTATTAACAGTGCACCTTTACTATGAAACCGAATTTAGTGATGAAATAAAATTCTGGCAGTTTAACGGGAAAATTTTGCCCCTTTTAGAAATTTTTCAAGTAAAGCGATCGTAGTCACATGACTTTGGAACATCTTTATAAACAAACTAATGATGTTAAACAATCTGGAGAAAATGAATAATACTTCTTCATCAATACACCATGCGCTAATACTAACAATTAATCTGTATGTCTCATGCAACTCTCAGAAGCAATTCACAGGAACAAGAACTGCCTTAAAAATGTGCCAGAGAATATTGGAAAATTCAGGATCTTTAGCAATTTTCCGCAGTGTTTCCCAACTCTTATAGGTTCACAGTATGCAGTGGTTCAATGTACAACTTCTAAAGAGACAATACAATTTTTTCTAGTCTCGTAGAGCCACTGAATCCCTTAGAAAGCTGCTAAAAATAGGGAATGATTTTCTAAAAAAATAGCTTTGAACAAAACACACGGTTTACTCCAAAATTCGATCCTTTTTCTATTGGAAAATTAGCTTCTTCCTTCGAAGCGTTTTTTAATCTAAAGACAGAGCGAAAGACTAGGATATCTGGTCGTCCATTTTGGAGTAAGCTAAACACGCGGTTTTCTCCAAAATTCGATCCTTTTTGTATCGAAAAGTTATCTTCTTCTTTCTAAGTGATTTTTAATGGTTTCAACTAGTCACCCGCAAAAGACTAGAATATCTGGTCGCTCTTTTTAGGAGTTTACGAGAAAAAACGCTCATTAGAGTGAAGCTCGCAGTAACATGTTCTAATTGTGATACTCAGTGGAGTACATAACCTGTCTTATCCCTCCCCTCTTTGATCATTTTTTTATAGAAGACATAAAATTGCTCATGGAATTGTCGGTTTTACACAATCCTTAAATTTATATTGGCGAATGATTGAATAATTATTTGTTTTTCTTCAATGGCGAAATTGAGTGACGTGAATAATCAATTTTGGCCCCGTCCACTTTCTCACCCACAAAATATTTTTTTTAAAGGAACATACAATTGTTAATAGTAAAATTGTTGATTTTATTACACTCCATTTCATTGATGATATCGAATTAATTCTTTAAAAATGTTTGCTGTGAATATTTAAAAAAATGTACTGCATTAAATACGGTATATTTCAAAGTTCGTAACTGAGAATTATATGCTTAAATGCGTACATTCTATGAATCGTATTTAATTCAGATACAAATGGTTTATTACGTCAAAGATCGTTCCTAACGAAAGTCTTCTGAACATATATTAGACCGATTTTGCATACCGTTTGTTACTGCGTTAACGCTAATGCTATCCGTTATTTGAGTTTTCGAGCCAATGATGAAACGTTAACGTTACAATGAGTGAAACCACTATGCAAAAATTCCCTAAAATGGTACGTTTCTCTCTCATTAAGCAGTCAATGACGAATGTTTGATGGTTTGTGTATGAAGTTTGGTAGCTTCTTATATAAAGATTGGTGTAGGATTAATATTTCACTATTCGAGCTTAGAGAGAGCATAAATCATGTCTTCTGAATTTTAAGTCATCTTTTATTTATTATATCAGAAAATTTGGGTTTTTATGAAATTCTTAGACATCTTGTATTCAATATTCACAATTCGTCCTTCTGAAGAACGACTTTCTCATTATAAATTCAAAGTTTTTTCTAATATATTATACTGTGGCAAATGCTATTTATAAAATGCTAATAATCATTAAAAAAAAGACAGTCGAGTCCGCTTAATGGAATAGTTCGTTTGCCACAAAAAATTATCGTAATAAGCGGGATATTCTATTATCCGTGACAACACATTGGCAGTTTACTACAATTTGGTACATTAGAAATTTATTATATTAAGGAAAATATTCTTTTAACAGATATTTCACTAAGCGATTCCGGCTGTATTTTTATTTTCAACGTAGGGAATATTTAGTCATGTATTACGAATTCAAAGAATTACTATCCGCAAATTTACGGACAGTTAATTCTTCTAATTTCTGTAGTACCGTCCTTACTTTTGTTTCATAATAAACGTATTATGAAACAAAATGCCCTGCTGAACTCCAAAAGATAAAATAACTGGAAAAGAAATCACAGAAAAGACGAAAAAAAAGAAAAACGGGATTAAGAAAATATCTTTCTTTCATCGTTATCCATGCCTATTTATCTGCAAAATATCATTCTGCCAACCATGTCATTTCCTCTTTTGTTCGCCTAAGCATAGATATTTTCACTTCGTTTGTTATATTACGTAAAAATGCTTTACTCTTAATCTTATTTACATGCTTTTGTAATTGTACAGCGAAGTGTAAGAATGGCAAAAAATAAGCTAATTCTTTTGCTTTTTGGATAGATTTGTGTTTGTCTTTTTTTTTCAGTAAATAAAAATATATTAAAGAGTTAGTGTACATAGATATATATTTCTAATATTCATTAGAAAATACGTTTAATTTTAGTGGAAATGGTACTCAAAATGCACTTCCTATCCATGATTGCCGACATATTAGGTATACCAGAAATTAGTCTTTTTTTTACATTGAATTCAAAGAAATAAATTTTCAGAAAGTCCTGAATTACAAACAAAATCTGCCTCGTTATAGGACCCGTATTTGTGTTAAATTTTAAAGTCAGAATTTTATAAAAAATATTTTATTTCTCCAAAGAAAAATGACCGCACTCTAGCTTTACTCATGTCTAACCTCATTTGAAGATTCCATTCAAAATGTTTCGAAATCTATTTTTAGGTATTCCTGAGTGTAATTCTTTAAAAAATAAACCATATGCTATACAACTTGATAAGTTGTAGTGAATGGCACTTCTAGGTGTGATAATTAACAGTTATAAGTGCTTTAAAGAGTGATAATTAACCGGGGTATAAAAACATTTTATAATGTGATAATTAACCGCTTTAAGAAAACTGCGTTTTGGAACGTACATTGATAAACTAAGAAAAAAAATAGAAGTTAACTGAACGCGTCGATTAAAAAGTGTTATGGGATTTAATATTTTTATTTTATTTATTTATATAGGTATTTGTTTTCTTTTCCAAGAAACGCATATTTATTATTTCTTGATAAAAAATGTGTTAGAACATGAAAATAATATTTTGCAAATGACATTTCCAAATTAGTTATTATTATTTTGCTCGCAATTTTTTTCACCACGTCCACATTAATGTAAAAATTACATATTCACGTAAAACTTGACGTATCATTTTAAAAAACCGCATCAGAACATCAATATAAATTTATCTAAGCCTTGATTTGTAAGTCAGTATAATATATATATAGTAGAAAATTATATTACCAAATATTGGCGATATTTTTAGTATTTATGCATAGAATAGTATAAAAATAGAAAAATATTCTGAAAGATTAGCGCATTTTGCAGCATAATAAAACAGAATAGTATATAATATAAAATAGCTAAGCTTACGTAATGTAATCTGCACGTTTAAGATAATATAATTTACATCTCTCCTTTTTATGCATATCAGTATTTTATTACATAGATATAATGGCTTTTACGTATATGTATTCTTCCCCCCCCTATCTCCTATTTACTTATTTTGCTTAATCAACAGTATCGTATATTATTTCATGGTTTCAGTTTTATAATTGATATTATGTGTTATCTCTTAATGTTTTACTTGGTTTAATGTATTACTAAAAAACTAAAAAACCATATTACGTAAGTTTAGCTATTTGTATATATATATATATATATATATATATATATATATATATATATATATATATACATATTAAGAAAAAATCAAAATAAGCTACCGTTTTCAAAAGATAAAGTGTATTTATCCATATGAACTCAAAAATTAAATATCCTGTAAAAATGTATAATAAAGAATAAAAATTTGCTCAAATTAAAACACCATTTTTTACATGCAATGTTCTTATGAAGAAAGAAAAATCGTAGTTTTCTCGTTTTCAAGTATTCCATCTTTATAAAATATGTTCCCTAATCACATTTATAAAATTTTATCCTCGTGTTTTTAAGAAAGATAAGTAATGTAAAAATTGGTTTTAAAGAATTAATATATTCATTAAAAGCAGAACCATAAATCCAAATTTTTCTTCCAATCGTTTGATTATAAAATGTTTTTTAGTACCGATTTTAATGATACCGCAATATTATGACTTTCTATTTGAAATGGTTGATACTTTTTCCAGCATTCGGGATTTTTGCATGACAGAAATAAAATGTTAAACAGTCATAAAAAGTTCCAGTGGGTATAAAGAAAAAAAAATACATACTTCAAAACATTAATTTGATTCTGATGATAAGAAACCATTAAGTAAGATAAAATAATGCAAATGAAATAGTTTCGAAATAATATGAGTTAGAAAATGTGTCAAAATCATTCAGTAAGACGTCTTGTCTAACATAAAACTAAAAATAACTATTTAAAAAAAGGATAATGTCTGTGGGGAAAAGAGAATTACAATGCTTGGAAAAGGAAGTAAGGGAAAATGATAGGAAAAGCAAAATTTAAATTGCTTGATTTTAAACAAATTATATTAAAAAACTGAAAGGAAATGACGGTAAATATAATATTTTCTCTCCATTTCAACAATTATAGTACAAATAAATGTACAAGATTTTGTTTAAAACCCATAGTAAAAAATGAACGTACGCTTAAAGTATTAAATAAATCTTCCACTTCAGAAGTGAATGCTTATCCAGCGTATGAAGAAAAGCAAAACATGCGAGTAAGTAAAATAAAAATGAGTAGAAAACTGATGTTGTTTACTGAACAAAAATAAGACAGAAAAGGTTAAAATATCAGAATGAGATAAAAGTGGAAATTAGTATAAAAAGAAGGTGGTAGTTAAAAAAATTGCATCTTCAAGGGTAAATACATATACAAATGACTAAATCGTGAAAATAGAGAAAATATAGACCAGTAAAAATATACGAATAATAAATAAAACACTGAATGAAAATAATGTAGAACCGAAGAGAAATGGTGACAGATAATTTACCTGTTTTCAATTACAATGTACAAAAAGGAATGGTAGAACCGTCGTTAAGTGAAATCATGGAACACATTGTGTAATAAAAATGTGTGAATTCAAGAAAGGACATATATTAAAAAGGAACAAAATTTTATCTTAGAAAATGTTTAGAATTCATTATTTTTAAGTCTCGTTTATGTAAAGTCATTAATTTTTTTGTTTAGTACACATTCTGCCTGTACAGACCCCATAATAACCTCTAAAGAATGTCAAGTAACGTATTATTAACATTCTAACTTATACAGTATACATTTTTGTGGGAAAAAAATTGACGAATTTATCAATTTGATCTACAGAACTCTTCTTCTGTAAAAATTTATTTATTAAATTTCGTCAAGCTACAAAGGAATTATATCAAATACTCATAATAAAATAATGAATATGGACACTTTTTTAAAGAAGTAATGCAAAAATGAGATACAAACACAAGGAAAAAAAGGCCATGGTTAAGATAGGCATCCCATCCGACTTGGTATTAGAATTGATTTTACTGCTGTGCCTGAAAATAGATTACAGTTTATCGAGAATAACGAATTTAGGTGGCTGGAAACAGTTTTTACCCGCTTTACCAAATTAAACTTTTGCTACAAGATATCGATTATTGAATGCGTCGCGTCAAATAGTTATGCATTAAAACTATTGTCATAATGATAATGAATGATTATACACCTCGTCAATAATTTCGAGATTGATTCAGTATCCCATTCCTACTGTTTGTGATGTGTTTTTACTATATTTTAGCACGTTACCGTTGATATTTTTGCGTAAAAAGATTGTTCTTTTACTTACGAATATATTAAAAAGGTTTAATCAAAATTTAAAATGTTTAGTGGGGATGCTTCCATATTGATTTAGGGGTCGCTATCAGAGGACAAAAATACCAAAAATAAGTTCATGTACTTTTTATATGATTTTTTTCTTAATAAGCTTTGAATTCAAACTCATAAAATAATAATTAGCATAAATAACACCTGCTGATTTTTTTATGTTATTTAAAGAATAACATATTAAACTAGAAAACGTGTGTCAAATGTTTTGCAAAAGTAATCAAAACAACAACTCGTTTCGAAAAAATGAAAAAGCCTCTAAAAGAAAATTAAACACTGTTATTACGAGTAGAATTAATATTAAATTAATTATATATGTCTTTTGCGTTTAATCAAAGAAATAAAGACTTAACGATAAAAAAAATATATTTATCAAGGACCACTCAAAATCTATAGTACATTTTTTTTCGTCAAATGTTTCTCCTATACAGTATTTACCTGAAAATAATATCCCATACTCTTGATACATCCTATAAAATCATCAGAACTTTTATATAGATTTACTAAATGTTCTTAATGGACTCCTAGGTACTCATAAATGAATATATTTGAGTTAACTTACCAAAGTAACAGAGGGGAATTTTAGAGTCTATAATCGCAGTTTTCTTAATAAAACAGTTTTGTTTGGAGCAGCTTCGAGCTACCTTCAAGTTTTTATTAAAATTTTGATTTAAAAATTAAAACTGAATTACTGTTGTTACATCCACTATTTTGTTTCATCATGATGAGAATTTATAAGGAGTGTCTCAAAAATATATTCCTGTTTCTCAGCTTCTGCGTTTGGTAAAAGCAATTTCTAGTTTCTGCTTTAATGCACTAACGGTCTGAATATGTCGTTTCAATAACGAGATTAATATCCTTTTTAGAAATAGAAACATTGTACAACAGACAAGTAAGTGGGTTATTATCTTAAGAGCGTGCCTAAAAAGAAATAAGTTCTTAAAAATGTATTTGATTACGGAGCAATAATACCTCGTGCAATGATTTATAAAAGAATGTAAAAATTGCAAAGTTTGAATTACAGCGAATAACACAATTACCACATTATAATGATAATGTATAATTGTTATCCATGCGATTTTTTATCTTTGTTGTTAGTGTAATTATTATTGGTTTGATTTGTTTAATTTTCTGTATTACATTGACGTGTCGCTTAGGTGGTATGTATAATGCATAAAGCACCATTCTACCACACCGTGAGTTCGATACCTGGCTTGTGCTGGTGTGTTGGCTCGTCCATCCCATCACATGGGGTAACTTTAAAATGCCCAATTAACCCTTTAAGGTGCAGTGTTCCCGCACTGCGAACACCAAACTCTGACGTTTTCACTGTTGCCAGTCACGAAGAATAGATTGGATTTCTATAAAAATAATTGCGGGTGACAAAGCTCCACGAGTATCCTTTACTTTTTAGCACGTCATTTGTCGTCAAAATATTGTCACGATTATTTTTAACAGCACTGACATCTGCTCAAAAAATAGAAGAATGCGAGAAGAGCCGGATAGATTGCCCAATGCTGAAAAAAGGGCAGCCGTTGTCATCGCTCGACTTAACGACCAGCAAGATGGCGGACGATCGAAACGTTCATCGCGTGCCACAGATCTACTGATCCTTTTTTGACTACAGCTGGCTGTGCCGCACAGCCAGCTGTCGTCAAAAATGGGTCTCTAGATCTGTTGCTCGCGGTGAACGTTCCGATTGTCCGCCCTCTTGCTGGTAGTTAAGTCGAGCGATGACAATGGCTGTCCTTTTTTAAGCATTGGGAAAGGTTTGCGCCTCAATGGGTTAATGAAACGGCGAATACTTTGGGCCATTGCGATGTCGAATGTGTGATCGACAATATTTCCACCCTTAAAAAAGATGTACATTAAAAGACTGTGCTTGTGATTTTCGAAACCCCCAATTCATTTATAAGAAACAAATTAATTAATTATTTTTTTACATACGCTTCCGCGATCATGCCGATACATCTGAGGGATAAAAGGAAACAAGCAGAAAGAAACTCCGAGAAAATTGAAAAGTGCATTTATTTCTGGGAACGCAAAGATATGTTGGAGTTACATTCTCATTACTTCCCACCATGGAGCCAATTCAAAAGTGACTCTGTATCGACACCTGGGTATAAAATTGAAAGCTTATTGAAAAGTCATTTATATTCAGCTCTCCGCGCCTTTCCTCCCCCCCACATTATCCACTCGGGTCCCCATCACTCTTGATTCTCCCAAATCCATATGAAATTACAGTGGTATTTTTCAAAAAAGTCATCAGGCATGTCACTGGGTAGAGGAGAGATTTAAATGTAAGAATTTGGTGTTCTTTTCTTTTCTGGGTCATTTATTGATACTTGGAGTTGTAAGGAATTAAGTATTAACAGCCAGTTGGTTTGCTTTGAAAGTATAATGTATTTGTGCACTTTATTTCCTTCCTCTTGTAATAAATCTAATTGTTCTAGTTCGTTGTTCAGAACTAATTTTAAATTATGGGTGCCGCATTTTTTTAAATGCAGAATTTATCTGCTTAATTAAACATTATGCTGTAGCTATGATGCCAGAGGCCGTTACTACAAAAGTAGAAGCCTATAAAATACTTAAAAATACACTAAAAAGAATACACCAAATTAGAATAGGAGGAATTCAGAATATACTAAAAAAGTAGAAGGCTAGATGTAAAACTAAAAAGGTCAAAAATAAATATTATCCATTTTATTTTAATAAAGTTTTAAAAAAATATTTAAAAATGTATTTGACAGCTTAGGAAAAATAATGATTTCTACAATGTTTTATAGAATACCGTATTTACTCGTGTATAGCACGCATGCGTGTATAACACGCACCCCGTACTTCCTAAGAAGTAAATAGGTGGAACTCTGTTATGTCGTAAATAACACGCATTATAAATTGGAAGTGTACGTGAATTTTTAAAAGACTGAGATTTTCAATGCAGTGGTTGGAACTGAAAGTGATAACATTTAAGAGACCATTGACTACGCCAGTGATGACAAGAACTGTGACATAACATTAGTAACGGCAACGAGAATTGCTAATTAGTGTGAAAAAAGTCATGAATACGAGCGATTTCCTATAAAGTGCAACTAGTGAAATAAAGATGCTGGAGTTCATTTATTGAGAACATCTTTTTCCAGTTTTAATTATCTACTCTGATAGAGAGAATAAATATTTGATTCACACGTGCATCGTGGATTGCATGTAGTGGAAAAAAATATCGTGTGTGTAATGCGCACTCAGATTTTTTTCGCTAAATTTTTGAAAAAAAAAAATGTACGTGCTATACACGAGTAAATGCGGTAAAAGAGTTGTTCAATCCTTTAATTACAATGTGAATATTACAAAAGATTTTAAAATATATATTATTGGTATTTAAAGGTTATTGCACATTAAAACTAATTGAATGAGCGGCGGTAACTTATTTGTTTACATTCAAATGTTCCATTGGACTTTGCCATACTTTTATAGCGCCATTAGAACTGTACAATAAAAACCACAAAAATTTAGAAGTTAGGAAGTAAACGCAAAGGTTAAAAGGTAGGAATATTTGGAAAGAGCCAGTTCACAGGAAATAATACGTTAATGCACTTCTTTTAAAGTAAATGATTGGACGTTGTTCGTTTCGCAGAAGTTATATTAAAGAGAAAACGAAAAATTTAGTCTCGTGTGTAAAACACCAACTTTAATTAAACTACATGGAAAATCACAAAACCAAAAATAAAAAAATACAAAATTACAAAATTACAAAATTACATAATTACAAAATTACAAAATATAATGAAGGCACCACAAAAACGAGAAGTAAATTTGAAGATGAAAACATCAATTATGGTTGAGAACGTCAATCATGTATCGCAATATAAGCATTTTGGAAGAATGAATTCATATATAAAGGAGATATTGGAACATACGTTAAATTAAAAAAAGAAAAAAAAATGTTATATATTAGTTTATGAAAGTGAAAGTGTAAAAAGAAGGACATAAATATATAAAACGGAAGTTTAAAATTGAAATCTGTATCCTGTCCATTTCATGTTTATTAAATGGGATTTTACATAGGAATAAATTAAAAAAGAAAACCTAAAACACTAAACAATTTTCACTAAAGCAATTCAATAAACAAATTAAATAATTATAAATACTATTTAGAACATCCTCGTGCTGTTGAAACAAAGAAAATACAGTGGAAATTCTTGTAAGAAAAGTAGTCCGTACGTAAAACTTAAAAACGGGGACGGTAAACACAAAAGCGTTATTCGCAGGAAAAGATTCACTTGCAATAAAGTTTTGTTGAAATGTTTAAGTATGATTCGTGCGCAGTTGCTAGGAGATATTTCAATGCCCCATCATTAGGCGAAAACTGCGGATATACGCGAGTTTTTAAATTTCATCTCCCTCTTAACCCATTTGTGCCTGGATATTTTTGCGACTTTCTTCTATTTTTACTGATAACAGAAATAATAGATAAATTTCTGATGTCAACTTCTTGAACAAGAAATGATTTATTTTAAAATCATTTTGCATAAAAATCGAAATATCAACATCCTACTTGGTCATGTTAAAATATTGTGCGGAGTTGAGGTTCAATACTAATGAATGAAGGCTAGGAAAAATAAATAACGTTTTCGACTAATAGCGAAAATGCCGTCCCAAAAAAGGGACGCTAGGCATAAATGGGTTAATTTAATGATGCACTGTTGAATGGGGAACGAACCGTTCTAAGATGAACTATGTGTTCCTTTTATAATAATAACTCGATGTCCTTTCGAAATGTTGTAATTTTTAAAATCGAGCAATTCGGATATGAGGGTGTTGCTCTAGACTCCTATGCCTTATGAACCATTTGAAGCGGGGCTATCGAGATTCTACCGGGACTGCTCGTGCACTCTGATGAGTCATCCAAAGAAGCCTACGGATGCTCACTTATTGGTTCCAACACTTAGATACGTCATCTAACGGCAGAATCTGACCAATGAGGAAACGTCAGTAGGCCTCTTTCGGAGTGCACAAGCAGGCCCGCTAGAATCACGATGGCCCCGTTTGAAGTCCGTAACGCATGAGTAACGCACGTTCAGAAAACGAAACTGCATTTTATTACATTTTAAAATCTTAATAAATATTAAGATGGCTATTTCTGTACATAATTATTTCTACTTTGAATTCTTTTCTTTTTAAATTTGCACAATATTTATCCTTTTATGATAGAACTAGCATGCCTCTTACAATGAGGTTTTTTATCAATCTTTTTCCCTCGATTCAAGGCGTACTCGTTCCTCTTCAAGGCGTACCCATTCCTCTTAAAGGCGTACCCTTTCCTCGCAGGTAAATGTAGCTTTTGTGTAGCTTTCCTTAAAATAATAGTATTAACAATAGTCCTTTGAGTTCTTTTACACACAAACATAAATTTCGTGTTTAATATAAATGTCCCACATTCATAACACTGCGATTTCATTGTATCTACTTTATTGCATACACTTTAATGTTCTGCAATTAAATGTCAAATTATATTCCTCTGCCGAGTCCCATATAATTAGAAATCTTATTTTAATAGCAATTATACGCTTTGCAATTTAAATAAATTACATTTAATTTAAAATCCAATGTCGAAACCCTTAAAAAAAGCAATCACCGAACAAATAACACACTCTCTAATTGCATTATGAAAACATTCTTAAAATATTTATAAACTTTAATTTGAATACTTTTATTTTAAGTAGAAGATAAGTTTGCGCTAACTCCTAACTACACTGGAACATGTTTGCTTTAGTGTGAAAAATATTTCTTCCTTATTTGTTAGGGTCTTTAGCGGATTGAGGTTACAAATTCCATTGCTGATTAAAACTTAACTTGTAACGACTGCTGGGATTGGATGAGCTCCTTTTCTCTGTTGAGTTCGAGAGTATGCAATTTCGACACACACGCACCGCATTCCTCACCACACGTAATTAATGAAACTTTAATCCTGAAAAGGGCATAAACACACGCAATAAATCTCTGTCTTTCTTCCTTGAACCGAAGAGAGAAGGAAGTGCGTAATTTACCCCCATTGTGCCGCAACAGAAACGAGGAAACAATCGTCTGGGAAATAAACAAAGATCATGAGAATTCTGCAGCACTCTAAAAGAGTGGAACGCTGTAATGCGAATGACATCGCTCTCGTTTTAGTTTGACCTGAAGCATATCAGATGGTTTTCTAAGTTTAATCGAATACATATTTCTATATTGGTTCGAAAATTTTCGCGTTTATTTTATTAACATTACAGAACACCCACCTAAACATTTTGTTAAAAGTCCTACCGAAAATGTGTTAAATAAAGGATGTAAGTACACACACACAGATATTTAGTATTGCAAATATATATATATATATATATATATATATATTATCTTTTAGATATAAGCAGGCAGTGTCAATTGAAAAAAAAATTTCAAAAATTAGGTTAGAAAAAAAATTACGCGACAAAAAAATCTCTTTTTCAATTTCTAAACGTTACATTTTTAAGTTTGTGTACGACCCCCATACAAGAAGATTCCCAGTAAATGTGCCTCATGCAGTAATGAAGTGATTTACAAAATTTGCGACTTGTATCCTAAAAAGTGAGATATAAAGATAACTATTTCGCTGACTTCTTTTCTTTGGCCCTCTTAGGGGGAAAAATCATCATTTTCAGCGGTCGTACAGAAAATCATTTTTCCCACTCTAGCAACCAAAGTATGCGTTCAAAATCATGCATCGCACCCGATCATATTTCTTTAGAGATATCTCTGAGAAGTTGTATGATGAAAGGCTGAAATTTGGTACATCGCCTCAATTGTGTATGGGGTACATTATTAATTGGTTTTTTTTTAACTGGGATCGAATACAAATTTAAGAAATTAACCTTTGTAAACGAACGAAAGTAATTTTTTTCTTAACGAAATCTTATTTCCAACCTTATTTTGAACATTTTCAATTTGGATTTTGTCCCTCTTATATCTAATAGATAAAGATATAAAACCAGTTATCACCTGTTTGGGACACTCTCTCTCTTTCTCTCTCTATATATTTACATATATATATACATATATATATATATATATATATATATATATATATATATATATATATATATATATATATATATATATATATATATATATATATATATATATATATATATATATATATATAGAGAGAGAGAGAGAGAGAGAGAGAGAGAGAGAGAGAGAGATTTATTTTATTTTCTTATTTTTTACTCTAGTGTACCATATATAAGCCTTATTAAGCGCAATTTTACTTATACTGCATACAATACTATCAGCACAAATAACAATTAATACTTGAGTAATATTATTATTATAATTATTATGAAAATTAATATTAATTACATTATTTTTTCCCCTTAATTCTTTTCTACCCTCTTTCCTTAGTACTTCCTAGCTATTAAAGCTTGTACTGCGTTGCTCATCGGTTAGCTATACTAGAGTTTTTTTATTATTTATTTATTTATTTACTTTTATTTATTTTTATTTTTTTAATATTATTATTATTTCCCCCTCCCCTTCCATTTTACTGAATTTCTTCATAAGTTAACATAGTTTTGGCAGCATTTTGTCTGTTTTTCTTCCTCATACTTTTTCTCCTTGGCTCTAGCTGTTTTTATTTTTATTTTTGTCGATTAATTTTCTCGGTTGGCAACGATTTCTAGTCTTGTCTGTTCTTCCTCCTTCACGTTTGGTTAACATCCATGCTGTTTCTTTTTCTTATAGCTATGGTCGTAACCCCACTTCACGTAAAGCGACTTCTTTTGTCAGGTAACCTGCAGAAACCTAGCTATTTTGTTTTTTCTTTAAATTGAAATGTGAGTGCGGTGGTACTTGATAATGGAGTACTCTATTTCAATTTTCCACTCCACTTCATTGTTTGGGATCGAAAAGTTAGGCTTAAGCCCACGTGATCTCACTTGGCTTGTCTTCCCACTTCTCTCTAGCTTTGACAGCTCTGTTTTTTATAATATTTCTTGTCTCTGGATTATCAATTTTTATTTCATTTTTTCAGTACTTTTTTTGTTATTATGTGCTACTACTTAATGTTTTACTTGGGATTCCATATTACGCAAGTTTAGCTATTTTATATTATATATATATGTATGTATGTAAAAATATCTATAAGTGTGTGCTGGGAGTGTGTATGTGTGTATCATGGCATTATACAAATCTCTATAGCAAGACGTGTGAGAGAAAACGCACTTTTTTTCTGAGGCGTTTACACTTTTATTATCTAGAGTAGCATCATTTATAAATTAATCACATAGTTCAAAATAGGTTCATTTATTGACTGTTAAAGTGCCAAGGTCGTAAAAACCTTGGAAATTCTTCCAAAAAATTACCACTGCCCACTTGCAAATTCAAAGTTTTGTTTTCAGCTTAGAAGTAAACACATTCAAAAGCCATTTTATAAAAAAAATCTGTATATTTTTGTGTGTACATATTTGTTTTTGGAAATTTATGGAAAATTGCTCAATAAGAAACTTAATGTAATTTCACGACTTCTAAGAACAAATGCTACAATAAGTTGCGAATTAAGGGTAATTTTCTTTCGTGTAAAAGTGTACTATGATGTATATAAGGAATATTTTGAATCGAGTTTTGAAACAAATCCATATATTTAATTCAAAGTTCAGAAAAGTACCGAAGATTTTACAGTTTCTAATATCACCCAAACCAATAAATATCCATAATTACTTACGCTAAGCCATTCAATATTTATATTACGAATTGTAGAATTTGTGGCAAAAGTTTCGCCTCTTTTGTACACACAGATAACTGTCGTTTAAAATTAGTCCTTTATTAACTTTTTTTTTCGTTTGCTAGATTGCTTTAAACTGAGAGTACAGTTACATTTAAAATTCTGTGCAATTTCAGCCAGCATTACCCGTGGGAAAACTGAGTTTCACTTAGATTCTTGTAACAAGAGCAGAATCAGAAACGAATTTTCCCCAAAAATAAAATGTATCGCTTGTGTGCTATGAATCTTTTTTTTCGTTTTTCAAAGTCGATTCACAGAAACTCATATTTTTTTTTTCTATTAGCTCGACAAACGATTTTTTATTACATTTAACCCTCTCGTCACCGAATTATGAAAAATCAGAGAAAACATACCTGTCTAGCATTTAATGCATCTGAAATACTATTATAAATCATTCAAAAATATATTTTTCTAATGTCGATTAATATTTGCATTCGATAATAATAATTTTTCTAATAATAATTTCTGCATTTTCGAAGCATTTCATTATGCTAAAATTAATTTAAAAGGATGCACATATTAGGTAAAGGTTGAGGAATGAGAAAAAAGCCATGCTTACCTTAAAAAGAAAAAAAAACGGTAAAAAAGAAGCGTAAATATTTTTTTTTATTTTTCTCCTGAAACAATGAAGCAAAAACTGTAAAAAATGACCTAAACTGACCAGTACTGCAATCTAGGCACGATTTATGCATCTAGTTAAGCGCCTCATATATCAGGTTGTAACGAAAGTTTTCCGCCATATCTGCCTGAAGATCTAACTTCTAACTCCTTAGATAAGTGTTTTTGAACTTTCGGTACCAAACCTGCACAGTGTCACATGATACAACAATAGTACTTAAAGCTGTACTCATAATTCGTTGATATTATGTAGCTGACTTTTTGCAACACAACTGGAAGTAAATGATGGCTCTAATCCTCTAGAGTGATAGTTCCATTTGAGACACTTTATACTTAATGATAACTACATTTTTTACAGATTTCACAACACAGTGTATAAAGTAACCCTTTTTCTTTCAAATGCCAAAAATAGTTTGACAAAATATGAGCCAATACGCCAACGAGAACTGTGTACTGACGATGTTTGCGGTGGCGGGAAACTTTCGTTACAACCTAATACTTTCTACATGAATTAATGATATTGATATCACTGAAAGAAAAAAATACTAAATTCAATTGTTTTCTCTCTAAATATTGCTATTTGAAATAGAAGCCTCATATGAGGTTCAAGGTGACGAGAGGGTTAATTAAGTTTAATTTGTGATTAAGCTTATCTTCGGAATATTTACATAAAATTTTTTCGGTATAATAGGTTATTAGTCTTGCTTGTCACCATAAACTTTAGACGGACTTTAACAAAGTCCGCGTGGAATCTAATACATGACGATGGTAAATAACTCTTGAAGGCACTCTTAAATTTTAAAAATTATGTTCATTACCGTCAAATTATCAAAAAACACTGCATAAAAGTTTTCTATCAAAAATATGGTATAGCCGTCTATTAATAGCACTCAAAAATCAACAATATCGTTACGCTGTGCAGATACTCATGTAGAGCAACTGGCTAAACTGCAGAATGCTAAAAAAGCCAAAGAGTGGAGTATCGTGTACAATAATGATGAGATGAATTTCTGATTTCTATTTGTTTCTCTGCCCGATCGCTCTCTTACAGCCATAAATATAATTCAAAAGCTACGGAATTTGAATAGTTTGAAATATGGCCTTTGAAAATTTTGGTTTGAATTTAACTGAAATACAGGCAAGATTTTGATTTATAATTTGCAGAACATTTTCTATGTTTGCATAACACAGGACAACAAAAAAAATTTTTTTTTGGTGACTAGGATTTTTTAATTGATTTGATTTTAGCAATATTTGGGGCGCTGAATCAAAATATGCAGTCAGTTTTTCTCCATCAGCTCTACTTTTTTAGATAAATGTTATTTTTTCTTTTGTTTTAAAAACAATTCCACATGAAATGAGCAGTTGTAACTCCATTTTGTACTGTCCTAAATCACATATACAATTATTAATTCTTGCATAATTGCCCTATTTTTAGTCTGTGAGGATGATTTTAGTCTGTGATATTTCCAAGAAAATTCACCAGACAGAGTCAGCGTCCAATGACTTGAATGACCTTCGGTTTAACTAGAGTTGGGGTCAGTTACTGAATTCCCGCCTTACGGGTTTGGATCAAATTTGCCGCTATGAGATATTTATGTTTATAAAATTGTATTATAAAGTTAATCCAAAACGTACTTCATTGTAGATTGTTGTATTTGTGGTGTTGAATTGAAATAAAATGAGTTCCAGTAGAAGTTGTAAAAACATCCTGATGTGTTTTCCTACATATGAGGAGAATACACATTAAAAGAAAACAGAAAGACTGTTAATGACTTTATAAAAAGAGCTTATTATGAATACTTTGGTGTTAAGTTTGGAGATCCAAGATAAAACATGGGCACCACATCAGGTCTACAAAACTTGTAGAGAACACTTACGACAGTGGGCTACAGGGAAAAAAAAAGTCTAAAATTTGGTGTACCGATGGTTTGGAGAGAACCCAAAAACCACATCGGTGACTGTTATTTCTGCTTAGTAAATATTACTGGTATCAATCAAAACAATCGTAGCAAGATGACTTATCCTGATTTACCCTCTGCAAGACTACCAGTCCCACACTCAGAGGAAGTGCCGATTCCAGTATTTTCCCAACTACCCGAGCTCGTTGAAGAAGTGTGTTGTCCCTATGATAACCCTGCTGATTCGAATGAAGGTGGCAGTGATTATGAAGCGATGTCATCAATTCTTTGACGTTTTAATCAGGATGAGTTAAATGACCTCATCAGAATCTCAACCTATCAAAAAAAAAATAAGCTTCAGAACTACTTGCTTTGTGGTTAAATGAAAAAAAAATTAGCAGACAGTAGTGAAAAACAAGGCGAAAGATTTCACCAGGACATTAAAACTATGGAAGATAGCTATCAAGGAAGATTGGATACCCATATTGTGGGAGATTACTGCTGGAGTTTAAAAAGGGACTATCATCAGAAACATTCAAGAATGTCACGGAAAAAAAAAACTTCAGAAGTCTTGAGTGATTAGTTGGTTGGTATTATTTTTTATCTTTGTTTATAATAATTGTATAATATAATAATAAAAAATCACGAGTTTAGATTTTATTTGATCTATTCACTTAACTTAAAATTTTCATATGTGAATTTACCTAAAATGTTATATCTTAAAAATTTGAGCTCCTAGGCAAAAACTAATGCCATGTTTGAATTCAGGGGATCAAATTCATTTAAAATCAGGTCCAAACACCAGGGCACCAAAACAGCTGTTTCCCTGTGTAATATTTGGAACAGCTTAATTATCAGGCATTAATTTTAAACGAAAAAATATATTTCAAAATGCGTATGTAAATAAAACAGAAAACTATACAAATGGTTTGGTTGCTGAATTCTTTTAGAAAAAAATCAGACTAATTTTGGTCTATATAACTTGAATAGTGTTTTAGAACGTCAATTACGGATGACACTATGTTTTTAAAACATTTGAAGTTAATTTGATTTACTTTGTGAGAAATGCTGCGCGCTATATAGAATATTTCATCGACAAAATGTTCTCTGCCAAATTAAATAAAAATATAACAATAATAATATTTATAAATGGTGGAAGACCGTATAAAAACCTAGCAGAAGCTTTCTAAATAACAGTTTTAAATTCCACGTTTTAAACTTAATACTTTTAGAGGTACCATAAATGAAACTATGTTTTTTTATTTTTTTTTCCTTGATATTTTCATCGTTCAAAGGTACCTGACTCGTTAAATGGAAAAAAATGAATTTCAGTATGTATATATAAGTTTATATAAAACTATAGAGAAATGCTTTGTTAGTTAAATTCTATTGAAAAACTTTTATAATATACTTTAAGTAATGTTAAGTAAAGCATTAAGAACGAAGTGTCATAGAAATACTGTTGTAACAAATGAAAAAGAAATGTTGGAAATATATTTAATAAAAAAGTGCTCTTGAAATAAACACTATTTAAAAAATTATCACGATATGTTCACAGTTTTTAGATTTCTTTTATTCAATTCTATTACATCTTCATGACCTTAGAATAAAAACTGAAAAATGTGGAGATAAAATCCAGTTTTTCTAAGTAGAAGGCTCACGAACGGTATTCTTTTCCTGTATCTTATTTCTAAAATCAGATTTTAAATTGGGTCATTTATTTATGAAATACCGAAAATATATAAATTAGAAAAAAAGAGCTCTATATTGTTATGTTTCACTCACCTCATAGGAAAATTAAATATACCCCATTGGAAAATTATTTTTTCCCTTAAAGATTAGAATTTTAATTCAACATTAAATGTTCTCTTAAAGGTTCCATCTCTAATTTCAAATATCGCAGCATTAATGCGATCAAAAACCTCTTTGAAGGCGCAAAATGATGCCATTCTTCATTAATGTATTTTTTTTTTGTTTAACAAGGTAAATAAACAGCTGTATATATCTTTAAATATTTCTAAGAGTATTTGGTGCATAAGTTCAAAGGAATAAGACATGACATAAATAATAAAAAATTATAATAAATCTAAATAGTTTGAATTGAAATGTTGAAACTCAATTACGATTTTCTTATGCTTATAGATCTTTTAATATCCTTAAAGAGTAACAAAATTTCCGCCTGTTTTAAAAATGAATAATTTCAGTTTCTAATATTACTACATTGTCTATTAAAAGCATAATATTGTCTTGTATTGATTTTATGGATCAACAAATAAAAATGAGTTTAATTAGGATCTTTTTTGAGAAATTGTTATTTTATTAGATATTATGGAATATTCCATAGCCATAGTAGAGTCAAACACATGCAAACGGACGAAAATATCTCTTTTGTTTTCTTAAAATAAATAAATTGAAACGATATAATTCGTGTAATGATTTTACAACGTGTGATGATACAAACAACGACTATACAAGCTTGAAGTTAACACATTATTCTTAAAGGTGAAAACTTCTCATTATCACAGTTCTAAAAAAAATATGTCATTCATAAAGTTAACGGTAAAAGGTTCATAAATACTAATTTCAAAAGTATTAGGTATATTACCATACTATTTACTAAGAAAAGTATAATGTTTCTTAAATTTGTATGTTTAATTTTTTTTCAATATTTCTTACATATTACAAGCATAGTAATTACCTCCTTTGTAATCACAAGGAGGTAACACACCTTTGGATCACACCTTTGTAATCCAAGAACTTTTAGAGTAACCAACGAAAAATACTGCAGAAACATTGTACTTTATTTAAAAACATGCCAGTAAAAAAAAGTTTAAGGAAATAAGATACACAGTTCCTAATTGCATACATATTCCATCCGTGCATCTTAAAAAAATATTAGTATCGATATATTAATTACTTTTAATTAATAATAAACTCTGTCTCTTACAAAATCAAATAATTAATATTACAAGCCTTTTGGGTCTTGGGGAATCATAGTTTTCTCTGATTCCTACTTAAAGAACAGCGAAATTCCATAGTTTTTCATTTTCTCATAGCGGTATCCATTTTTCATAACATAATTAATTTCCCGAAGCTCCTAAGCTAATTTTCAAAAGGTGAGGCCTTACTATTAACGAAATCTCAGTTCAGTTTACCAAAATCGGCATTTGCCATAAAATTTCAAGCCGCAGTTTTGTGAATATGAAATTAAGCAAATTTTATCTGCCCACTGGCATGATAATTTAATATCTCTCATTCTGAAGAAGATTTTAGGACAAATCGACAAACAAAATTGTGATATATTAGAGGGTTTACACATCATAAAACCACAAATTATTTTTCTCCTTTATTATTATCATCCATTTTTTTGCATGGTAGAAAAACATATTCACTAAATGATTTTGACACATTTCCCATTTTACGTTACTGTGCAGCCGCTGAAAAAGTATTTAATTTGCATTATTTTATTTTACGAACCGGTTTCTTATCGTGAGAATCAAATTAATGTTTGGGATATGTATTTTTTTTTACTTATACCCACAAGAATTTTTTATAACTACTTCACGTTTTATTACTTTTATGCAAAAAACGTGGATGCCGGCGTAGGAATAAAGGATTCTAAAAAAAAGTCATAATATTGCGGTATCTCTGAAATGCAGTATTAAAATATTTAATGATTAAACGATTGGCAGAAAAATTTTCATTTATGGTTTTGCCTTTATTGAATGTATTAATTCTATAAAATAGCTTTAACATTACATATCTTGCTTAAAAACATGGCAATGAAATTTTGTAAATGTGATTAGGGACCGTTGTTTATAAAGATGGAATTCATAAAAACAGACACTACATAAAAACATTTTATATAAAAAATTATGTTTTAATTTGCGTATATTCTTCATGTTTTTATTACAATTTTTCAGGATGTTTAATATTTAACTTCCTGCGAAAAGGTAATCTCATTCCTTTGAAAGTGATAGCTTCTTTTGATTTTTTCTTAATATGTGTTTTAATATACTAATTCATTGACCCCAAATGGACGTTAAGGGGAATTTATACTTATGTTCTGATGCTGTTTAAAATGATACGTGATGTTTATATGGAAACAAGTTATTTTTTATATTTTAAAAATATAGTTAAAAATGTTAATAAGAGGAAAAATAACTAATTGGACGATATAACTTTATAATTACTAGATTCCTGTTCCAACATATTTTATTGCATGAAATAATAAAAACACATTTCTCGGAATGAAAAGGAAATAAATAGAGAAATAAGGAAAATAAATAAAAACATTATGTAACACTGTCATTAAAATTGTTTTTATGTTTCACTATTCATTATTTGAATAGTTATATAACATTTTTTAGGAAAATGTTTTTTAATCGTAGTCGAAGACGTCGTTTTCTATCAACGGTAATTATCACCCATTACATATTTTCTTAAATACAGCTACAAAAGTGAAACTTTATTTATTTTTTTAGTGAAGTTTATGTCTAAATTTACTAAGAAGACATATCATTTACAAAATCAATAAGAATTGGATGAAAATGTTTGTTCTTCATGTTTCTTGGGTTAAATCAGGTTTCTTGGTATAATTTCTGACAGAATAATATTTATGTAACATTGCAGCATATCCTTGTTTTTTATATTAGTGGAGCTGGAAAGTAAAGATCTTTCGTTTGGTAACTTTGCACCTACCGAAAGGATATATTTACTAGTGCTACATTGGGTATCATTTTCTAAAATTCGATCTTGGAAATTTTTCTGGGAAGGACAGTGTTCTATCAATATATCTCGATTGATCTAATATAAAAAGAGAGATTCTTGCTGTAAACTACTGCTGTCACGAAATCCTAAAAATTCATTTCAGGGCATTATGAATATAGTCATAAAATGTGCGTAGATGTAAAAAATGCTATCGGGGGGAGAGGGGTGGGGATAGAGCAATTTTTTGTGAATAAAAAAGTATTGAAAAAATTCACTTTTTCGAATTTCATATAAAAATGACTGGTATTCTGTCCCTGTATTAACCAATTAATGCCCAGTGATCTATTTTTAGACGATGGAAAAAATATTTAGATTTGCATTTTTTATTTCCTATTTTCATCTCTCGAATAAAATTCGGATTTCTACAAAATACTCAGTGAAAACGAAGTAGAATGCCAATCCTTCATTGTTTTAATCATATTTTTAGAAAAACAAAGTCATTCTTAATTATCTTATTTCTGAGTGGAGTTTTGTCAGGGTACACCAAGTACTACTTCAGTTATATGTTATTCAGTTCAGTTATTATGTCTTTCATGATCTTATATAATTTTTTGACTTAATTGTGGACAATGTTGTGCATTCTATGAGCACTTCTATGTTGTGCATTCTATGAGTACTATGAGCACTTTTGTGACCCTAGCCCAGTAAAACCAAAAAATGCAGTTACACCTCTTGAGCTTTAAAAGTTTCCAACTGTAAATGTGCTGAAAGATTTTTCCTTTCATTTCCATTTTTATAATCCATGTAAAATATATTGACCAAAATGTGTTCGTTTTTGAGTTCAATAAACGGTTATTTTAATTAATGTTTTAGTAGAAAATACATTTACAATATACCAAAGTATTATAGAAGTGTTTGGAATTAGTTTTATCTAAGAACCTGTTGTTTAATATTTTGCTTAATATTTTTGTTTAATATTTTGTTTAAAATTTTGCAAAGGTTATGCGGCGCTGCGATCGCCACAACTTAAAAATCTAACTTTCCCCTCTTTAGTCCGAACCAAGTTTTAAAGCAGTTTACTCGTGTTATTCATTCTTTCAATAAATGCTTCTTATTTCTGATTGAATAATACTACTTTAAATGCACCTCATAATATTAGAAATATGTCTCTGCCCTCCGTCACTTTTATCGAAATTTATAAGCAGTACTATGATTGTTGAAAGACAAAATACAGTTTCGTGTGACAATATTAAATAATACTATAAAATTTTCCTGTTTTTTTTACTTATTTCATGCTCACGTTATTCTGGATAAAAAAATTCACGTAATTAATTGTTTAATGTAATATGATTCATTTATGCAGCTTTAACTGACATGCTGTAGATCTGCAGCACGGGATATAAAGGTTTAACTCAGAGGCAAACTATTTAACCCATTTATGCCTAGTGTCCCTTTTTTGGGACGGCATTTTCGCTATTAGTCGAAAACGTTATTTATTTTTCCTAGCCTTTATTCATGTGTATTGTGCCTCAACTCTACAAAATAGTTTAACATGACCAAGAAGGATGTTGATATTTCGATTTTTATGCATAATGATTTTAAAAGAAATCATCCCTTGTTCAAGAAGTTGACATCAGAAATTTATCTATTATTTCTGTTATCAGTAAAAATCGAAGAAAGTCGCAAAAATATCCAGGCACAAATGGGTTAATGAGGTTTGGAGGGTGAAAGGTTTAAAAAGCTCCTTGCATGAAGAAACCACAAAATAACGTCTGCTTTTTATTTTTTTTTTTTTATTTTTTTTTTTCACACGAATCACTTTTATTCCTATATAATATCCATTTCCGGTGAATTTTGATTTGTTATAGAACTTTTTTGTGATACTTTTGAAATGGGATTTCTTTTTATTTTTATATTTCGAAAAAAAAAAATCTACCACAGAACCAATTTCAAACGATTTTCTTTTGAAATGATTTTTCAATTAATTCCTGGAATTCAACCCTAGTTGAAAAATCCAATTAAAATGGAGATTTTCGCGACGAATCGTAAAAAAAGTTTGTTTATATACTGTGGTAAAAATTAATGCAAAAGTCATGCATTTCTTAAGAAAGGAACTCATAAGTTAGGTTTAAAAAGCGTTTGTTGGTTTAAAATGTAATTAGTTTTTATATTGTAACTGCATCAAAAATTTTGTTTTACTGTTGATGTGAGCTTTTACAACTGTTTAGCAACATTATCACTAATATCCAGGATCAAAATTTATTTGATAAGATTCGTGTTAAAAGTATTAAAACAAATCTAGATTTTTTTAAGTAGTTTAAATATCATTGAAAATATTTTTGATGGATACGCAATGTTTGATATAAATTTTTTGTTTCAATATCAATAAGAATATGTTCACAGTACATTGAGGAAATATTTCATGTACAATGTTATGTTCATTATGTAAAATTATTATAGCATATTTTATACTAGTAATTAATAACAATGCGAAAAAATTACGCGTTTTTTTTTCTTTCGTTCCTTTAAATAATGAACATCACACGCAATAAGTATTTACTTAATTGTAACTAATGAATATTATATTAGCAGTAAGATTAAACACACCTTCCTCCTTTGCATTCAACATTATGTTTTGAAATTTGCAATATAATCAAGTATTGTAACATGAATTTTCCTTAAACAAATTATTTTAAAATTAAATTGGAATTTTTCTGTATTATTTTACATTTAAATAAGAATATCCAAACAATGAAAAGAGAGAGCATGTCTGTTTTTATAAAATATTATGTACAAAGCATTGAAACATCTTACTTAATATTAAAAGAAAAAACCTTTTTGTCATATTTCTACGTTTACTTTTATTGCAAAAAGAAAGGGAAGAACTTTCTAGAAACTAGAAAATGTTAACATGTATTGAAACTTATTTATGCCGTGGCTCTGAAAAGCAGTTTCTTTTAAAATTTGTTTTAAAGACTTTAATAAAACAAAGCATATTATGCAACGAAAAGTTTAAAAAACATATTACTACTTAAAAAACAATAGTAAAATGAAAATACTTTGTGTAGTAGGGAAAGTTAAACAAAGGTAAAGGCATTTAGTATTAAGTAAAGATAATTTAATATGCCTGCAATCTTCAGAGATCTTTTAGTATTTCTTTCGTAATTATAAACAATATTTATTTTGTTAAAAAATGAAATTATTCAAAGATAGTTACAAATAAGCTTTAAAAACTAACAAATTCTTTATATTTACATTTATTTAGGCAACTTCGCAGCCGAAATATTTACGTAATTATCTTTATTATTATTATTATTATTAACATTTTCAAGTAATATCGCGTAGTTATTATGTTAATATTAAACACATTTAACCTAACATAGGGTAATTATATATGGATTTTATTTTCCTTTTTTTAATTAAACAGATTAAAGTGTTGTTAGTAGTTTTTTAAAAGTCTATTCATTTTACAATGTTGAATTTTTTTTCCTTCATTCTTTATGTTGTAAATTTTTATTTAAAAACAAATTTAAGGACTGGATTTTGGCATTTTTTAAAAAAAGGAACGACAATTACATAGTTAAAAGAGATAAAAAAAATTCACTAATGCAAAATTTCTATTTATTTATTTATTTTTATTTCTATTAAGTGTTTATTTTTACTTTTTTATTGAGCTTTCAACGTACTGCTAAAGCGATTCTTAAATCTCTTTCTTGTTGAATAAGTTTAAAGCAGAAAAACATTCAAAAAATTTCACCCCCTTTGATAAAGATTTAGCATTTAAAAGTCAATGGAATTTCAAAAGAAATCAGCTAAGTTTTTCCAGATATAAGATAGTGAGAACAAGTGTTCTTATAACTGCAGTATCTAACTTTGATTTTGAAATAAAATTTAGAAATGTAAGTGAGATATACTTTAAGGCATCTAAAGGTAATCTTAATATTTAAATCTCAAAATTGCGATAATTTAATCAAATTTACTTATTGAGGGAGTATAGTGTCCCCTCAATATGAGGCAATTCCGTTACTTGTAAACAAACTAGTTATTGAAAATTTACTTTTACATTTTATTTTATGTAAGATTATTACGTTACATAAATATTATTTGAATATTTTAATTTCTGTTTAATTGAAGCATTGAGCAGAATTGTACTTGCAATTTTCAAAATAATTCTTAGTATTTCTTGGTATAGTTTTTAGATCATGCTTAAAGCTAGTTAACAGACATAGGCTAGTTAACAGTCATTTAAATCGAACTATAAAGGTATGAAGTAGAACTATAAAGGCATACCGCAGGCGCAAGAACATATATGAAAATGAGAAGGCTTAAAGTATGTTTTTCGCATAAGTATTCTTTATGAATTATTCTAATTACATTTTAATTTACCTCATGCATTTGCGATACATAACTTGAGTATCGTAATTTAAATTTCACTGAAATATTGCGAGAGTTTATTTAGAATTACCGTAACAACTCTTAGTATTTTCTAATGTAGGCATTAGGGTGTCCCAAAAAAATGAAAGTCGTTATTTTTTTTCGCATACCCTCTTATTTTTTTCCTTTTATGTCAAAACAATTGTAAACAAAGTTTCATGTAATTTTAACAACGGCAACCCGTGCCGACTTGCATCTGAACGCGTAGTCAGTACATGTGTATACTTAAACAAGGTAACGCTGAAGACGCGTGTCTGTAGCGGAGCGCCCTCCACCTACAAATGGTAAAAATAAAACAAAGCGGAAAAAGACGGGTTTTGGAATGCTTCGATAGTGACACTAAAATTACTAAAATTTACTAAAATTTATCCAGCATTTATAGTATTTGACTGATGAAATAGCAATATTAACACTTTTTGATGATGATGTGGACAAATAAAAAAACAAAATTTAAAATGGTGGCAAATCTACATAGAGAAAATTTCTCAGCCCATGAGAAGAAATACATTTCATCGAAGGACAAACTTCGTGGTCCTTGTATGGTGAGTCTGATATATTGATTGTGTAGTTTTTATTTAGTTATTTATATATATCACGCAATTGATACCTGTTATTTTAATTTATTTTTCACAGAAAAAAGCATCGATGATTTTATATCTGTCTGTATTCGAAGATATAAAATCGTTGTTCGTCATTATTTCCCAGACTCAAAATTAATGACAGTTTTCTCAATGAGAGTCCCTCTTCATGGAATAATAACGATACGTTTCTAGATGCTAAAAAAACAATATCAATGCTTAGAGAAGTGAACGATACAACTGAAAGAGCGGTAAAAATGATGCAGGACTTTTATGGTTTAATAACAGTGTCGGAGGAACAAAGACAATTTTGCTACGTTGTGTACAAGAACACACGAAAATCTATCCTGATTGTAAAAAAACAAACGTTGAAACAAAAACATGTATCATGTTTCTTTTACTATAATATGCTTCTTTTTCTATAATATAAATATTTTCTTTGACTAAAATGGTGTCTTACGTACCAAAGAAACATGCATTTCACAATCTTTCCATAGTATTCTCCATACACGATTTTACGTTCAACTTTGACCTAAAGTCGGCACGGGTTACCGTTATCGTATTGCAATAATACTTTGTATTTATGTTACTGAGATGAAATAGAAAAAAATAGAGGGTATGCGTATTCGATTTCGGAAAAAAAAAAATTTCCATTGCATCTTGGGACACCCTAGTAGGCATACTATTTTGAGTCCATAGAGGATACATAGAAGCTTTCTAGGAAGCATTAATTTCAAATAGAAATATTTATTTATTGTAGTATTTTATAAGTACTTATTTTAGAAAATATATAGGTTCAAGAATAAGTTTCAAAAATTCTTATAACGTATAACAGTTTTAATAAATATATCGAAAAATCTTTATCTAATACTGAAAATGGCTGGTAAAATTAAAATATAAATTTAAACGCATTCTCCTTGAAAAATAAGAATCATTTTATCTTGCGTATTTAATTTAATTATTTTTGAAATTTCCATATACAGACAACCTTTTTAAAGAGCAAAAATACAAAACAATGAGGCATGAAAATTCTCCTAAAAACAAAAACTGCAGTGGTACTTACAAATAAGATGCCGTCGATTCATACAATTTTTCAATAATTATAATAGTATGTGTGTGTGCACGGTTTCAAATTCTTCAACAGAACCACATCTCAGTGAACCTTTGATTTAAGTTTTAAAAATTAGTGAGACAAAGTTCGGCGTTTTATCTAAGTATAATCCATTCTCACAAATGGCGCATTTCTCTCACTTTTAATTTTTAGATTCGTTCCCCATTTTAAGTTGCAAAATGCAAATAAAGCTTAATTACGAGATTTTAGCTTTTAATATTATGATTTTATCTCTCTCTCTCTTTTTGCATTTTGAGGTTAAGGTTTATGCAAAACGCAGGTTCACTTCTAATCAAACTCTAATTCGTTTGTATTAACCCATTCGGGCCTGGATATTTTTGTGACTTTCTTCGATTTTTGCTAACACCAGCAGTAATTGATAAATTTCTGATGTCCACTTTTTGAGCAAGGAATGATTTCATTTAAAATCTTTATGTATAAAAATTGAAATGTCAACATCCTACTTGGCCATATTAAAATATTTTGTGGAATTGAAGTCCAATACTCGCGAATAAAGGCTAGGAAAAATAAATAGTGTTTTCGACTGATAGCGAAAATGCCGTCCCAAAAAAGGGACGCTAGGCATAAATGGGTTAAGATTTGTAGATCACTTTTCGTCGAAACTAATTTAAAGGCTGGCTTCGGTAAAATAATTTATGGTTTTACGATGGATAAATCATAAACATAGTAAGATTTTGTATAAATTTATATACTTCTACTAAAATATACTTTACTGTCAAAGTTATTAAATTATCATGTTAGTCGGCAGATACAATTTGCTTAATTCCATCTCCACAAAACTGCTGCCTGAAATTTTATCTGGAGCTGTCGTCGAAATTTTCAAAAGAATGGGTAGGAAAAATCAATTAATTAAAGACAAATGCCGTTTTTGGTGAACTGAACTGCGATTTAGATAAAAGTAAGGCTGTATCTCATGAAAATTAGCTTTGGGGCTTCGAGATATTATAATATGTCATAAAAATTCATTTCGCTAAGGGAAAATAACAAGCTAGAGGACATCACCGTAAGTAAACTAGTAATAAGAGAAATATGTAATTCCCCAAGTCTCAAAAGTCATATAATATTATCTATTTAATTTGAGGGAAAAAAAAGAGTCTTATTAATGAAAAGTAATTAATATATCAGTACTGATTTTAGATAATTTGAATACATTTTATTCGTATTCAAGAAAAAACTGATTTTCTTCTTTCATTAACAGAATTTTAGTTTCAGCGATATTTTACAAATTAAAGTAATAGTGCATTATTTTCATTTTGTAACTTAAAATGGGGCTCGAATCCAAAAATGAAAGGTGGGAGAAATGTACCGTTTGTGAGAATTCCACTTGACTACTGAGAAAACACAGAACTTTTTCTCAGTAATATTTATATTTTATTTAAAAGTCAATCGAAACGGGGTATTGTTGCAGAATAGATTGCCGTGCACGTTCTAATATAATATGAACAGGCTATTCCGCTAGGTCTCAGGTGTAGTGAAGAAAGTCCATATCTAAGATATTTCTTACGTTCCGTATCTCTCTTACCATGTAGGCCCAATTCTTTTATAATTTTCAACGGATTGCATGTGAGAGACCTGCATCTTGCTTGACACTTCCAGAGGTGTCTTTTAGACGCACAGCATATTACATGGACGACATATTTTAGTTACACCCATTATCATTAGCAAACACGATGATACAGTAGACTGTAAAAGATAATTTGCCACATTCCCAAGCACCGTCCAAAGTCGGATCTGCGTGACTTTCGGTGTTATGATGGAACATGAGCTTTAGTAAACGGGCCATTAATGGCCCACCCTCAATACAGCTAGAGAAGTCACAACTGGTTGAACTAAAGTAGCGCGTGGTTACGATACAATCTATGGAAATTATATAGTTGTTTAAATGTATTATAATGAGATTGTACATTACGTTTCTTCCTACGCTAAATCTACCACTATTAAGAAGTTTCAAGAGAATCATGTATATTACTTTATGCGTGCGCATGCGCTGTACTGTACGATGGCATTTAACGTTAGCGTTACCGTGAGTGAAACCGCTAAGCACAAACTCCTTAATAAGATAATAAGGGTAATAAGTGTGTGTACTCCGAAATAGGGTTTACAGACAATCCATACTATAAAGATCTTTCAGGCTTTTATCCTTATCGAGCAAGAATGATTAGGTGTCACCAGGAAGTATGTTTTTGGGCTCCTACGAGCTCTAAACATCCAGCAAGATCAGGATAAAATACTGAAAGTGCTGAACCTTTAGATCTAAGGATGTACCAGGTTTTTTTTTTATAAATGCATTCTGAATAAGGATGACTTGAAAACGTAGCGTAAACAATATACTACATTATACTTGGTAGAGATCTATTGCGTGAAATCAATTCATTGTTATAGACACAACACAATAACAAAAGATCTTTACATACAACAAAGATAAAACTAATATTACAAAAATTCTTTAAGTTTATTACACATTTCTATTGTTATGGAAGTAACTTTTGTAACAATGCCGTGTCTCAATTCTTAACGAAACTGCGAATTTGAAGCATCGTTACTGCGTTACTTTGACAAATTATTTTGCATTTTCACTTTAATTTTGATTTTGCGTGATTTTATATACGTTTCATTTTTGATCTGAAGAAACAATGAAGTTTCTAAAAGCTCTAAAAAGAGTTTTCCTGTAAGTATGTCTGCAGAAATCTCATTTAGAAATTCTTATGTTAAACATACTTTCTTTAATAGTTGAGTCATTCCATAAATTTTGTTGAATTTCATAAAGCATCTTTGGAAGCATGTATTTCTGTAAGCATGTTTGTATTCGTGCGCAATTGATATACCGGGTATAATACAACATGCTCTAAGAACATATATTTAAAGAACGCTCAGTAACGCTTTCTGAAGATTGCTAAGCTGCCTGGGGAAATTAAAACTGAATATCAATGTATCAATCAATTGTGTTGCTGAAATCTCAAAGAGCAACTACTTCTGAATCAAAATTTACAGTAAAATATAATTTACATTATATTTTGCTTGACAATAAACTGGATAAAGTATTTTCTTTAAGTGATCTTTTTTTTTTTTTTTTTTTGGAAAATGTGGAAAAACTTTAATAAATGTTTTTGTCTTTCAGGTGCTGTGGGAAAAATGAGGAAAATGATGATAAAAAGGATTTAATAAGTGTGTTTTCTGATGCAGAAAGAAATCATATTGAAAGGTAAGAATGCAATTATTGCGAAAATATTATTCTTTAGTAAATCACCTAAGTCTTGCATAATCGTGTGAATCCTCCCGTTTGCTTTCACTGCCGTCTATTACCACCGCCTGGTTTAAATTTAACCGAAGCATATGCTTTGGTCTGATAATCAACAGGACGCGAATTCTGCTTTCGATATATTTTTTAATCTTACCGATTTTTACTTTCTTTTTCAGTCGTATGCATCTCTGCATGGAGTATGCGAAGCTCATTTTGGATGAAATGAAAGTGAAAGATGGAATACCCTTCTATGAAACAAAATTTGCCAAGTACTGGTTCCGTCTGCGAATCCAAAATTTTCAACACTTGTGGTGGCCAGAAATCTACGGAGCGAATCAGCAGCAGTTCTCAGATGCGCAAGTACTAGCGCCTTACGTAACACAATTTTTGGATTTGCCTTTTGCCGCTGCTGTAAGCCATTGGAATATCATGGCCATGGAAATAACAAATGAATATTTTGATAAATGGAATGTTCCGCCGGCTTTGTAAACAACAATCCATTTGACTTTTCACCGGACACGACTTTTTTCCCCGAATGTGACATTATTTTATACCGGCTATGACTCTCTCACCCAAATGTGACATTTTACAACCGATTTTGACTTGTCATCGCTGTCTTTTTACCTCTGCTTTGACTTTTCTTCCAGCAAATGTTACTTTTGACTCTATATCTGTACTAAGCTTTCTTCACTGCCGAGTCTGGAGCCAAGCACGTCGATTGTACCGAATCACTTCCACCCGTATAAAGCCTGTTCAACTATAGTAGTTAGATCTTTGCAATAGTGTGACTTGAAATGTATTAAATAGTGTTCAAATAGTTTTAAATAAAGATTTTTACCTTATATTTTGTCTATCATTTTTACTTGAGGTCATATTTCTGAGGTCATATTTCTGAGTCTTAAGTATTAGATCTAATATCTCGGAATGGGATATCAAGGTATTACGATTCGGTTTAGTGGGAAATATCATGAAGCAGTTTAAGATCCTTCTTTTAGTCACCTTCTTTATCAAAAAAAGTAACATGAACCGAAGCACAGAAGAATTTATGATTAAAAATTGCTTGTAATACTTAGTATCATATAATCTTTGTTTAATTAAATAATTGCTTTGCGGTATTTTAGTTTCTGCTTTTATTGAACATACTGGTTCTATGAAAGTAACTTCAAGATAGGTCTTTTCTATAAAAAAACACGGCTGTAAAATTTTATAAAAGCGTTTAGGGAACGTATTTCATAAAGCCAATATGTATAAAACATCTTAAGTATGTTTTTTTGAACTCTTCATAAGAACGTTTTATATAAAGAACAATGTTTTAATTTGCCTAATTTCTTCCAGCTTTTAGTACATTATTTTTTATTGTTTTGATTCTTAAATCTTTAATATATTAAAAAAATGAATCTTATAAAAAATCATAGATTCTTACTATTTTTTCTACATATGTGATTTAATAAAATGTATTGCCTCCAAATTAAAGGTAATATATTAAACCTCATAAATAATTTTTTACATAAATTGTACTTTATGAAAATTTATGTAATAAGTAACGTAAAAAAGTGACAATTTATGTAATAAAAACGTAAAAAAAGTCTTATTAAACACAAAAAAGTTAATAAAAAATAAATAAATAAAATGTTTTCATTTGGTCAGGAAAGAAAGGGGAAAATGACATTATTGTCACGATATAATTTGCCAGATAGCAGTTTTAGATTCGAACATTTCGATTGGATGGAAATAATAAAATCCCTTTTCTTGGAAATGAAATTATAATTGTTATTTAATGTCCCCCCATCTCTAATTTATGTATAGTTAAAACTGAATTATATTTTTTAATTATTCATTGATTCAAAATAATTTAATGAAAAAATGTGGTTGTTCACACGTTTCAGAACGCTGAACCTTTTTGAATGTTCATTTAGTTTAAAGTTTCAGAAAAAAAAAATAAAACATAATGTTTATGCTGTAAGATGTAGATCATATTTTTTTAAACAGTTTATTTTTAAGGTGTGAACTAAATATTTTTTTCAACCTTCAGTATTTTTGTCACTTAAACAGCGAATAAAAGTAGTTGCCCTTTAAAGCAGTTAAAATGATCGATTGCCGTTAGTTTAGTTATACAAACAGATGGATTTTTTTTTAACAGCGATTTATTTTTAAAGCCACCCTAGTGCAGTGGTTATATCACGGAAAATGGTAGGTGGCCGAAGCGTGAAGATCCCAGTTTCACGTCCATCACGCTATTGTCGATCTAAAGGTCTGGAGTTTTGGCAAGTTTTCTCTAAATTTGACGTTAATACGCGTTTGATCCCCTCATAAAGTTCTGCTAACAAGGCACTCCCCCATCCATGGCAGATCACCCTGGCGTAGCGTTGCGCAAAATACGCAATCTACTACGTCCAAACTGACCCACAGACTGATGAATGACTCTTGGCATAAAAGCCAAGGGTCATTAAAAATATTAAAGTAAAGGTGTTTTTTTCTGTAACTTTGGCCGTCAAAATCTTTTTGTGCCAAAAGTGAACCACAAAGGTGTATTTTTTTCAGTGAATACCTACTAATGTGAAGTTTTGAAAAAGGGTAAGATATGTGTACTTGACTTTTGGCAAAAAGATTTACACGCTTAGACCAAACGTGCGAAATTCGATCAGTCGGAGCGATTTTTGAGTCAGTTTTCAAAAGTGAGCTTCTCCTTTAGGAGTATTTTTCGATCACAAGAGCGGTGCGGAATATGACAATAAGCGAGGAAAGGAGCTCTCAGAAATACTTATACTTAAAGAGCACTTTTGCGGAAAATCCGGTTGGTTTCCATGGAAACGGATCGCTCCGCAAAGTATCGTTTTTACTTCACCTTGACATCGCAAAAAATATAAAATTGCATGTTTTGTAAGGCCATTTACTGCTTATTCCACGAGTGAGCGTGTATGAAATCAGTTGGAAGAGAAGCCTTCAGTACAGTAGAAACAAAATCAATTCGACGATCTCTGGTAACGTGTTCAAATTTTAAATAATGTTTCTCCCTATATTGTTCTAAAAATGAGTTTTCTAGAAGGGGTTCTTTGACTTTATTACTGTTTTTATTACTACTGCGTGTAAAATATTTGCTGCACTAGAAGCCTTAAGCATAGTTGAAAAAAAAAAATCAATTCACAGATCTATGTTAACTTATTCAAGTTTCACGTAATGCGCCTCGATACTTTATGATAAAAAACGCATTTGTCCATTTTAGGACAAATGATCCTGAACAAGTCCATGCCTATAACAATCTATCTCCTAGACGTCATTTTAACTATTTTGAAAATTGGTTTCAAATATGGGCCGAAAAGCGATCTGTTTAGGAAAAAATTTGGAATTCTTCACTTTTATCGGCTAAGTTGCATTATCTTATAAAATTTTCATAAGCTGTGTTACCTTAGAAAAGAACAACCTGAAAACAGGAAATAAAAATGCAATTCCGAAATTTTAAATACCTTACTTTACCAAAAATCGTAATTGCTTTTACAACTTGTACAAAATATACAACAGAACATATTAACGCATTCATACATGCTATCTTTACACAATTGCGTTACATTTAAACCCACAAACGAATGCGAGAGATATTTGGAGAGGATTCACATCAGGTTATTATAATTCGGGTTTGTTTGCGGATCTTCCGAATATAAACGCTTTATAGCAATCGTGGCTTTTCCGTTAATAGCCGTGTTTATGAAAGAGGTGGCGAGGGATATCGGTTCGGTATCTTTTACGACAATTGCCTGTTTTCATAGATGTAGGGTTTAGTGGAATCACGATAAAGGTCCGCGGTCAATACTTGCGTTTATCTCTTGGGTGCGTATTAGTTTATGTTTAGGACCTCACACCAGAATGCACATCAAATAAAATGATTTTGTAAAGATGGAATGTTTAAGGATTATTTTGCTTAGTAGAGCCAAAATTGAAATTATAAGATAAAGAAAACAAAATGCTTTTCAATCTTTAATAACTATGCATACTTATTAATTACTTACTCTATATGTATATGACTGAGAAATCAAATGAAATATAAAATCCCATATACTTTACCAATTTCCTCGATTTGGGACATCAGTTATAATTAAAGGAAAGAAGACCGAAATTGGAAAACTACTTCTGAATTATCAATAAATACTGAGAAAGAAACAAATATTTTAACTGAATTAATTCTTTTCAAACTCATTTAACTGAAATTAATGTGAATAATTTTTTAATGTTAGCCTGCAGAACATTTCCTTTTCAACACATGATCACCTTAACCAACCAATCAAAATCACATAAAAGCGTGCAAAATTACATATGTCAAATTTCAGTTCAGTCATCCGAGTTGCGGTATTAGAGACATTTATTTGCCGATAATTACCATTTACGGGAAAGCATTTTCGCGTGCTTTTCCTCCTTCCCCCAGTACATTAATCAGGCCATTTAACCAACGCCCCCTAGAGAGGAAAGCCGCGGCACTTACTTGTGACGTCACACCGAGTAGGTAAAGCAAAGCGTTTCCATTGGGTTTCTCCTCTCTACCCCTCCTCCTACTCCTCTCTCCCGCGGAGGGGTAGACAGGAGAAACCCAATGGAAACGTTTTGCTTTACCTACTCGGTGTGATGTCACAAGTAAGTGCCGCGGCTTTCCTCTCTAGGGGGCGTTGATTTAACTGGGGCCATTTTTCGACAAAAAATCGTGGGTTTTCCATGACCCACTTTACTACGTTGATCACGCTCCATGCGAATTCTTTCAGTTACCTTAAAAGCACGTATCCATGTTCGTTTCGTTACCACCAGCTGACATAACCCTTTCAGTGGTCCAATCTTCGCTGTAAATTGCTATTATTCCCATGCTCTACCATCGTTAGTCACTTGATCTTGCTCCGTGCGACTTATTCTCGTTCCCTCGATAAAATATTTGTTAATCAAAGAAGTAGTGGAAGATTCCGCAAAAAAAATTTTTTACCAAAAGGATCACTGCATTAGTAGAAAACTGACCTCGGGGACGCAGTTTAGTGGAAGTGCTCCTAAGTTGCTGCTCGGAGTTCACCTAAAAAAATGGCGCACTAAGGTGCTCCGTTCAGGTAGATATAGAAAAATAAGTGGATAGACTCATCCAATAAACCCAACACTATAAAACGGCAGCTACTGCTATGGTTCGATTTAACCCATTTGTGCCCGGATATTTTTGCGACTTTCTTCGATTTATACTGATAACAGAGATAATAGATAAATTTCTGACGTCAACTTCTTGAACAAGGGATGATTTCTTTTAAAATCATTATGCATAAAAATCGAAATATCAACATCCTACTTGATCATGTTAAAATATTTTGTAGAGTTGATGCTCGATACTCATCAATAAAGGCTAGGAAAAATAAATAACGTTTTCGACTAATAGCGAAAATGCCGTCCCAAAAAAGGGACGCTAGGCATAAATGGGTTAAGTACGAGCAACATCAAATCACCAATTTCGTACCATATAGCCAGCTGTTTCATAAAGCAAATAAAGTTAGTGTATAAAGATATTTAATACGCCATACTCGTAACTCAAGCCTAGGGACTCACACAATGGAATCTATTTGAGTACTAATCTAAGTCAACGGCCATGTCAGAGTCTATCGTCGCACTTTTATATAAATCAGTTTCGTTCGCAGTAATCTTTGAAATCCTTTCAAATTTTTAATTAAACTTTGTTTAAGATGTTAAAATCTACATTAGTGTAGCTTTAACCGCTATTTTGCTTCATCATGATGAGAATTCATAATTTCTCAAAACGGTACACCTGTCTCATAACTTCCCTAATTGCATGGTGAGAACGATTTTTAATTTCTGCATTAATGTTACACTAAATACCTGAATTTGCCGTTTTAATCGCAAAATTACCTTTTTTCTGAGAAATCTAAAAGCTATTCAAAAGAGAAATGAATGGGTTATTGTTTTAATTATATGTCTAAAAGAATATGTACTTAAAACTGTATTTACCTACGGAACAATGATGTGCCGTAAAGAAGTTGGTTAAGAAGTTACATCTACATTAGTGCAGCTTTATCCACTATTTTGCTTCTTCATGATAAGAATTCATAGCGAATTTCTCAAAACAGTACCTCTGTCTCACGACTTCCGTGATTGCCAGGAAACAACGATTTTTAATTTATGTATTAATGTTATAATAAATATCTGAATTTGCCGTTTGTTTCAGTCACAGCATAATTTTTTTCTAAGAAATCTAAAAGCTATTCAAAAGACAAATATCTGGGTTGTTATTTTAAGAATAGGTACTTAAAATGTATTTGCTTACGGAACAATGATGTGTCTTAAATGTCTAATACAATGAACGAATTGTGCAAATTGGAATTACAATGAATCATGCAATAACCACATTGCAATGATAAAATTTATAGAGAATATAGTACAGAAACATACATAAGAATTACCAATGCGTAGATTATATTTGCAATAGTGTAATTATTAATGGTATATTTTTGTTCTGTGTTCAATATTACAGTGACTTGAATAATAAAATCCGTAATAATTATCTATGTGATTGTTTATATTTCTTATTTGTACAAATATTATTGATGTATTTGGTTTAGTGTTCGCTATTTCAATGACATATCACCCATGCGGTGTAAAAGAACCATTTTATCACACCCTGAGTTCGATATTTGCCTTGGGCTTGGGTGTTGACTCGTCCATTCCTTCACAAGGGATACCTTTCACTGGCCACTTAACAAAATATCTAATTCTTTTGGCCTTTGTAGTGGTGAATGTGTCATCGACGAGTTTATGCTCTTAAAAAGGAAGTCCAGGGTGGTCATAATTAAACAGCAAGTGTTCAAGGGATGCTGGAGAGAAAACTGTGTAATCGATGATTTTCAGCTCTAAAAAGAGAAGTTCATTAAAGTACCTGTACAGTGCTTGTGATTTTGAAACAGCCCATTCATTAATACCAAACAACTTCATTATTTTATTTTTCTTTTGCACGCTTCCCGGATCATGTTCACTCAACTTAGGGAATAAAAATTACACTTGAAGAAATGAAGCAGACAGGAACTCCAAGAGAATTCAAAGTGCATTTATTTCACGGACTCAGAGGAAATTTTTAAGTTATATTCTTATACACATATCCTCCCAAGGAGTCAATTCAGCTGTAAAAGTGACTGAGTATCGACATCTGGGTACAAAATTGAAAGCTTATTGAAAAGTCATTTATATTCAGCTCTCCGACGCTTTTTCCTCCCACTTCCTCCACTTTGTCCCCTCGGTTCCCCATCATTCTTGATTCTACCAAATCCGTATGAAATTACAGTGGTATTTTTCAAAGATATCATCGTGCATGTCACTGGGTAGGGGAGAGATTTACATGTAAGAATTTCGTGTTTTTTTTTTCTTTTCTGGGTCATTTACTGGGATTTAGCGCGTTCTAAGAAATTAAATATTTACAGACAGTTTGTTTCTATTGCGTGTGCAATAAATTTGTGCAATATTTTTTTCCTCTTTGTAGTACTTATCTAAATGTTTTATTTTGTTGTTCAGAACTAATATTAAGTAATGGGCACTGTATTTTTTTAATTGGAAGTTTTATCAACGTGATTAAATATTATGTTGTAGCAATGATGCCAGAGGATGCGGAAATTTTAAAGTACACTAAAAATGTAGAATTATAGGAGTAAAACGAAAATGTTAAAATATAAATATTATGTATTTTACTTTAGGAACGTACTAGCGGGGTGTCCGTTCTTTTCAAGGAAGTAAACACAAATTTTCCTAACATGTATAATTCCAATTTATTCCAGTGATATGGAATCTAAATAAAAAACAGATTTATTTGACTCTTGACGTAAAGCTTGCGTAATGAGTACTACCTGGCATCAGTGTAATATAATGACTCAAAAAACTACGTCAGTGTCCTTCGGGATTAGAAAAGTAAAAATGTTAGGGGTTTGCAGAGAACTCCTGACTTTCAAAATGTGCTATTTCTACATCATCCTTTTTTCAGGTTCAAGTTGTAGCATTAAATACCTCAGGCACTACATGAAATGAGCAACCGTTAATTTTAAAATAGCTGCGCACCCGCTCTTCATACAGGGAGAAGCGAATATTTTACTAAAATCATATATGCATGTGACAAAATATTTGAAGGTTCTGGCTGATTGGGCTGATGAAAATGAATTCGTGGTTAATACTGATAAAACTACGTTGAACTCTTTACTCTGAGTACTAAAGAACGTGAAGTAAATCTGAAATATGGAAACTTGCCTTTGCACAGAACAGATGGTGCAACTTACCTCGGGATTATCTTGGATAAAAAATTAAACTGGATCAAGCAAATCTCTAGAGTTACTTTAAGAGTAACCACTCAACTGAGATTTTTAAAGAGAATTGCTGGCATGAAGTGGGGGGTCATCCCAGGATGTACTTACTACCACTTATACTTCATTCACCCAAACGTTGATTATGATGCTGAACATCTCATTGCTGCATCAGATTCTGCCTTGTCAAAGTTGGACACCATCTAAAACCGTTGTCTCCGATTCATCACTGTTACTGCTTTTTCAACTCCTGTTGCAGCGTTGAAGATGCAGACTGACTTAAGCCTGGCTGATCGTCGTTTGATAGCTGTCCTGTTACTAGTTGAAAGACTTCTTCGAAATGATACATTTTGGTCTAGCTATGTTCCTGTTCAACCCAGAGATTAAAGACTCGAAATACCTTCCTTACAGCTATCAACAAACTCTCAAGTAACATGGCGCTTCCCATGAATCGCCAACCTATTTTTAGATCTTCTAATTTCCCAGGTTTTCTACATTATGCAGGAGCTGCTTTTGACTTGATCGTTCCTGTCTCAAAGAGTTCTTCTCTTCCTGCTGAGCTTAGGGCTCAAGCATTGGCTACCATCTATGAGAGAGAAATCCTGCAAGGGAATAGACACATATCTATACTGATGGCTCTGCAGTGAATGGAGTAGCAGGTGCTGGTGTGTTCTCAGGCATTCTTTATATGAGGGAGGCTGTTGGTCACTTCCGTGATAATTTTGATGCTGAGTTACATGCAATTTTTATGGCCCTTGGGGGGATTGAAAATACTGCTGAAAAGAAAATTGTTCTGTTTATGGATTCTCAGGATGCTATTCATACAATCATGAGCTATAATCTTGCTCTTACCTCATTGAATATGAGTGCAAACTAAAGGAATTATTACACGAAGGAATTTTCGTGCGATTTGGTTGCAGCAACCAGTTGCAGAAACCTCTTTCCTGGAAATTTCCCTCGGTTACCTAGGGAAGAGTAACTCCAACTTTTTCGTTCCGAGGCAAAAATATTGCAGGTTGCTGGAATTCCAGCCATTCGTAGTGCTTCCTATTTCTACGTCACAACACAAGATGACGGAAGGGTCAGCGGCAGCCATACCGTTCGTAGTGAAAGGGATCAGCGTTTTCGAAAACAAATGTCCGTGAAATGGAATATCGACATGGAAATTGATTTGATTGACGAAATAAAAATAAATAACAATCCGATCCGAAGATAGACACGAGGTATAAACAACCAACGACATGCTATTTATAATGCTCTAGCTACCGCCAATTCGGCGAATCTCAAGCGTTTTTGAACACAGCAGAGTTTGTTTACTATGGCAACCCTGCGTTCTTATCTGGGTTCACTGACTTGGGGGAATGAGTTGCAGCAACTGGTTGTTGAAGCCAAAATTGTTCTAAATTTTGTCCGTGTAATAAGGCCTTTAGGATTAGCTCCTTAATTGAATCAGGAAAGCATATCACCTTACAGTGGATCCCCAGCCACTGTGATATTCCTGCAAATGAACAGGCAGACACACTCCCTAAATCTGGGTGTGATCTTTACAAGCCGAACGTATATGCTCCTCTTAGAAAGGTCAAGCGAATGATTAGAGAGCATGTAAATCGAACAAGACTCTGCAACTACAGGGACGTGTCTATTGGGAAGATTTGTTTCACTCTTCTGAACAAAAGAATATGTACAGCTGCGGAAAAATAAAGACCCACTTGTACATTTTTCGGCTGTCGTTCGTCGCACAGCAAAGTTACAGATACCGATCGTTTACGATTGACGCACACTTTAATTTGCTATGCATAAAAATTGCATAAGGGGCCATCTACATATTAAAATTCGCACCAACTTTTTTTTTCTCAATAGCAACCCCTAGATTTCACTTTATATTTCGAAAATTTAGCTCATTTTAACCCCGGACACCCATTTTCCATAAATTTGGACAGAAAATGAGTGAGTTATGAGCACACCAAATCCCCCCTCCCTTATGTTAAAATATTTTTTCATACTTCAATTCATATCTCATATAATATTGGTAGTAAGAAGCTGAGTTTTATTCGTACTATTAGAACTAAACGACCCAAACATCATTTAATGTTATTATAATTTTTAATAAATTATTAATATGAATTATGAATTATTAAATTAATATTCAAAAAAATTATGAATAGCGACCTAGCCAAATTTCGATGGAAATAGATGCAGAAATGAATATTACATGGCTGTGCAAAATTTCAAATTTTTACGTTCAGTAGTTTAATTTATATTAAATAAAATGTGTTATTTTCATGAGTTAAGGGACCATATATAAATTTATTAAGTGAAAATTTTTTGAAAATTGCATAACATAAATGTAAATTAGATTTATTTTGTGCAAAAAGACGGGAAAAGATACCAGTATTAAGAATATCAAATTTTGAAGGAAATAAATTAGAGCTTTTTACAGTTTGATGGGGATTCTGTAAAGCGTGTATTGTTGCGCCCCCTACCATATTCCCCCAAATAAAATATTTTCCAGCTATAGAATTAGATGCAGTAGATGTATGTCTTCTAATACAACGTCCTATTTCTGAAAAACTAACATTCTCAACTTTCCAGGCATGAATGTGAACTTTTTTAATATCGGAAAGATTAGATCTTTGGACTTCCCCATACTTTATCAAACATTCAAAATCACGTTTTTCTGTAAAAAAATTTCATCTAACTATAAATTAAAATACTGCCAAAAGTCTTAAGAATATTGCACATTGCAGACGATAGTATTAAATGAAGAAAATGAAATAACAAACACAGTGATAATATTGGGTCGCGAAAAAAGTAATTGCGGTTTTTACATGAAATTCAAACGAATACATTTTCTATCAGGAAATCATTCTTCAAGTTCGACCATAGCTGAGTAATATTCAAGTTTGTAGTCAGAAGAGCTGAGAGCAGCCTCTAACTCCTGCCAACATTTCATCTGCCTAAAAGAACCATCAACGGAAATACTCAATAACAATTTCAAAATTACAAAGATTTTCAAAATCGTCATCAGTCATTTTGCATTTTTCCCTTAAATCATGCATACGAACCAAGGAAGTTATGAAATCACGGGTCATTGGACAACAGACTAAATATTCTATTCTACCCTTGATATTCACAGTACAAAAAACTTTAAGAGAGATGGAAACAATATTTTCCTTGAAAATAATATTAATTTATTTTAATTCTCGCGAGCGAAATTAATGAAACGCGAAAAGTTCGGACCTACAAATAGCGTTTTTAAATTTGCCGAAAGTCCCTTAAAAACGCGCAAAAATGAATTCGCAATATCTCCGGAAATTATCGTAGAAAATTGGTGAAAATTGATATTTAGGGCAATTTGAAGGTTTTCTTTCGATTAATAAAGTCAAAATATGGGGTTGCCAATGGGAAAAACGAAGTTGATACAGAATTAAATATGAAGACGGCCCCTTATGCAAATTAAATTAATAGTAAATTAAAGTACGCGTTATTTGCAAACGAATGATATATATAACTTTGCTGTACGACGAACGACGGCGAAATAAAGAGCAAGTGGGGCTTTTTTTTTCCGCAGCTGTACGTCTTTGCCACGAGCTACTGATGTGGCTTGTTTTAGACTTGGAACTGAACATGACTACCTACAGGCCCACCTCTTCAGATTTAATCTTGTTGACAACCCAGATTACATTTTGTTCACTTCTGGGAGACCACTGAGTGAGGAACATCTTTATTCTTGTCCTTTTCTACAAGACGTCCTTTCTGCGGACTATTTTGTGACTCTCTCAGCTGCTTGGACAATATCTTATTTGAATTGGACTGCAAGGCGCCGCATGCTCGAAAGAGCCTAGGTGGGTGTAATAAGAAAAAGTAACAAAGTATAATTTCTTTTTTCAAGTAGTCAAAGTTATCTCCTCTGTTGAAATTACTGCAAGATATATCAAGGCAGATTAGAATTACTTATCGTTCAGTTGGTTGTAGGACAACCCTTGATCTACTAATGCTACCTATTACGTATATTAACTATCACTTCTCCCTTTTTAAGGCTCGATTTATGAAACAGCTTACATTATTTTGCACCAATCGGTCTTTTTTATTCTATGGCGGTTTTTTGCAATTTACGTATTAGCATAAACAATAATCATTTCAGATAATGGTTGACATTAAGGAAGGTCTCCATATATATTTAATTTATGAATAATTTCGTAAGATTGGCGTATTTAGCAAGGCAAAACCTTTAATCTCACTGTGGTGAAAACTATTCAAGCGGTGCATGTTTAAATATCCATGTATCCAATAGAGCGATATCTTATAAATCTTCCATGCTTCTGTCTTCTGAAAACATCAAACAGTTTAATCTCGAGGAGCTATTTAGAATCCCTATAACTGTGAGAGGACGTTAGGGTTGCAGAGTTTACAAATTTCACGCTTCTTTTTTTAATTTATGGCGTCACTGTTTAACTGCCGTAAAATTTAACCCGGTTAGTTGAGAGAGTTAATTTGGATATTTTGCACAGTAGTTTTCAAATAGTATCATATAAAAATTTACAACGACGTTGAAAAATTTTTTTGCTTATATCGAAGTATGACACTATGGAGGTAGGTAATCCAACTATTCTCTCAACATGCATATATTATGAAACATATATGCTTGCGGCATAATTAAATGTGAAAAATAAAAAAGTAAATAGAATATTTTAATATATATCGCTTTAGAACGAACTTTGTAGCTTTTAAAATGAAGAACATTTTCAGCTGCGTTAAAATATTTCCTTTTTTAAGTAAGCAACGGAATAAATACCCCTTATAATAATAATAATAATCAAGAATTTCTTAGTTTATTTCTAAAGTAAGTTTAATCAAAATATCGCCACCTTGTGTTAAAAAAAACAGGGATAAAGGCGTTGAAATTGTGGCGTAATTTTTACGTTTCTTGAATAATTTGACGTCATAGATCCTCACTTGCGCATTGAAATTATTATACCCCATTTAAAAACTCTATCTAGAGTTTAAAAAACAACCTTTTTTCTAATCTTTTTTGTGGCAACGCAACCCAAATTCTCGTGCCATGATTTATAATTGTACAGCTCCTCATGAAGTTAACCGAACACTAGACCCCCCCATTGTAAAAATTAACTTTGTTGGGACTTTTTTATTACCCCTCCCCACCTCATATTTACCACTAGTTTTTTTTTCTTTTAATTGTTTCCGCATCTTTCTTTCTTTAACCAAATCTTCTACTGTTTGTAAATGGGTGAGAATGGTACTAATATGTAAATGGGTGAGAATGGTCACGTAAGCTCTACGCGTTGATGCTATTAAATTCAAAATATTATGCTACATTAAGATTCATAAAAACTCACCTAATTTATATAATTTTGTTTGCTTTTGTTTTAAAAGAGGGCAAAAAGTCTATTTTACCATTTTCCTAAATATCAAAAAATTATGACGGCTAGAATTCAAGATGCGACAGTTTAAAAATTATTTTACGGAATCTTTTTTTTTTTCAAATATCATCTTTAAATAAAAAATTCCTAAAAATCTGCAAATTATGTTACATATGCAGAAAAAACGGTTTTTAAAAGAAAATTTTATCCTCTATTCGATGATATAAATAACGTTTGGTTGCGAGCGTAATTAATGCCGTTATGTGAGAAAAAATGAGAAAAATCGCTTCGAGGTGCACGATTTCAAGATTAGAACTTCTCGAGTACCAAATTTTGTGTTCCTACGTGTAGCCATTTGCGCAACGCCACTGAAAGACATACACCATAAGTAGAGATATGAAAAAAAAATCATTCAAAATTTTTATTTGACTCTTTATGAAAGATTAATGATCTGTAGAATGTTTTATGGGGAAAAATGATGGAATGCTTGAATTACTAACCTTAATATTCCAGCAGATTTTTTAAATATCATTGATACTTTCAATATTATTGCACTTTAAAACTAATTGGATGGACGACGGTAACTTTTTTGTTCAAATTCAAATATTTCATTAAAAACTATGGCATAGTTATAAAACCAAGAGAAATCTATAATAAATATTACACGAATTCAGAAATTTTGAAATACACGCAAAGGTCAAAAAGTAGGAATATGACAGAAAGAGCCAAATTCCCGTTATAGTACAACAATACAGTTTTTTTTTCTTTTCTTTTTAAATAAATTACTGGATGTTGCTCGTTTAGCAGAAATAATATCGAATAGAAGGCAAACATTTCCCATCGTGTTTAAAAGTCAATGCACTTGAATTAAACTGTATGTCAAAATCATAAAACCATAAATACAAAAAATTACAAATACACAATTACAAGAATACAATAAAAACATTAAAATAACGAAAAGTAAATCTGAAGACATCAAATACTGTTGAGGACGCAAACATGTATGTCAGTATAAGCCTTTTTGAAGATGATATTAATATATAAAGGAAACATTGCAACATTCGCTAAATTTAGGAAAAAGGAAAAACGCTATTGCATAGTTTTTGAAAGTGGAAGTACAAAAGAAGAAAATAAATATATAAAATTGAAGTTGTTAAAATTCAAAACCTCTATCCTTTCCATTTCATGTTTATCAAATGGGATTTTACATAAAAATAAATTTAAAAGGAAACCGATAAGTATTTTCACTAAAAAAGTCTAATTAACGAAGTAAATAATTACAAATGGAATTTTGAACATCTACGTACTATTAAAACTAATAAAAGTCAGTGTAAATTCTTGTTAGAAAAGAAGTACGTACATAAAACTTTAAAACGGAGACGGTAAACACAAAATCGGCTATTCGCAGGAAAAGATTCACTTGCAATAACGTTTAGTTAAAATGTTGAGGTATCACTAGACTCAGGTTGCTGGTTGTCATTTCCATCATGCTTCATCATTTGACGAAAACTGCTAATATCTGTGAGTTTTTAAATTTCATCTCCCTCTTAATTTAAGGAGGTACTATTGAACGAGGAACGAATTATTCTAAGATGAACTAAGAGTTCGTTTTATAATAATAACCCGATGTCCTTTCGAAAAGTTGTAATTTTTAAAATCGTGCAATCCGGGTGTTGCTCTAGATTCCTTCATGTCTTAATTATCAGTTGAAGTACGTTTCAGGTTTCGTAACACATGAGTAACGCACCTTCAAAAGCAAAACTGTATTTTATTACATTTTAAAATCTTAATAATTATTAAGATTGCTATTGCTGTACATAATTATTTCTTCGTTGATTACACTATCCTCAATTTTCTTGATATTTATCCTTTTATGATAGATATATTTATGCTCCTCATAGCTAAATGTATATTTTGCGTAGCTTTCCTTAAGGTAACAGTATTAACAATAGTCTTTGAGTTATTTTACACGCAAACACTATTTTTATTAAACTCAGTTTCTATATAAATTTTGTGTTTGATATTAATGTTCCATCATTATATTGTAATTAATTGTATCTACTTTTTAGAATACACTTTAATATCCTCTAATTAAATTTCTGATGATATTGCTCTGTCGTGTCCTATATAATTAGAACTCTTATTTTAATAGCAATTGTAATTTTTGCAATGCGAATAAATTACATTTAATATAAAATACAAGGCCAAAACCGGCAAAAAAACAATCACCGAACAAATAACACCCTCTCTAATCGCAGTATGATAACATTCTTAAGATATTCATAAACACTAATTAGAATACTTTCATTTTAAGTGGACGTTTTCGGTAACTAATTGTTTAAGCTTCAAGCGTATCCTAATTACACGGAAAATTATTTGCTTTTGTGTGAAAAATATTTCTTCCTTATTGGTTTGGGTCTTTTAGCGGATTGAGGTTACTAATGTCATTACTGATTAAAACTTAACTTGTAACAACTGCCGGGATTGACCGAGTTCCTTTTCTCTGTTGGGTTCGAGAATATCCAATTTCAACACACACACCGCATTCCTCGTGAGTCGTAATTAATGAAACTTTAATTCTGAAAAGGACATAAACACACGCAATAAATCTCTGTCTTTCTTCCTTGAACCGAAGAGAGAAGGAAGTGCGTAATTTACCCCCATTGTGCCGCAACAGAAACGAGGAAACAATCGTCTGGGAAATAAAAGCTCATATGAATTCTGGAACACTCTAATAGAGTGAGACACTGCAGTACAAATGAAATCGAGTTCGCTTCAGTTGGACCTAAAGCATTTCGGAGGTTTTCCAAGTTTAATGTAATACATCTTTCCAGCTGTATTGATTCGAAAATGTTGTCATTAAATGTATTTAACATTTCAGGTCATCCACCTAAACATTATGTTAAAAGTCCTAACGAAAATGCTGTGAATAAACGGTGTAAGTATACACACACTGATTTATAGTACTGTAATATATACAAGGAAGGGACGTAGCCAAGGGGGGGGAGAGGGAAGTGTAATACCCCCCACCCATGAGGAATGTTTTGCAAGACAAAACGTATATTCTTCACTCCCTTATTATGTTAAAAATAAGGATAAAAAAAAAGGATTGCGTGACAAAAATATCTTCTCTTGTTGATTTTATGAAAGTTATGCTTTTTAAGTTTGTGTACGACCCCAATACGAAAAAATCCCCAATCAATAAAATGTGCCTCATAAACTAATGAAGTGATTTACAAAGTTTTCTAATTATATTCTAAAAAGTGTCGGTGATATGAAGATAAATATTACGCTGACTTATACCAATTTTCATAGCTCTCGAAGGAGAAAAAAAATCACGTCGAATCATCTCATTTCATGGGTCGTGCAGAAATTACGAAGGAAAATTATTGTTCCACTCTAGTAAGAACAGTGTACATTCAAAATCACGAATCGCTCCCGATCATTTTTGAGATATCTCTAAGAAGTTTTATGATGAAAGGCTCAAATTTGGTACATCGCTTCATTGGTGTACGCTACACATTTTACTAATTGTTGTTGTTTTTTTCTAAACTGGGATCGGGTGCAAATTAAAAAAATTACCTTTTGTAAAAAAATAATTTTTCTTAACGGAATCTTATTTGCAACCTTATTTTGATCATTTTTTCAATTTACATTCCCCCCCCCTGCGCACGCGCACACACACACTTATACCTAATAGCTCTAATATAATGAACCTAACCTAATATAATGAAGATATAAAGCTCGTTACTACCTTTTTGGAACACCCACTCTCTCTGTCAGAGAAAACGTGCTCTTTGTCTGCGGTGTTTATACTTTAGCTAACTGGAGTAGCACCATTTATAAGTTAATCACACAGTTCAAAATAGGTGCATTTATTGGGTATTAAAGTGCCAATGTCTCCTCACAAACCCTGGAAATTAATGTTGCCTACTCGTAAATTCAAAGTTTTATATTCAGTTTAAAAGTAAATATATTCAAAAGCCCTTTTCACAAAAAAATGTATATATTTTTGTGTGTACGTATTTGTTTTTGGAAATTTATGTAAAATGTCTCAATAAGAAACTTGATTTAATGTCACGACTTCCTTTTAAAAGCCGAGAGCCAATGCCATGATAAGTTGCGAATTAAAGGTAATTTCCTTTCTTCTAAAAATGTACTATGATTTTTAATTTAAAGTAAGAAATATCTTTACTCGAGTTTTGAAACAAATCCCTACATTTAATATATATATATATATATAAATATATATATATATATAAATATATATATATAAATATATATATATATAAATATATATATATATATATATATATATATATATATATATATATATATATATATATATATATATATATATATATATATATATATATATATATATATATATATATATATATATATATATATATATATATATATATATATATATATATATAGTCAGGTATACAGTGAAGCCCGATTTGTACGTTTCTCTTTTATACGTTTTTCTGAATGGTCCTGGCGAAATCCATTGGATTTTAATGTTAAACAATTTCATTTATACGTTTTTCTGAAACTGATAACTTCATTTGTACGTGTTTTTTTTTAAAACTGAAGAGAATAGAAAATGTGTGATGCAGGTTTTCAACAAGCGTTGACTGATTCTAATTTTGTGAAAGAATACCTAATTTCGGGCGATTTAAACGATAATGTTAAACGGGCGCTTTTAACTATGTACAAGGAACTCTTTTCTGTGCATTCCCAAAAAAGCCCTACATCCGAAAATAACAAAATATTTATACAGGCGGAATGAATATGAATGCAAGTACTATCTGTACATTAAATTTGGAATAAAACTGCTATTATTACATATTTATTGATGCATTTTGTCCCCATGTAGTAATATAAGAGGCAGTATTTTAATTGAAGTCTGATTTTTTATTTTTGGTTATTCTACGTACGATATGGTAAAATCTACGTACTTTGAAGAATTTCGTTCATGCGTTTTCTAATTATACGTTTTTCCCCCTAGTCCCTTTAAAAACGTATAAACGGTGCTTTACTGTAATATATACATAGTCAACGTCAGAGAAGTTTGTTACTAAGTTTTTTGTAATTTTAAAATTGTGAGCTCATGGAAATGTTATAAAATGCATAAATATATGTAATTCTGCACTATCTGCTAATGTGACAATTTATACAGCAAAGAACTGGAAGTTCGTAGGGATGAGACGACCAGTGAGTAATACAATTCCAAAGTTCACATTACGTGTTTGGTGTAATAACTTGATTATTGTAATGGATGATGATTCTCTGTGAACTACACAGACGGGTACTTGCGCATTGCGATTGTGTTACTTTGTGACGAAGGCGTGGAAAGTTTCTGAGTTTAACAATTTTACTCAGTGTCCACTTTCTAAAAAAATTGCTATCATTCTTTACAAAACTGTTTTCGTTTTAACGATAAAAAATAACAATAGTAAAAAGAATTAAAACTTAAGCATTTGTAATTCGCTATTTATCTTTTAGTAAGTTATTAAACATCGAAATGTAGCTAGAGAAATAGCTAATAATTTTAAAGAAAGATTTAAGATAATTTTAGTTACTAGCTTTAAGGTTACTTTAAACATAAAAACTCTACGCAAATGATATACGTGCATAAGAAACCTCTGACAAAACAGACGTATGTACTATAGATTTTAGGGTGGTCCTTCATAAAGTTGATTTAAAATTTTTTTGGCGCTGTTTTTATTTTCTTCAATCAAATGAATAATGACCTTTCTATTACGCGCATATTTCCAAAACATTTTGCACACATTTCAGATTGTAATAGGTAAACCATTAAATAATGAGGAAATGAAGAAAATAAAAGTTGTTATTTGCGATTATTGTTATTTTATGAATTTCACGTAAAATTTCATTGTATACAAAATTGCATGAATTTTACATTTTTACATTTACATTTTTAATCTTTTTACATTTTTAATCTCCGCAAGTGACCCCTACAGCACATTTTTAAAACTTCAAGAGTTAATGAATTTCATATTCAGGTCTTAGTATACAATGGGAGGATGCCCGATTTTTTTTAATTAATGGTAAAAATTTAATTTTGAAATTAACAAAAAAAAATGTAAATAAACATTTTGAATTTAATTTAAAAATTAGTAAATAAAAAATTAAAAGTTGATTGGACAATTCTCATATATTCGCAAAAAATTTTGTCTTTTACGCGAGAATTTCAACGGTAATACGTCAAAATTTAATAAAAGCGCATCACAAACGGTGGGAATGGGATATTGATACATTGTCAAAATTATTGACGAGGTGTAGCATCATTTATTATCGTTATGGCAATAGTTCTATTGCAGAACTATTTGCCATGATGCAGTAAATAATCGATATCCTGTAAAAAAATTTAAGGTGAGACAGCCGATGAAAAACTGTTTCCAGCCACCTAAATTCGTTATGCTCGATAAGCTGCGATCTATTTTCATTCACAATAAAATCAATTCTAATACCAAGTCAGATGCTTATCTTAACCATGACTTTTAATACACAGTGTTTTTTTTTCTCACGAATTTTGCATAACTTTAAAAAAATAAAAGATTTATATCGTATATATAGTACTTAGTATCATATATTTTAATTTTTTAATTTATTTGTTTAAAATCGAATATTTTAAAATTTCTTTTCGCGATTTTCCTTCTTTTGGTTTTCAAAATCTGTATTTCGCTTCCCCCCCCCCCCCGGCATCCAGTAGGTTTTTATTGAGTAGTAATTTCAGAATGTGGGGCGTTTTCTTGAAGAAAAGTAGCTTTTTCTCCTCTATCGGGTGCATTTCTAACATGTTTTTCATTCCCTTCTCCCCCTCCCCCAAAGCTATCTTTTATTTTGGAATACTTTGTTTCAATTAATACTTGTGTCATGCACCACCTTTAAAAATTGTTGAGAAAAAAATATTCTTATCGAAAATCTGTAGGGGTGGACGCGAGACGAAAAATTGGCGTCTCGCGTCTCGCAAAACAGCCGAAAAGCTTGTCTCGTCTCGCAAAAATCCCTATATCATAATGTTAAAAATGTTGGTCTCGTCTCGCAAAAAAGCTGTAAATCTCTGTCTCGTCTCGCAAAAAGTCGTCTCGCGTCCATCCCTAAAAATCTGTCCTGAAATGAGTAACATAAGTTCAGGATGGTAATAAACTGAATTTATGGAAGTTCATAAGTTGAGTTCTTTCCTTGGATGTCTGAACTTACGGAAATACAGGTATCTTACGGAGGTCTGAATTTCTCTGTGACATTCTGGTGATACAGAGATTATAGGGAATGAACAACTTGGTTTTTCCTCTTAAATGACGTGTTGTAATGTGAGACAATCTTGTATTCGCTTTTTTAACAGTCGTGAAAACAACTTCATAATTTACAAAATGAATTTTTATTTCATTTATCAATGATCCAATCACTGTCCTAGTAAGGATCACCATGTATGAGGAAACGACAAACAGGTGGCATATATATATATATATATATATATATATATATATATATATATATATATATATATTTGGGGGGGGCTTTAGGAGAGGTAAGTAAAACTTCTTCTGAGTATGTTGAAAATGCGATTATCATTTTTTGTCTATTTTCCATAAAGTAATTGTGCAGCATAACAGGTTTAAAACATTTCTTTTGAAATGAGTTTTCAATAGCTTTATAAAATTCAGTCGGAGTTGAAAAATACAATAAAGTTGCAAATTTGTTGAAGAACATTAAAAAAAGGCTATGTGTTAAAGCTTAATAGAAAACAATATCGCGCATTTTTTTTTAACCAAAGTGCTGCATAAAAGGGATTAAAGATGGTAAATGTAATGTAATTCAATATCTTACATTGTATATATAATCAAAAATTACGCTGTGAAATTACTGTGAATTTGCTCAAGTATTTAACCATAGTATCACTAATTCCAAACAGAAAAAATTTATTTCATGAGTTTTGTATTTAAAGTATTTAGAAGTTGCCCATTTTTAGATAAGTGTTGAAATATCATTGAAAACATATCTCGCGGATGCACGGTATTTCATACGGATTTTTTTAATTTCAATGAAATTAGTGTCACAGTATTTTGATGGTATGTTCATGGGTATGTCAGTATGTTCATGGGTATGTCACAGTTCAATGTCACTCTGTGGCCAATATGTGACAACAACTACTGTCTTCTGATTTTATGTAAGCGGGTCTTATTCCCTGTGGTGCTCTACTCGTAATGTGACTTCAAAATCACTAATTTACATTCAATAATAAGTTATTTTGTAAAGTTTCCAATGAAACCTTGTCGACCTATTTAAGTAATGTGGCAGTGACGTTAAGGTGCACTTACCGGGTTGTGCTAATACTACTGACTACTTTTATCTCTCAACACCCTTTATTGAGAAATGTGTCCCTAAAATACGACATAAAAAATCGACATAAAACTACGGGACATAATTTTACATAATTTTACATTTTATTTAAATACTATTTGTTCACAACAGCTTTAATATATTGTTACACTATTTCGTAAGCTGTAGAATAAGCATCACATGTATTTTTCTATAAATAGGTTACACTCATAAAAAATTCAACATAGGGTTACCAGGCGAAATACGCGAAAGATGAGCGATAAAATGACAAAGTCAATTAATATCGTTTTAATACGGCAATAATGAAACTAAAAAAATTAGGGGGGTTCAGGAGGATCTCCCCCTAACGAGGATCGAACAGCCGAATTTTATATAGATATTTACCATTACTCATTAAAGGCAGTCTTTAAAATGTGCTATGTGAAATTTAACATTTTTTTTTTTTCAAAAGTCATTTCTTATCATAAACATAACAGTGGTAACATTTTAAAAACTTAATAGAATGCAACACTAAAGATATAAAATTGGGATATTGAGTCAGTGTCAAAATTATTGACGAGATGTGGCATCATTTATTCAGAACATGACAATAGTTATATAAGTATTTTCCACGATGCTTTCAATAATCGATATTCTGTTACAAAAATTTAATTTGTGACAACGGATAAAAACTGTTTCCAGCCCGTAAATTCGTTATGCTCGATAAACTGTAATCTATTTTCAGGCACAGCAATAAAATCAATTCGAATACCAAGTCAGATGCTTATGTTAACCATGACTTTTTATTCTCGGTATTTTGCTAAGAATTTTGTATTTTTTCTTCATAAAAGGCGACATTCATTATTTTAACATGAATAGTTGTGATAATTCTTTTTTAAAATTGACACTATTAGATAAATAAATTTTTCACCGTACTTTCAATGAAATAAAGATTATATTGGAGAAGATATCCGCAGATATAATATTGATGGATTGGCTATTTTTTACAAAAAGGTATTTAGTCTTGATAAAGCGTTACACAAAGTTGTACATATTTTTGATAGGGTATAGGGTATCTATTTCATTCTTTTGTACGCAATGTGTACAAAACAATAAAATAGAAAACTTTAGCTGCACTAACATAAGAATAACCAATTTGTAGTATTTTGCAAGCTAGAATATTTTTCCTATTTTAATATACTTTATTTCTGATCTTCTAAATTTTATAAGTACACATCCATGTTTTACGCTAATGATGTTTCTTAAATTCATTTTATCAATATATTTGAAACAGTTAATTATGTGTCCATGACTTATTAATATGTACATTTAAAATATATGTATACCTTAATAACCCCATATTTATTTTACAATTTTACCCCCTACTCATTTTTATGCTAATTTCTAACTTTTCTTCGTGATATACGTAATATTTTTCTTTTTTGTTCTGTAAAAATTACAAGTTTCCTACTATTTCTTTTTTACTTCGCTATGAGATGGCTAAAAGTTTACTTAAGAGCACTGACTTTCCCCATTAAGTGAACGCTGAGGTTTTATTACAATGTCTTCTACACAAAATCGTATGCTTTAATTTATAATACAACCAATTTTCTTTGTGTTTTCTAAATTTCACATTTAATTAGAATGAGCATAACGCAATGACATCAGAAGTCTTTATGTATACATATTTGGAACATGTTGCATTTAACAAAATTCACTTCTAATTGTTGAATGGGGTGTTTCGGAATATGAACTTTGAGAAAAACATAAAACACTTTTGGAATTCATTTACGAGTTGTCTTAGTTTTCTGAAGAATAATATGTACAAGAAATTATATTGAAGTAATACTTTTTACAAATTCAAAATATAATATCCCTTTACTAGGCTGATATTTTTCATATTTAAAAAAGTCGAAAATCCTAGATATGAGAATTAATATGAAAGTTACAGTAAAATCTCAAAATCTTCATTTAACTTGATTTATATCATCAACGATTATATACGTTCTCTTAACCTTCTATACTCATGGTGGGATCTGTATTTTTCAGTTACACTTCGTGACTAATTTTTACTTGAATTCATATTGGACATCATACATTATATTGCTTTCTTAATTATATATATAATAACACCGAAACTTGAAATCTGTGCTATCTTATACTGCGACTTCCAGTAATGATTTCAAAATATTCTTTGGAAAAATTTGTAAATTGTAATCCATGTAAAATGTATTGACCAAAATGTGTTTGTTGTTGAGTTAAATAGAACGGTTATTTTAATTTATTTTTTAGTAGAAAATACATTCACAATATATCAAATTGTTACTGAAATGTTTGGAATCAGTTTAATTTGAGAACATTTATCTAATTTTATAACCAAAAGTGCGACTGCTGAAAGAAAAAATACAATTTCGTGGGACAATATTAAATAATACCATTAAAGTTTTCAGTGCTTTTTTTAATTATTTCATTCTCGTGTTATTCTGGATAAAACCGGTCACGGAATTATATCTTTTTATAATAGGATTAATTTATGCATATTTAATTGGTATACTGTGGATCTTAAGCACAATGAGGTGTATAAAGGGTTAATTCAATGGGGAAACATTTATTCAGGACTGAAAATTCTTAAAGAGCACCTTTACCACAAACTAACACATTTTATTTTCCCACAAATTACTTTTTTTTTCCTTTTCAATATCCATTATGGATGAATTGTCATTCTTAATATAATTTTTCGTGATGCTTTTGAAACGTAATTCTTTTTTTTTATATTAGAACAAAAATTCCACAAAAGATTCAATTTCAAAAAATTTTCTTTGAAATGAGTTTTTAGTTAATTCCCAGAACCTATGCCGAGTTGAAAAATCCAATTAAAATGCAGATTTTAGTGACCAATTGTATAAATGTTTTTTTTTTTTTTTATATGTTGTGGTAAATGTTAATGCAAAAGACATGCATTTCTTAACATAGAGACTCATAAGTTCTGTATAAAAAGCTTTGTTGGAATAAAATGGAATTACTTTTTATATTACAACTGCATAAAAAATTTTGAAATACTGTTGATGTGAACTTTCGCAGCTGTTTAGCCAAATTATAACTAATCAAATTTATTTAATAAGATTCTTGTTATAAATATTAAAACGTATCTATATTTTTTAATGAGTCGAAATATAATTGAAAATATTTTTCTTGAATATGCAATGTTTGATACAGATATATTTTTCAATATCAATAAGATTATGGTCGCAGTATCTTGAGTAAGTACAATGGTACTTTCGCCATGTTAGATCATTATATTAGTTTAATATTAATAATTAATAATATAGCGAAATAAATTCCTCGTTGTTTTGCTTTCTTTTCTTAAAACAAAAAGTATTTTTTAAATAATATTACATACGATTTTAATTGTGATCCACGTGTATATAAGCACGAAATACTTTACTTGTCCTTTTTGTATTGATAATCTCTCGGTTCTTGTTTAATTGTTATGATTTTCATTTATTATCCGAAACATTTTTAGTTCTAATTTACCATTCTGAAGATATATGCTACATCACACCCATTAAGTTATTACTAAATGGTAACTACTAAAATATTCTATTAGCCGTAAGAATAAATTACTTCCAGCTTTGCATTCTACTTTATATTTTGTAATATGCAATATAATAAAGTATTGTAACAAAAATTTTCCTTAAACAAATTGATTTTATAATAAAGTTAGTATTTGTAGCATGATTTTTTAAAGTTTTTACATATTGATTTTTCTTGACAATTTTAAACCTGATGTCGACTTTTTTTTATTAATGATCTGCTTAAAAGTAAAATATCAGAAATTTCATAACGTCCTTTCTTTTTCCAGTATTTTACTTCATAAAATTTAAATTTTGAGTTTACCAAAAATGTACAGTTTATTTAAGAATATTCAAACAATGAAAAAAGAGAGCTTGTCTATTTTGCAAAAATATTAGGCAGAAAGCTTTGAAGCCATCTTACTTAATATGAGAAGAAAAGAAGAAGAAAAAAACTATTTGTTATATATCTACTTTTCTTTTTATTATAAAGCTGTCGAAGAAAAAGAAAAAGAAAACTTTCTAGAAACTAGAAAATGTTAGCATTTTTTGGAACTTATTTATGCTGTGGTTAAAGTACTTCCATTCAAAATTCGTTTTGTAGCCTTTGATGAAACAAAGCCTATAATAATAAGAAAAATTTAATAATATATTAATACTTAATATAAAAATACTTTGTGTAATAGGGAAATTCAAACAAAGGTAAAGGCATGTAGAATTACGTAAAGAATATTTAATGTGTCTACAATATTCAGTGTTATTTTAGCATTACTTTCTCTATTATGAAGAAAAGTTTAAATTGCTATAATATAAAATTATTCAAAGATATTTGAAAATAAAATTTAAAAAATAACAAATTATTTGTGGTTACATAGATTTAAGGCAACTCGGCAGCCTAAATATTGCATTATTTATCTTTATTACTATTATTATTGTATTTTTCAAAGTAATTTCTGATAATTATTATGTGAATATTAAACACATTTAGCCTAACATATACAATAACTATATATGGATTTTATTTTTGTTTTTTTAATT